>NW_004624742.1:6187097-6231335 GCF_000247695.1 Heterocephalus glaber | reverse complement strand
GTTTATTCTTTCGAAGAACCAACTCTTGGCTTCATTGATTTTTTGTATCATTCTCTTAGTCTCCATTGCATTAATTTCTGCTCTGATCTTTATAATTTCCTCCCTTGTAGGAGCTTTGGGTTCATCTTGTTCTTGTTTTTCTAGGTGCTCAAGATTCAGCATTAGGTTGTTTACTTGAGCTTGCTCTGTTTTCCTAGTGTGGGCATTCACTGCTATGAATTTCCCTCATAAGACTGCTTTCATTGTGTCCCATAGATTCCTGTGTGTTGTATTAGCATTATCATTTATTTGTGAAAACTGTCTAATTTCTTCTTTAATTTCCTCTGTGACCCATTGGTTGTTCAGGAGAGTGTTATTCAATTTCCATGTGTTTGTGGGGTCTTTCTAGTTTTTTTATGTTATTGATCTCTAATTTTACATGATGGTCTGATAATATACAGTGGGTAACTTCTATTCTTTTATATTTACTTAAACATGTCTTATGAGCTAGCATGTGGTCTATTTTGGAGAATGAGCTGTGTGCACCCAAAAAGAATGTATATTCTGTTTTTGTGGGGTGGAACACTCTGTAGATGTCTATTAAGTCCATTTGTTCAAAAGCTTGGTTCAGTTCTAATATTTTGCTGTTAATTTTTTGTCTAGTTGATCTATCTATTTGTGACAGTGGGGTATTGAGGTCCCCCATTATTGTATTAGTGCTTATTTGGTTTTTCATGGTCCCTAATATTTGTTTTGTATAGTTGGGGGCATTAGTATTTGTTGCATATATATTTATGATTGTCATCTCTTCCTCTTGTATTGTTCCCTTTAAAAGGATTTAGTGACCTTCTTTGTCTCTCTTAATTGCCTTTGGAATTCTGGTTTAAAATTTACTTTGTCTGCAAATAAGATAGCTACCCCTGCTTTTTTCCAAATTCCTTTCTCATGGAGAACTGTTTTCCATCCTTTTACTTTCAGTCTAGGAGTTTCTTTGTGAACTAGCTGTGTTTCTTGTATACAACATATTGTTGCATTTTGCTTATTAATCCATTCTGCCATTCTATTTCTTTTAATTGGTGAATTGGGGCCATTAATATTGATGGTTATAACTGATACGTATTGACTTTTCATTGTCATGTTATTTTCCTGTTGTTGGTTTTTAAAATTTTTTCTCCATCTCCCTTTAATTTCTTGCCTTGCCTGATGAATTTGCTCTATTGGCCCTCATGAAGTTGTTACTTTTGTTATCTTTTTCTAGGATATTGTTTAGAATTGTTTGGAGTGCTGGTTTGGTATTCATCAAGTTTCTCATGTGTTCTTTGTCATGGAAGTATCTTATTTCCCCATCAATTTTGAAAGATAGTTTTGCAGGATACTTCTGTCTAGGTTGGAGGTTGTTTTCTTTTAGGGCTTGAAATACCTCACTCCAGGCTCTCCTTGACTTGAGGGTTTGTGTTGAAAAGTCTGCTGCTATTCTGATGGGCTTTCCTTTGTAGGTGATTTGTTTCTTTTCTCTAACTGCTTGTCGTATTTTGTTCTTCTGTTGTGTTTCTGGGATCTTGATTATTATATATCTAGGTATAGATTTTTTTGATCATGGCTAGTTGGAGTCCTATATGCCTCCCTTATCTGTATAGAAAATTCTTTTGCTCTGTTTGGGAAGTTTTCTGTATTAATTCTGTGAACAGTTTTTTTTATGTCATTTTTACTTTCTCCAGCTTTTTCATGGACTCCTGTCAGTCTTATATTATTCTTCTTTGTATCATCTAGGAGCTGTTGGATTAATTTCTCATGTTTCCTTGCTAGTTTTAAGAGATTTCTCTTTTTGTGGTCACTTATCACCATCCTGTCTTCTATATCTGATATTCTGTCTTCAGATTGGCTCAGTCTTCTGTGTATGCTTTCAGTAAAATTTTTAATCTCTGGATATCTGTTTCAATCAGTTTCATGGATTCCATTTCTTTCTTATGTTGAGCATTCATGATTTCCATTTCTTCCAGATATAGCTGTTCTTTAGGTTTTGAGTCTCTAATGACTCTGAGGCTATCTTATTTTCATTATACCAGAAAGGACAACTGATTAGATCAATCACAACACCTTAGCCCAAGGGATACAATCAGCAACACAATAGCATCAAGCACAATTTAGAAAATAACAATTTGTGGTAGCTACTATTCTGTCACCTTTAACTGTGTGAATTAAATCAAAATTGAGGAGCAGCACAAAACATGTTTATAGTGAATAAACTCTTCAGCATAGCAACTTTACCCTTCAGGATGGGGACTTAGAAGGAGTTGGAGAAGGAGGAATAGATAAGTAGAAGGATAGGGAAATGTTAGCAGTGAGGCCAGAGGGGAGAGGAAGATCACATCAACTCTAGGAAACTGTTGAAGACAAGAGGAAAAGAAAGAATGAAAGAACAAAGACAAGAACAGAACAACCTAATAGCGATAAGGAGGCTAGAAAGTGTGTTTACTTTCCTTTAATACTAATGACAACTGAGAGAAAGAAAAAGAGAAGAAAAGAAAAAGAAAGAAGAAACCTGAATTAGGATTAGAACAGGAACAAAAAGGGAAATAAAAAACAATGTGGGAGAGTGAGAGAGTGAGAGAGAGAAAGAGAAGAAAAGAAGAAAGAAAAAAGGAAAAAATAAGTCATAAAACAGAAAATGTTTTTCTCTGTAGTTTTGAATAAGTTATTTTCTTCTAAGATCTGCAGTTTTGAAGTTGAGTAAGTCTTGCTTTTCTCCACCTAGCTTTATGGCCTGTGGATTTGTGAGGTGCACCTTCTAATCTAGAGACCCCTTTGTTTACCCCAAGCTATAGTAATGTCTATGATGAAAAGTGTCTTTGCTCCCATTGGTGGATAAGGAAGGCAGTCAGACCTCAGATCTGTGATGGATATAGACAGCAGGGCATAGGTTCAAGTAATGTGGGCAGGGACTTTCAGACCCAGCTATTTCTGAGCACAACTCAAGCTGGGCCTGGCTTCTCATCACAGGGGATGGGGCCTATGTCTCTCTGGACCTGAGTTTAAACTTCTCAAGGGCTCTCTTTCTAGTTCACTCCCTATCTGTGCCTGTCTCCCATGGCTGTTTCTCACCCAGTCACTTTGGGAGGGTAACATAGGGAGCCCTGAGGTGAAGTTGTTTTTAGTTGCTCTGAGCCTCAGATTTAAATAGCCACTTAGAGAAATGGTGCCTGGTCAAGCACTCTCTGGTTATATGGCGGGTGCCAGCACTTGAATTGTTCTTCTGTTCTTGCCTGCCATATGGAATGAGTCACTTTGGAGCAAAACCCCACCCTGTTTTTGTAGTTCACAAAGACCATGGGCTCTGTTGCCGTATTTCCCTGGATCTCCCAACCCTAGGCACTTACCTTGATTCTAGGGAGCCCAGTTCTCCTCCCTGTGAGCCTCAAGAGGTGGGGAGAGCCCATGTTGTTTCCTTCTTTTCTCTGGATTGTGGACAATCTTTCCAACTTCTCTGTTGCTTCTAATTTTTTCTGTCAGTGATCTCTCTCTTGCTCGCTCGCTCTCTCACTCTCTTTCCCTCTCTCTTGCTCTCTCTCTCTCTTCCTCCCTCTCTCTCTATTTTCCAGTTCCGGATTCTGATCTTGGAGAGGCTAAATTTTACTACCAGTTGGCTTTCTGCCATTTTCTTTCCCAATTGTTATAGTTTTAATTTTCTTTTCCCCAATGAATAATGATGTTGAGCATCATTTTATATACTCTTTGACCATTCATATGTCTGTTTTGGTGAAATATCTATTGAAATGTTGCTCATTGTATCTTTAATCAATAGATTTGTCTTCCTGTTGAGTTGTTAGAATTCTTTATATATTCTAGAAACAAGTCCCTTATCAGCTACATGATTAGTAAATATTTTCTTCCAGTCTGTGGTTTCTCTTTTCTTTTCCTCAAAGTTATCTTCCAAAACTCAAAAGGTTTTAATTTTGATAAAGTTGAAATAATCAGTGTTTTTTTTAAAAGATCATATTTTTTGTGTCACATCTCAGATATCCTTTCCTAGTCTATGTTCACAAAGGCCTTCTCCTGTTTTCTTCTAGGAGTTTTATTGTGCTTGTGCTTAAAGTTTATGGTTCATTTTTAGTTAATTTTTTAATATGTTTGGTGTTAAGTGAGGATATGAGTTGTTTGTTTACTTTTATGTTGCAAACATCACTTATTGCAAAGACTACTGAATTACCTTGGTACTTTCGTAAAAAGTTAGTTTGCCATAAATATAAGGGTTTATTTCTGTTATCTATTCTGTTTCAATGATCTATATGCTTATTGTTAAGTCAGTACTGCACTCTCCTGAATATTACAACTTTAAATAAAATTCTCCAACTTTGTTCTTTTTCAGAGTTGTTTGAATTTTTCTGTATCCTTTGCATTTTCATATAAATTTTAGGATCAGCTTGTCCAAAAAAGTGTCTCCCAGGATTTTAATATGGATTGAGTTGAAACTATAGATTAATTTGTGGATAATTACTATCTTAAAATATTGAATCTTTCAACCATGAACATGGCATATTATGCCATTTGTTTAGATTTTCTTTCATTTCAGTAATGCTTTGAAGTTTATAGTGTATAGGTCTTGCACTTTTGTTAAAATTATTCCCAAGTATTTCATTCTTTTTTCTACTATTATGAACAGAATTGGTTTAAGTTAGTTTTCCCATTGTTTGTTAATAGTGTGTCCAACACATTATTAACTTGCTCACTGGTTCTAGTAGATTTTTGTAGATTCCTTATGCTTTTCTACATACAAGATCATTTTACCTGTAAATTAGGAGAGGTTTACGTCTTCCCATTCAATCTGTATGTCTTTAATGTCTTTTTCTTGTTTTATTACACTGGCTATGATTTCTTGTATGAAGCTAAATACAAGGGGTGAAAAAAAAAGATCAAAGAGCAAACAATCTTGCCCTCTTTTGTTGTGTTCATGTGAGAGATCCTGGATACTTTCTTTTCAAAGGAAATCTTGATATCTCTTCCAGAAAAGGAAAAGGTAAAGCCTTTCTACTTCTTTAAGAGGCCTCTTCAGCATCTTCTCCCACTTTCTTGCCTCAAAAAATGTATGAAACCTGGGGCTGGGGTTTTAGCTCAGTGGCACCACCCCTGCCTGGCAAGTGCAAGATCCTGAGTTCGATTGCTGGTTCCGCAAAAAAAAAAAAGTATGAAACTCATATTTCTCATAAAAGGTGAATGACACCCATATTTGTTTCTTAAAAATCTCTCTGAAGCAGCTATCCTCTTAGCCCCAGAGTTTTAGTACCTTGGAGGAGTAGCACCTGCTTTTTTTGGACCCTTCCACGGGTATTCAATGAGGGAGAATTGAAAATAAACTAAAGTGCTTGGAACTCTGATGAAAGCTCTCTCTATACTCTAAAAGGAGCTAGGATGAATCTCAGGAGAAGATCCTGACAGGTGAAAACCCTCCTAAGCACTGTGGGTTCCTGTGATGAGCTCCTCTCTGCACTCCAGCTGCCCGTGCTCTCTTTTTCTGTGCTCGACATGCACCTGCTAAACTCTGACCAGGCTTATCTCTTTAAACACCCTACAGCCACCATGCTCATCTCAGGGTCTTCAGTTATGCTATCCCTTCCCTTATGAAATGCCTTCCCACTTCCTTTGCTTGTTTATATCCTGTCCATCTTGAAGACCCAACCCTAGTTTCCATCAGTCCCTTCCTCCCTGAAGCAGCCTTGGGGCCTTTGACAATCCCATCTGTGACCCTGGGGCCTGTAACTGTCTCACGCCCCATGGTCTTTCAGCCTGGAGAGTGCATGTCTGGCTAGCAGCTTTGCCAGCATTTCCATCACATGCCCAGGGCTGTGAATTACAAAATTCACTTTTCTCAAGTCAGTTCAAGCCAGCCTGGCACGAGTCCCTCATTCTCCTTTGTCAACCAGGCAAAGACTCGGTTGTTCACCCAGCTTTGTGTCTTGCAATAAGACAGCCCTTCCCTTGCCCTTCCTTTCTCCTCTAGATGCCCTGATTATCCCTTTCTCTTGACCTTGCTCTGAAGTGCACAGAAAATCTGCTTTGCCAACAGATAATGGGTAGTTGACGAGTCTACATTTTCTCTTTTTCTTCCTGCTTGTGTGGGGCCACTCTGGGATGGGGAGGAAAAGGGAGTAGGTCAGAACTGTTTGCAACAGGGAGCTCATTGGTTACATGTTATTTTGCTGCTGGACAAGAATAACCAAAATAACACCCATGGGGAAATTTCCAAAGACCCAGGCACAATGTGTTGCCTGTGCAGGCTTCACCTAGGAGGGCAGAATGCCACCATAGGAGCTGATAGGGGAGGGTACCCTGTGGGTCCTAACAAATAGAGGTATTTCTTTCCTCCTATAAAGGCCAGTCTTTTCAGGGGAGACCCATTAGGCCTTGTGCCTTCCTATGTACCTCCACCTTTCAGTGCCTAAACTCCATCCACTTCCACTCATCTCCCTAGATTATCTCCTGCAAAACACAGTATGAAAGTGACTTTTACTTGGAGGCTTCTGTTTTCTAACTCCATCCAGTTCAGTTCCCCATGTTTTTTCAGCATCTTTGTTTTCTGCTAATTTCTTCTGCATGTGTTTAGTCATGATGTTGAAATTAGCAGAAACCTTATCCTTTAATTTCAAATCCCCTAAAGCCAGAAAGTGCATATTTCCCCACTCCATTCATTGCTTAATTCACTCCTTGGCCCACAGAACACAGACCAACTCCCACAGAACCTCACATATGCTATAAACTCAAAGGTGTTTGAAGGAAAAGCTCAAGAGTGGCTTCCTTGGTCCAGGAATGCTGCCTCCCAGTGCTGCCTAATTCAGAACTGCCTGGTTGCTTTCTCCTATGTGATCTAAGGTGTGTTCATTGGGGTTAACAGGTTGATTTTGTACTTCTTTACCTTAAAGAAAAGATTTGGTGGAAAAGACAGGTGGAAATTCCTGGAGAGGAATTATTATTTTAGAGCAGATCTTCTGAACCCTTGAGGCACACCATGTAAATGATGCCCTCACCAATGTAAATGATGCCAGTGCTAGCCTGTATTTAAAAAAACAAACAAACAAACAAACAAGCAAACATGGAGCTGGGTGTAGCTCAGTGCTAAAGCATGCATTTAGCATGCCTGAGGCCCTGGGTTCCATTCCCAGCACCTTCCTCCCCCAACACACCACCCAGGTAATGCTGATCTACAAGTTACATTTGAAAATTAATGATAGATCTTTGCTACTGACAATGTGGTCATCAGACAAACAGCACCAGCCTCACTTGGGAGTTTTTAGAAATCTAGAATCCCAAGCCCTACCTAGATCTACTGAGTCAGAATCTGCATTTTAACAAGGTCCCCAGGCAATTGATACATACATTAAAATCTAAGAACCCCTTCTTTATGAGTGATTGAACTGGGATATAAGTTAAACTTGGCAACCTGAACTTGTGGTTACCTTTCCCATCATGGAGATGGTAGATCAGCTAGGAAGGAGTAGAGAGGAACTTTGAACAGCCACAGCTCTCAGGTCCTCTCTCTTCCAAATTGCACTAGAATTTGGGGATATAATCCCAAGAGCCTATCTTATGTGCCTAGTTTTCTAGATTGGCAACCATCTAATAATTGAACTGTCTGTTCTGCTTGTTAGTTGTACTTGTTATTATAATTATTAATGGCTGTTGAAAGTGGAACAGTATGTGTTTGGAGGAGCAGGAGAGGTATTAATGAGTCAATGGGGTGGGCCTGAGGGGTAGATTCCTGACCTGTCACCACCCTGTGCCTTGAATCCATGCTCATCCACACAGCCTTCCTACAAAGGCAGTTACTACGAATGTTCCTGTCCTGTTTCTGCTTTTTCTAGTTCTTGACATTTTGGCTTTTATCCTGTTTCACACTTTTAGTTGCACACTAGCCTCTAATCTGACTTTTCCATTAACCTTCAAACCTTCAACAGATAATTCTTTTAACACCTTCATTATGCTGGCATGCACTGGGGATTCAAAGTGAATGTAAGATGCGGTTCTTGCCTCAAAGGATCAACAGCACTGCATAGGTGTTCATTACTTACTCAGCCCTCACTGAGTAAGTGAATGGTAGGGACTGTGCTAAATGCTTCACTTTATAAACTCACTTTTCATAATCATAACAGCGAAGTTGTCCTCACTTTATAGATGGAAGAAGCCAAGGGTCAAATAGTTAAATACTTCCCCAGGGCCATAACTAATTCAGTGGCACACATAGGATCTAGGCCTATGTATGATCACCTCAAAAGTCTGTCTATTGAAGATCGGTGCCTCTAGCTCAAAAGTGCATGATTGTGCAACGCATAGCTGTGACTTTTTTTTACATAAAGTCTTTTGTTTTCCTCTTTTAAAAAATCTGTCTTACCCTCTGTATAAAAGACTGTGTTCTTCGTTGCTATGCCCAGGACACTGTTCTTGCCAGGGTTAGGACAGTGCCTCAACTATCACACGTTTAACATCTGTGGAAGGAAGGAAGTTGTTTTGAACCATATCCTGGGTTCTGCCATTTAGCCACAGAGCCTTCTCAAGCCTGAGGCAGTCATTAACCTCAGCTTCCTGACCTGTACCTAGAAATTACTAATACCTCCTCCACTAGTACATGTTATGAAGAATTAAATAAGATGAGTTAAGTAAAGCATCTGGCAAAGTGCTTGGCACATGGTAAACATTCAATACATGTTAGTTATTGTAACTGTTACTAACACTGTGACTGTATGAGTCCCTCAGCTTCCCTAGGTCCCCAGTTTTTGTGACAAGCAAGTCTTGTCCTTGTAAGGACCAGTTCTATGCAGTTTTAGTTTGTCTATTTTTTTCTTGACCACATCCCTTTAGTTTTCATACTCATTTAAGACAATATTCAAACTGAGATTTTAGTTGCTTATCTGAAGACAATATATTAGGTCATAGAACAAACTTTTTATGTTCTTATGATTTCTTTCTTTTTTCCCCCTCGGTACTGGGGATCAAACTCAGGACTTTGCGCTTGCTAGGCAAGTGAGGTGCACTGAGCTACATCCCTGGCCCTCTTATGATTTCTTGATAACTCAGGTCTGAAATACCTATCCCTCAAGGTTCAGAGATATTAGGTTAAGTAAAGGAAGCCAAAGCCCGAAAAGTCACATCCCTTTTGATATAGACAACTTGCTTCCTTTAGTTTCTACAGCAAAAGTTGTATTTAGAGCATCAAGTGACCCCAGACATACTGTGATAAAGGGATTTATTGTATACAAATTTCATTAGATGAAAACTATTTATATTTATTTAAACTTGAGATTTTGTGAAGTATAAAGAAGGAATTCTCCAGAAATATACTTGTTCTTGTGTAACCATCTGAGAAAATTTAATTTTGAGTCAAGATATTCATTTTCATTAACATTGATTTTTCTCTAATGCAGAATGATAAACATGGCCCCTCATAATTCCTACTAGGGGCCCAATCCCAAAGTTAGCCATTAGGTATATTTGCAAATCTGTTCCAAAACAAAACATTTGCTTTTTCACTCCTGTCAAGTTCCTATTTATTTATTCATTCAATAAACATTATAGAGCTCCTACTGTTAGCCACTGTTCAAGGTGCTAGAGGTAGTAGTGAATAGTTCTTCCCCCTTTCTATGAAAGGAGATGGCCAATAATAAAACAAACAAAATTCATAAACAAAAACATTAGATAATAAGAAGCACTATACAAAGAATTAGAATATGGGAATCCAATAGAAAGTAACAAGCCAACTGCTTTATAAAGAGCTGTGAGCCACGGGTTCTCCAAAGAAGCAACTTTTAAGCAGAGACATATTTAACATCTGAGCCAAAGAGCCTCCCTGGAAGGGGAAAAATACAAATTTCAAAGGCATAAGATTAAAGGAATTTAACATTCTCTCCCTGCTTTCCTCTACTTGTGACCTCCATTAAATTGTGAATTTTGGAGAGTCAAGAACTGAGTGATCCATTTTAAGATGACAAAGTGATTCCTCCAACTAACACATTACCTCCTTTGGTCTTGTTAAAATTTTGGAAAGCGTGACTCAGAACTTTCTGGAAACTTCTACAATTTCTACATTGGTGTACCTGCTATATTCAATTGTTCAAGCAAAAATCTAGGGTTTGTTAAAAACTGGTATTTGGCCGGGGATTTAGCTCAGTGGTTCTACCGCCTGCTTCATAAGCGAAAGGTCCCGAGTTCCATCTCCGGTACAAAAATCAAAAACAGCAACAACAAAAAACTTTGGTATTTGATCAAGATATTTTGCCTGTTAAGCTGAGCAGTTTTCCCCTCCTATTTTCCTGGAATGAAGTTTGTAGTAACCAAAATGCATCCAATTTTATTTTTAGAAACTGCTTCTTGCATTTTACATTGAGTTAAGTCTAATTCCTTTCTGTGACAGTTACAGAGGGTTTTTTCATTTTTAATTTTTATTAATACATATTTGTAGTACATAAAGATCATATTCCTCACGGGGAGCTGGTACATGTACATAACACATCTTTTTTTTATCCCCTTCCCCTCCTCTTCTTCCCCCAAACTGTATAGTTTTTGTTTTGTTTTTGCCTAGCTAGAATGAGATAATAAAAGTGGTCACTATATCTGACTTAGTCTGGATAATTTCTTCTTTTCCTTCAGTATTAATCTTAGTTGCCCCCACCTTTAGAGAGTGGTTAATAAGACAACTAAGGCTAGATTATAACAAATAAGCCTCAGGTCACATTCCTCCTGTGGCCCTCCTTCAAGTAGTGACTCAGGGATCCATATTCCTGTCATCTTATATTTCTACCCTCTGGATTCAGAGGTCACCACAGAAGAGAAAGTAAGGACATAGGCAACTGCACAATGAATTATGTCACTCTCAAGCCTGAGAGTGACATATGTAATTTCTTTTCATTCTGTCCAATCATATGGCCCCAACCTAAGCAGGACTTCCAAGGGTATCTGGGAAATGTGTGTACATGTGGTTGGGAAGAGATGAATGACACAAAATTTGGTGAAATCAAAGCATTGTCTCCTACAAGGAAGCCCTTGACCTTACTCTAAAATGACTCTTCTCTTCCGACTGGGTTAGGTTCCCTTCTTTAGGTATAGCACAATCTCACTTGTAGTAGACTCTGTAACTATAGTTGGTACAATAGATTGGATAGAAGGAAAGATGGCTAGATTGTAATCTAAGAGCTTATAGTAATAGAAGAGTAAAGTAGAGTGAATATGTATTGATTGATTACCTAATGCATAAAATTGTGTATTAATTCATTGTATGCTCAAGAATTATAGGAAGAAATCAAAACTATACTGTTTAAAAAAAGACTAGATTGGCGGTCCCAGGAAAGTCCTTTTATCATTTTAACTCACAACCTTACTAGCCAAAGCAGCTCCAACTCTCTGCCCCTCTGAGTCACCCTGGCAATCACTCTATAGTTATTTCAAAGATTGGGAAATTATTCTGAAGACAGCATGGCCTGCTGATAGCATTGACTTTGGCTTCCCTCATCATCATTCTCGGTGTTGCCATAAACCTGTTTTTAAGCCCCTGAAGTTGGCTGTGCTTGAAATAAAATGGGAAAACCTGAGTTTGTAGGCCAGTTTGGTTCCCAGCCCAGTTCCTCACCAAAGAGAGTGAACAATCCTTCATTTGTGGCACCCTGAGCCTGCAGTGACCTTCCAGGCCAGCCAGGATGCCAGAGGGAGCACATATTCTCTGAAATGACAATAGGGGAAGAACCAACCAATTGCCCAAGGACTAATGAATGGGCCCCTCTTTTCCCCTGGGACAGCCTCAGCAGAGCCCATGTAGGGCTTAACTCTTTCTTATCCTGAGATTTATGCACAAAGGCTGTTCTTGTCTCTTAGCTGAAAAAGAATCATACTGAAAATAGATAATAATTAGTCTAATGCTAACAAGTTGTTTATGTGAGTGATTATTTGATTAATGTATTTCTTTACCTCTATATTAGAGGGCAAGAACTATGTTGGCTTTGTCTATTATTTTATTCCCTACTACTTAACACAGTGCATGGCAAAGAGTTGGTACTAGGGAAATTCTTATTAAATCTAGAACAACTATGGGAAAACCTTGTCTCAAAGCTCAGGTTCTCATTTTGCTTTGTTTTAGGATTCCATCTTCCCTGATATTGTGATCATTTTCCTTATTTTTTTAAAAGATAAAATCTATTTTGAGTGGCTTCTGCTGCTTGTTTCTGATTCGGTGAATCTCAGAAACATCAAAATAGAGAAATGGAAAAGGAGGAGAAAAATGAGAACACTACAGTAAAAGCTAAATTTTAGCAAATCATTCTACCCCATAGCTCTTCATATGTTCACTGCTTAGATGCATTCTTTGTTTTCTTTGAACAGAGAGTAGATTTTCCTCTCTAAAGTGTACATACTGAAAAATTTAACTACAAACATACAATCAGGAAGAAAACTGAAAGATCATCTTGTTAAGCTGTTTGCTTGATCTTTGCTGGATATTGTAGTAAAATAATTAAAATTCAGGTGATGGGACAGGGTCATGGCATGAAATAATAGTGTGTCTTGGGGTTAAATTATTTCTTTGTAGAATGAGTCAGTTATATTTCAGCAGGGGATGATCAGTGGTGGGAAAATATCCCATGCACAGGCACCAGGGCATGTATCCCCCCAAGGAAAGATAGGGGGTAGAAGCAGTATGTCTAGGAGGCAAGGAAGAGAATCTTGAGCTCAGGTGGGAAGGATCTTGGGTCTGATTCTGCCCATCTTTTTAGGACCTGTGACATGGCCTCCCAGCCCTATTGTCATCTTAAAGATATCACCCAGCACCTTGTTATTGCTGTCAGCAAGAGTCTGCAGTCGACAAGAATAGAGACTGACTTACAAGGTGTGATCAGAGCATTATAATGATTAGCAATAGGTTTGAAAGGAAAACATCAAACCATGTGAAGATAGAATTGTTACACATTGCTAATTCATAAAACTCAGTGAAAATATTCGAAAGAATTCACTGGATTCTCTGAGGCTGCCGTGGGAAGCAAAGGAAACAATGGAGGAAACCAAATGCAAAGCCCTTAAGTATCACAGAAATGGACCCCACATTATGCATCAAACCCTAAGACAGGAAAATAAGACAGCAGTGGAGGAGAGTGATTGAGTTTCACAGGTCAAGAGCCAATGAGCAACACCAATCTTCCCTTTCTCTGAAATATGCCTTGTTTCTGAGTCATGCTGATGAGTTATTGTGGGTTTTTTCTTCATGGTTTTCTGTAAGTTATATCAAAAGTTTAAAATCAAAACAAACAACTGTTACCAGTTTCCTCTTTTAATCCTTCATTTTAACTGACACTCAAAGAGTAGGAGCAACCACCCTCCTTGAGGATTTGTGAAGGGCAATTCTATTGTGAGAGAGCTATGCCCATTTTCTTTCAGTTGGTTAAAAATGATTTGAATCAATTAGGATCCAGAGCAGCGCTGCCCACCTGTCTGTCTGATGGTGTGCAGACACTCACGGGCACTACTAGGGTGGAGAAGAACAGCAGGATGCTACACTGCCCAAATGCAGCCTATCATTAGGAAGAGGCCACAGATGTACAGATAAATAAATACAATATGGACCATTTTTCTCTGGAGCACCCAGGCAAGGCTATAGAGAAGATGAAACTTGAGCTGAGTCTTCAAGGGTGAATTGGCCTTGTGGACAAGGGCATATGAGCTGAAGGGGAGAATGAAAAAAGCTTGGGACAAACAGCAGTGCATGAGGTATAATGAATGCTGGGTGTGTGACTGGGTGGAGGGTGAGGTGGGGTTAGAACAGTAAGGTTTGAAAGCAGGCAGGTCCTGGGTGTGGAGAGAATTGATCCTGACTCAGGATTTAGACTCAGGCAGAAGTTCATTAGTACAGGTCAAAACCTGGTGGCCTGGAATGTAATGCGGCAGCAGCCAGCTCTCACTGGAGCCTGGTTTAGGATGGATGCCATTTCCTTGAGGCCTTGCTTGCCATTCGTGCCAGAAATTCCCAGCATTCCACTCACTCCTCAGAGGCCTTCTAGAAATGTGTACATACACGTTCCTTGAAAGAGGTAACCCACTTGGAAAAGCTGACCACAGCCCTTCACACTCAATGTCACACCCAAAATCAGACATTTCTGGAGCTCAAAGGCAGGCTGTGGTGCAAGGATGCTTGGTTTCAAAGCCCAGTTCTTTCACTTACACTGACTCTCAGCAGCTGAGTGGCATTAAGATTTGAATGTGTGAGGAACTACAAGTGCAGATTCCGGTGTCAGAAAACATAAAATATGAACGCAAATACATTCCTTTGCCTGGGAGCCATTCACTCTCACAACACCACGTCATAGCATAGTGCTATAGAACAATGTTGACCAACACAAACATATTAGGAGCCAGATATCTAATTTAAAATTTTCTGGTGATCCAATTACAAAAAGTAAAAAGAAACAGTTAAAATTAATTTTAATCATATAATTTTAAATTAAATGTATCTAAAAGTGTTATTTTACATGTAATTAATATAAAATTATTAGTCAGTCTTAAAATTTGATGTGTATTTTATCTTGCAGCACATCTCAATTTGTATGAGCCACATTTCCAGTGGCCACTTATGATTAGTAGCTGCTATACTGAATATCACTCTGGAATAATGGCCCAGATAACCAGACCGAAATAATAGCAATAGCTAGTATTTCTTGATTACCAGTCAAGAGATCTTGAGCAACATACTAAGCGTGTGCTTGTTCCTCCTCTGTAAAAGAGAAGTAATGATAAAGCTTAACTTAGGTCTGGAGATTTAGCTCAGTGGTTTCGCCGCCTGCTGCGCAAGCGGAAGGATCTGAGTTTGATCCCCGGCGCCAAAAAAAAAAAAAAACCACCTAACTTATATTGTTGTGAACAGTAAGTTGAAAGTTCTGTCTGAAGCCCCAAATAAGATTATTAATTAGTCCTTTTGTCTTTGCACATGTAGTTTTGTCAGTCTGGAACACCCTGTCTTCTCCACCTACAAATCCTATTCATTTTTAAATATCTTGTTCAAATATTACCTCCTCTGTGTAGTCTCTGAGGTGCTCCTGGTTCTGGACCTATTTATAACCTTATTTAGAGCTCTATAATGATGCTTCTTAGCTTGCTCTATAACTGATTTCCTACCTGTATTCCCTGGTGAATCTAGAAGGATTATTGCATCTCAATTCTAAGATACAGATTTTTCACTTTTTCACATTTCTGAAGTGGGAGGGCTTTGTTACAATTGGCAGTGTTTTATTCTTTCTTGATGAGTTTTTTATTAATATAGATGTGATTCCAATACATGGCATAGATGTAATAAAGGTTTTTTTGGTTTTTTTGGTTTTTTTGGTACTGGGGATCGAACTTGGGTCCTTGTGCTTGTGCAGGCTGCGGCGAAACCACTCAGCTGTGTAATAAAGTTTTGTATTTGCCTTTGTGTTCCCAGGCACTAGCCTCAGTAAATGCAATAAACGTGTTGAATATTGACAACACTAGTGAAAGTTCATTGCAATTGCCACATGTGTAAATTATTTGGCTGGCTGCCTCTCCTCCCTTCTGGATGGTAACCTGTGTATGGTCAGAGTCTGGGATTTCTTCTAGTAATAGGCTGAGCATTTTGTGAGAGGCCAATATTTAATAACTGGTTTTTGAAGAATATGTGTCCTTGAATTGCATGCAAGGAAAGAAACCCCACCTTCCTCACTACAGCAGGATTAGGCTTTAAAATCTCCTTCATCAAAATATCTGAAGACTGCATCAGGAAGTAGAGCAGGGCAGCTAGAGCATGTGGTTGAGAAATGTGTACTTGTGGGACCAGAGGGGAGAAAGCATTTCCCCTCAAAGCTGTGCGCTTCCTCAGAAACCCCACAGAGCCCCCAAACAGATCATCTTTCAAAGGGAAAAAGGGCTTTTAAATTTCAAGTGTTTTAACAAAACCTATTTTTTTAATCTAGAAACTCCACTCTCAAATTGTGCTGTTTCTCTCCTGTTCTTATGCTAAACAAATAAAATCATGCCGAAAACTCTTATCAAGAGACCTCCAACTCTCTTGGATTGCCTGACAACGATCATTAGAAGGTTAAAAAATAATAATAATACTCAGTCTAAAACAGGGGAGGGAGAATGTTATAATAGAGACCTTTTGACTAGTGTAATTCCCAAAGCTAGACCCTATCAGAAAGAAGGAATTTTAAACGACCAAGGATGAAGTGTCTGGAATGTACACAGAGTTCCTATATGCAAATATTGACTTCTAAGTCTTTGAGGTTATCGCAAAGCTGTTGTTTGAAGGTACACTTTGATTTTGCCCTGATGAGTGGATTGGAGTTCCTGCCAAGTAACAAAAGAACTCAGTTTATTTGGGCCTTCTACCCAGTCAAATACATACATGCATCTGTCAAACTACCACCCTCTCTCCTGAAGGGAAATCATGCCTGTTCTAACTTTGGCAACCAATACAAGCACTTGGATTGAACTAAGGGTGTGTGATTTTATCCCCCCACCCCCTAAAAGAAAATACTGTTTTAGTATCACAATTAAAGTAAATTACTCCCTCTCTTACCAAACTCAACCTGTTAGGTAGGCTCACAGTGTGAAGTCCCAGGACTGGGTCTGGCTGGATTTGGGATGCAGGGGTTCCTGGAAGCACTGGCTAACCTAGGCCCTCTGATGTCTCCTGCATCCTGGATTTGAAGGGGAAATCAATCACAAATTTTTTAACTTCCTTTTCAAGTTCAGTTTAAATGAAACTTCTCTGATTGATGGATGGAAAAGTATCAAGCAAGTAGAAGTGCCCTCACTAGGTCCTCCTTCCAGATATTACCACCCTCCTCCTGTCTGCTCCTTTCATGTCAACATGTGCCCTTCCCCAGCTTCTTTCTGGACAAAATGCCTGTTGTTTGTCTCAAGATGCCTAAATTATGGCTACTGACAGGACAGCTAAGAGCCACTGAATGTGATGCTGTTCAAGACAGGCCATTCCTCTTGCTTGGCTCTGATAATAGTTCACAGCTCCTATTCAGCTGACACCCACAGTTGAATAGAGAAAAGACATGCTAACAGTTTCAGTGGGGTGGGTCCTGTAGCAGAGGGCTGTGGCAGGAGAAAGAAGTGCTCTTAGCTCTGTCAGTTCAGCAACTATCCATCAAGTGCTTGCTATGGACTCACCACACCTGGCTCTGGGGAGCCTTCTCTTTTTATTCTTTTCAGTGCTGAGAATTGAACCCAGGGCATTCACATTGAGCTATATCCTCAGTTTTTTTGTTTTTTTGTTTTTTTTTTTTTGGTACCAGGGATCAAACTTGAGTCCTTGTGCTTGCACAGCAGGCGGCAAAACCACTGAGCTAAATCCCTGGCCCTTGGGCAGCCTTCTCTTAAGCAGCAGTTGACCAGTCTTCTCCTTACCTTAGCTGAAACAAACTGAACCCCAGCCCTCAGTAGTTTTACTGGAAGTAAGGAAGGAGCCAAGGAGGGACTATATAAAGCACAGAAGCAGATGAGTTTACAGAGTCACAGATTTCTTATCTGACAAGGCTTCCTGGGGAATTAGCTTCCTTTCCCCTACCAGCACCCTCCATCAAAAAAGCCCAGATCCTTTGTGTACAATAAGATAAGCACATTTCCAAAGGGGATGGGCCCCTCTCTTCTAGAGATATTTTTTCCTTTCATCCTTGCCAAAGTCTTGAGACTAATTTAAGGAAAACATGATCAACACTAATCTTATACATCTTTTTAAAAAAAACTATGGACTTAAACCTATGGACATGTAACAAAATAACTGATTTGTAATTATCAAGCATATCAAGGACATGAAAGTCAAGGAACGGAACGAGAACTGTTTTAAAATGATAGATGCTAAAGGGATATGACATCAACAGGCAGTGCATAATTCTAAACTGAATCTTTTTGCTTTAAAGGACATTGTTGGTGAGGGTTGAATGGAGTCTAGGATTAAAATGCAGCATCAAACCAGTTTTAGTTTCTTGATTTTGATAGTTGTAGTGAAGTTATGAGGGTGAATGTCATTGTTTTTAGAAAATACACACTAAAGTATTCACTGGTGATGGCACATCATGTTGACCACTTACTCTGCAGGAAAAAAATGTGCTTTGTCTATTGCAACATAAATTTGAGATTAAGAAAAAAAAGAAAAAACTACTATATATCCAGCAGTCCCATTTTCAGAAATCTAATGCAAACACATATTGTTGAGAACAAAGTACAATGCCAGTATTGTTTCTGCCAACCATAAGATAATTCAAATGCTGTCATTCAGATGTGAGTATTTTAAATACACACTCAAAAAAGAACTAAGAAACATTGCTGTATACCACCAGGGAATGACCAAAAGGGTATAATAAGCAAAGAAAAAAAGCAAAGTAGAGAAAATTATATGTATAAACATATACATATGAAAGGAAATGTGTGTAATGTTTTAAAAACAAGCAATAGAAGAATAAAACATACTGTTTTAAAAATGAGTACCTACAAGAGGAAGAAATAGTTTACCCCACACACATGATAGAAACTAGACTATATTTGATAGATTTTATTTCAGAATCATGAAAAAAAATTTTTTTTGTACCAGGGATTGAACTCAGGACCTTGCAGTTGCCAGGCAGGGGAGGAGCCACTGCACTACATCCACAGCCCTTTTAAATTTTTGGCAGCTACTCTTCTGACAGAGGATTAAGACCTATGCTATCTTTTTTTTTTTCCTGGTACTGGAAATTGAACTCAGGACCTTGCACTTTCCAGGCAGGCGAGGTGCCACTGAACTGAATCCCGGGCCCAATATTTTGTGTAATTATCAAAAACATTTTTAAAAAGTAGCCCTGGAAAATAAAGTGAAACAAATTATCCTAAATATGAGCACAGTTTGCATAACCTTTCTGAGAGGAACTACTCCATGGAATTTTACTTCAACTTGATTTCAGGTCCTGAGGGGATAAACCCTAGAAACAATAAGTTTTGTTACTAAAAACAAAAATCACTTAATCTCTTTTTTCAGGAATCATATTGTTGGCGGGGATGCTGGTAGTTTTTCTGAAAGTTGTTTACACATTTGTATTCTGTGTGATAAAACAAATGTATAACTACGTGATAATCATTACAGTGTCTTTGCAAATCAGGATTCTAAACTGTGAGAGAGAGGAGATGTAGGACTGAAGGTGTTAAAATCACTGTAATGCTGAATTTGAATAGGAAGTATCAATACGAATTCATGACATTTTATATTAAGAAATAAAAACAGGTCCTAGGTCAGCATACTACAAAGACCTAGAAACAATAACCAACTCAGTGTAGAGTACCCCAGTGCCCAGGGTGAGCTTCAGAAAACCATTTTCCAATACAGAAACAAAGAATGGCTCCTTGGAAAAATGGTTAATTCCACATTTAGTGCAGGAAGTGTACAAGATGTCCCTGGAACATTTTGTCATACTAGATAAAAAGAAAGTTATCAAAGACTACTAGAATTGTGCCAAAGGACTAAAGAGCCAAGATTCTACCGGTCAAAGATGAGTGAATTTGAGTGTCAATCATGACCGCAAAACTTTAAAATACTTTATTATCATTAATATTATTATTAATATTAAAAATATTAAAGTGTGTTTAAATTATGAGTTCATAGTGATTTGATAAAACAATAATTAGTCATTCTTGAATGCATTTGTAAAATTCTTTTTTTAAATCACTGGCAAATAAAAGGGAAAAAGTAAGCATTTATCCAGCCTTTCTTATATAAATGATTGGACTAGGTAACCAAGTAGCAGGTGAAAAATTTCTCTTCTCTTTCTAGGTGGATTACAGCTAAAAATGGAGAATATCATCATCATTTTGAAAATTCTAACGGGTTAACAGATCTAGGAATTGGTCATCGATATTTGCTAGTATCAGAGAACGGTAGAAACTGAACATTACATACTTTCTGATGGAAAAATACACAGCACTTACAAAGCAATCCTTCCAAATCAATAACAACAATAAAAATCATACCTGAAGCTTATCAAGCCTAAGATCCAATGATCAAAACAGAGGACAAAGGTACATGTACATGACACACACCACAAGTACAGTAAGAAAACTCCAGTCTGAGAAACTCTACATGACTATGAACCCGATTTCCTCAAGGAAGGGCAAACGGTTAGAAATCTATAGATCAAAAGAAATGTAAGGAGACATACAGTAGTAACCAGTTACAATCTGTAGGCCTCATTTGGATCTTGAGGCAAACAAGGAAACTTCATGAAAAATGACATTCACAAGACTACTTAATATTTGAACGCTGGCTAATTATTTTATGAAATTAAAAATCTATTGCATTTTTAGATATTGGGCTTATGTTTTTAAAAGGGTTCTCTTTTAGAAATTCATATGGAACTATTTGTAAAAGAGATTATATGATGTCTGGAATTTGCTTCAAAGTAATGCAGATGGAGTAGAGAAAGTAGGTAGGAAAGTATATAAAACAATTTTGGCCATTTCATAATTATGAAATTATTGATTCTTGAAATATTCTTATTTATTCTGTCTGCCCTTTGAATGTGCCTGGAATTTTCCATAATAAAAAGTTTAAAACACCTACTATGTAGTAGAGACTAACCTGGCATTGATCTAGGCCATGAATTGGCATCACAAAAAAACACAGTCAGAACTTTTCCTTCATGACTTAGATATGTGGGAAGGGAGAATTTAGTGGCAATGCCCTTAACTCTCCCCTGACTTGATGAGATGAATATGCACTTTCCTTTGCCAAACTGGAAATTGAGAACAGAATGCAACCCTGTCTAACCAGCTCCTCCATAGAGCTTGTTGAAGGCCGGAATCATTACTCAGGGTCCAGCTGTGCAACATTCTCATCCACCCAGAAACACATGTAGATATCTATGAAACCAAAATAGGGCCATATGTGGGTATTAACACAGAGCAGTTAGACAAAAGGCCCACAGACACGCCTGACCTCTTCCTTGGCCCCTAGGCCTTCATGGAAATGTGAACTTTCCTTTGACATGGACATGACACCCTCTAGCCCTTAACAACAGTCCTATACAGAGTGGACAGTGCCCTTTGGCTGCATCAAGGGCAGGGGGCCCAATGCTCTACATTGCTGGCATTCACACCACAATCTCCTCTTATTTCTGGCCACACCCTATTTGCACTTTGGCTTCATGGTCCTTGAGGGTAGAAACATAAATTCAGCTGGACACTTCTCTATCCAGTGTGATGACCTTTATCATGCGTGCCTGGGATGTTTTTCAAAGAATCCAAGAAGAAATGACTTCATCAGAGACCTGGGAGATGCCTGACAGAGGAGTAGGTCCAGGAGCAAGCATTTCTCCCTAGATTGCAGTTCACTGGTATTTGGCTTGCAACTGAGGGAGCATTTCAGTGAGAAACCCATATGACTATCATCTATTCATTCAGTCACTCACTTTTTAAGCACTTACTGAGCTTCAGCATTATCTCTAGGAGCTATAAGGGAGAAAAAGAGAAAGCATTTGCCCTAAAAAGTTCTCAGGCAGGTGGGAGAGAAAAAACATTTTCACAATTAATTCCAATTTAGGACAGGGTATGACCAGACCATGACCAAAAAGTTCAGAAAAGAGAGGCACATTTTCTACCTGTGGTCGTGAAATTGCAGGAGGTAAAATGTGGGGCAGACCTTGAAAGATGACTAAAATTCCCCATTTTAATAATGCAGAATCAGGAGTGAGAAGAGTAGTGGTGGTAGTGGCACAACGAGAACAGAATTTGAAAGAGAGGAAATGTTTTCAACAAAGTTATACAAATGTCTTCTGCAAAGGTTTTATAATGAGTAAAATCTTCAGTGGTGGAGACAGCCTTGGTGCAAGGAGTGTTCCTGAAGCTCCAGAACTAACATGCCTATTCCAATTCCTTGTTGCTATTCACTAGTTTTTCATAGTGCTGATGATATTTTCATGTTTTGGTTTTTATGAACCTCAGCATCACTGACATTTTGGACTAAATAATCATTTTTTTGGGGGGTGGAACTGTCCCATGCTTTGGAGGATGTTTAGCAGCATCCCTGGTTTCTACCTACTAGATTCCAGATGCACCCACCCTCCATTTGTAACAACCAAAAATGTCTTTAGACATTTCTGAATGTTCTTCAGGGATAGAGGGGACAGCAAAATTGTCTCCAGTTGAAAACTACTATACTATATAAAGAAACCAAAATTATATACAAAACTTATGTTTTGGGGGGTGTCTATTATGCTTTAATGTTTTTTTTTCTGGAGACAGGGTCTCACTATGTAGTTCAAGCTGGTCTTGAACTCATGGTGATCCTCCCGCCTCAGCCTCCTGAGTGCTAGGCTTACAGGCATGCGCCACCACACCCGGCTTTGGGGTGTTTATTATGTATAAGTTTTGTTTTAAGTGTTTTCATACATCAGTCCATTTAATCCTCACATACTCTCAATGAAATATAAGTATGATTATGATTAAATTTGACAGATGAAGAAATTAATCACATTTGACAAAAGTCTCATGTGTTTAGAGATGGGGTTTGTGGAAGGTAATTGGATCATACAGGTGCTATTCTTATCAGTGGATTGATCCATTGATGAGTTAATAACTAAGTGTGTTGTTAGGAGGTGGGGCCTGGTTGGAAGAGGTCTGCCACTGGGGGCCTGACTTTGGAGAATATATCTCCTTCTCCATTTCTCCCTTCTGTCTTCGCTTCTTGGCTTCCAAGAAGGAAGCAGCTTTGCTCCACCATGATGTTTCTGTCTTGGAGCCAGCTAACCATGGACTGAATCCCATGAACCATGAGCCAAATCAAACCTCTCCTCTTTTAAATTGTGGGTGTTGGGCCGGAGATTTAGCTCAGTGGTTCCAGTGCCTGTCTCAAAAGGGAAAGGTCCAGAGTTCGATCCCCGGTACCAAAAAAAAAATTGTGGGTTTTGGGTATTGTGTCCGAGGAATGGGAAAGCCGATTAATACTCAAACTTATACTCCTTGTAAGTAGCAGAGTCAGGATCTGTCCTAAGCATATCTTCTCTTAGCCAACAAATGGCATCATACTATATCCCAGATTCCCCACCCCTCTGTTAATGGAGGTGTAAACTAAGTGTTGTGTGCACCACTAACAGGAGCCCCTGCCAGCAGTCTAAACTGCTGCTGGAAACCAGACTCAGCAGGTCCCCGGGGTGGAGCACATATTGCCCAGGAGAGCTAAGGGCGTCCCCCTCACTTCTGTGTGGTCTTAACTGTTCTCTCTGCCATTCTCCTGAGGACCAAATGTCCCACCTCTATCCCATATCACCACATCCTTTCTGGAATAGCTTCTACCCTTGTTAATGCCCCCATGACCATACCCTTTTGGTTCTCATCATGTAGACCTCTTTTAGATGGAGTACTAGGTCACTCTTTGGTCTTAACATCGAGGTGGGGTAATTTCCTCAAAATGGATACAATTGTCTTTAGACCACAGGATGTGAAGGCCAGTTTCAGATCCCGCAGTAGCTTTAAACTTACCTCTCCAATGTCAGTTTCCTTCTCTTTAGTAACTGCCACTTGTCATTCAAGTATGCACTCCAGTCCCATGCAGCCTCGATTTTACATGATATATAGGTTTAAATTCACAGATGAATCTGAGTTTAGATCCTAGTTCCACCATGTGCTAAACGTGCAATCCACATATCAGTTGTCTGAGTCTCAGTTTTCTGTATAGCAGTATGAAGAAAACCAGCTACCATGCACAATTATTATCATGGGCTTGAAATAATATATTCTGTAAAGTGCTCTTTAGTGCTATTATTATTTGTCATTGTTATGGTTTAAAGATGGGGTGTTCCCCTCATATATTGAGGGGTTGATCAGAGGTGGGACCTCGAGAAGTAACTGGATCATGATGGCACTAACTTCATTAATGTTAGGAGGAGATAGGGCCTAGTTGGAGGAAATAGGCCAGTGGTTTTGAAGGATATATCTCCTTCCTCTCTCAGTTCTTGCTCTCACTCTGCTTCCTGGCTGCCATGAGACAAGCAACGTTCCCCTGCCATATTTCTGCCTTGGAGCCAGCTGTTGATGTGTAAAAACCTCTGAAACCATAAGCCAAAATAAACCTTTCCTCCTTTAAATTGTATATGTCAGCTATTTTGACCCAGCAACAGGGAGATGACTAACACAGTCATTAATCCCTTCATGACAGGATTTATTTGCCAGGTTGCTTCTTAATGTTACCTACTTTCAGCTGAGAGAAAATGGAACCTAGAGCTGAGAGGGTGGGAGGGCAACTTAGTGGTACCAAAATATTTGATGTATGTATTGTCAACTTTTATTGCTATAACAAAATACCCCAGGCAGCTAACTTCATAAATAAAGACTCTTATTTAGCCAATAGTTATGGAGGTTCAAGGGCATCATTTCAGTTCTGGTAATGGCCCACTCTCAGTTACATCACATGATGACTGATGGCAACAGTGGAAGTGCTTTCAAGAGCAAGAAATCACATCTTGATGGAGCCAGAGAGCTGGGTGGAGGCAGGCTCAGACTTTTATAACAACCCTCACACTCTTGTGAGAACTAGCAGGGATTTCATGAGAGCTACTTTAATCCCTTCTGAAGGTGGAGCCCCCAGGGACCTAAGGACTTCTTGTTAGGTCCTACTTCTTTTTTTCTTTTTTTTTGTACTGGGGATTGAACTCGGGTCCTTGTTCTTTCGAGGCAGGCAGTGGAACCACTGAGCTAAATCCCTGGCCTGAGGTCCTACTTCTTAAAGGATCCATCAGCTTCTACATCATCACATTTTGGACCATACTTCCAATACAGGGACCATTGGGAGACAAACCAAATCCAAACTATACCAAGGTACTAAAAACATTCCTGGAAGCTTCCTGCTTCAATATTTCTGAAGACACAGTGCCTTGACTCTGCCATAGGTATTTTAGCTTTGGCACTGACTACTAGAAAGACATTTTAGTTTAGAGTAGAATTTTTAGGCCATATTGTGCAAAACATCCTGAAACTCTAACCTGTATGCTCCACATCCATGAGCCCACAGATGAATGACACCTACCTGATAGGCCCACCCACTGCGTATTTCAGCCCAATTTAGTAATTTGGATCACAATGAATGAATTTCAGTGGGTTGGTCTTCAGTGAGCTGTGAGTCAAAACTAGTCCAAATTGGTCTCTGAGTTGAACTTCCCTTGCCTGTTATCAATTTCTGAAATTGATAACATTGTTTCACTTATTTCTGACCAGTATTTATGAGAAACCCAGATGATATAACTCATTTCTGGGTATTTTCTTCTTAAACTCTATAGGAACTATTGTAAATAGTTTTCCAAATTATACAAATAATAGCATCTACCATTTAGTGGACATCTAATATATAGATTTGAATCTCATATTGCCCTTGAAAGGTTCTTATCCCCATTATACACCTAGAAAGGAACAGAATTTCAGAGAGGCTAAGTGACTTGTTCAAGGTCTCCCACCTAGTAAATGGCCAACTCTGCATTAAACTAAAACTGTCTGACTTCTTTTTGGTGATACAAAACTGCCTCCCTTTCCTCTTGTTCCATGGATCCTCTTTCAATTTATACACCACTGGTGGAATCAAGCAATGGCTGGATGAGCCAAGTCAGAGAGTAAGAAGTTGGAGTAGACCACTCAGAAAGGACAGCCTCTAGAAGCAAGAAAGGGAGACACGGAGGGAAGAAAAGAGAAGGGGAAAGAGAAAAAAAGGAAGGAAGGTAAATGAAGAAAGCTGTTTTCTCCTGCCTTGTCAAGAGCGACTCAGGGATATTTCCTATAGGCTTGTCAGTAAAGAGCCTTTCTGAGACTGGCATGGGGGGGTGGAGGCCATGGCTGCCAGGGAGCTCCATCACTATCACTCACAAGGCATGTGCCTTCTGAGGAAGATGTTGACAGCAGCATTTTCACCTCAGAGAGAAGGCTGTTTCCTGCTCATGTGCAAGAACACATGTGAAAAGTATTTGCCAAGTTATTACAGAATCAGGGAAGAAGTGGTATGCCCCACAAAAAGAGTCCCTCCAAAGTCCTTATGGAGACAATGAGACAAAGACATTGTCTCAAATGCTCATCGAAGGCTGCCAGGGATAATTTCTGCATCCCCAGCACCTAGTCACCCTCTGAGAGCCCAAAGGCCTGCATCACAAAGGCTGTATTTAGAATGCAGGGAAGTTTTACAATTGGCACATTTCTGTAAACACATTGGTTTAATTCCAATTTTACAGCTCAGCTACTCCCCATAACACACAGTCTGTAAAGCATTTACAATGTTGTTCAAAATCTATATACTGTTTACATTCTCTGCCCTCTATGCAGGTAAAATGGATCTAGGAACTTTGCCAGAGTCCTGGGGAAACAGCTAGAATTAAACAAAAACCACAAAACCTCCAGAAAAAAACCACACCAGGAATCGGATATGGAAAGTACAGGGAACCCCAAACACAAGTCCCCCAAGTGAGGAAGATCCAGTCACATGTGGGCAAATTCAACGAGACAGGACCACTTGGAAGGTTCCTATGAGTGACTGGATGTTCAGCCTACTTTATAGCCTTTGTTTAATGTGATTTGTTTTTCAATATTTCTTGAAAAAAACCTCTCATCTTGGTTACTCAGCAGAGAACATGAGTAAGTGTCCTTGCTTCAAGTTATCCGAATTTCTCCCTGGGACCCTGACCCTGGGACCCTCCCCGCAACCTGACTCAGTTGGCATGGATACTGCACCCCATGTAGTTTCACAGCTCAACCTCACCCCTTCCATACGGGCATCCCAGAGGGCATGGTAAGAGATGTAAAAACAAACTTGGTGAGGTTGAGTACAATTGAACAGAGTTGATCAATTAAAAAGTAATCATTTTAGAAACTGAAATGATAGAAAATATTTACTGTTTTAAATAAACTTATGAGATACTGTTTAATACCAAATAGAATTTTCCATTTATAGACTTTGTTGCTGTTATTCTTCAATCTTGTTAATTCTTGGAGACAAGAATCACTCATTGCTTTAGGACCCAATACTCTAAAAATTGAGCTATTCCTAACCTACATGCTGAGCAATGTATAAGTTCTGCCTTTGGCCTCTAGAGTAGCCCTGGCTGCCAACAGGCGACAGTCTGCATCTTGTCCTCTGCTTAGATTTGATTGTTTGGCTACTCGTGTTTCATTAGAAAGAAGAGACACTTTGGGGGTCCACAGTGAATTATACCAGAGAGCCACATAGTCACATCAGCAAGGATAACAGCCCTACATATTGTGGGGAATGGAATCTATGCCTGTAAAAGTACAGGCAGTGCCTCAGACCTGAGTAGGCCATAAAAAGAGAGTCTTCAGCCCAGGTCCCGAGACTCCCTTTGTTTGAGCTCAATGTCCTTAGGCCAGGTGGCTGTCCATTCAGGCTCAACTCATAGGACCCCAAGCAAGCAATAAGACCAATAAGGATTTGTCCTTTGGATGCCACAGCCTTTATCACTGGTTGCAGACCAGACAGGGAACTGAAACTGCTTAATTAGGGACATACCAGGGGCATGTCAGGAAACAAAAGGTAACCCTGGGAGGGTAGAGTAAGCTTCCAATTTGGATGAGACCCAGTGGAGAAGGGGAAGGCAGTGGTGAACGTGGACTCACCCACTGGAAGGAAAGGACCAGGATAGGGCCAGCCAGCTGCTCTTGGCCCCCTGCACCTGAGAAGCCAGTGTCTCTCCCAAGCACAGAAGCAGTTTTCCAAGGGCTGAAGCAGGGCTGCCATCCAGCCTCAACACTCAGCAGAGCAGCAGGGCTGAGGCTGTGGCCATCCCTTGACTCTGCTTGGCTGGAAGAAACAAAAGCGCTTTGAGGAGGTTCTCACTTTGAAAACTTCTTGTTGCTTTTCCTGGTTGTGTTTGTGCCCCTCATCAGATCTGAGAGTCCTCGGGAGCACATGCTTTGGATAATTAATAATAGCCTACTCTTATTAACCTCTTACCATGAGCTAGGAATTTTTCTAGGTATTTTACCTTAAACCGTCTCACTTTCCTTACTTCTCCAGATACTATTTTCTATTTAGGAACACAATGCTTAGACCATAATTCATTCATTTACCTAGGATCACACAGCTAATTGAGTGAATGTCCAAAACCATTAACTAAATGTTTCTTAAATTCATTGAACTAGTTTCTACTGGGAATGAAAATATGAATATAATCAACTCTTGGTTTGCAATGTTCAAAAATAATCCTGAAGTAATTAATCCAAAATTCATCAACATTTGGTCCTGGAATATGTTTTTGCTCATGTTTGAATGTGGGTATGTTTGATATTCTAGGAATCTACAACTCCAAACAGAATAACAAAGATGTTCTATAAAAGAGCTCAAATTATGAATTTCCTACCAGAACTATTCCCCACACAGTGCTCAAGGCCTCCTCTCCATCTGAATCCTCACCACTACTCTGTTGGCAGCCCTGAGGCCCCTGGAGCTTCCAGATACACAGTTCGCAGGTGACTCAGACATTATCCACACAGAACCCTCTGTCCTGCCACCTTCACAGCCTGCTGTTCTCCCTGTGATCGCCACCATGTCGGGAAGGGGCATCACCGCCCACTCAACTGCTGCCAAGAGTCATCCCTGATTGCTTTTCCTCACCCTCTCCTCCCACCCATTGCTGATTCCTGCTGGTTCCTTTGATCGATCTCTTTTAAGGTGTCATCTGTTGAGTGGGTTCTCAGAAGAAGCCTCTGTCCTCCCCCATCTAAGATGAATAGCCCAGCTATCTCACTTTCTCAATTGCTACTTGTTATCAGACTATTCAGAAAACTGCTAATGCTTTCTAAGGAATAATCCTGTCCAGACGAGGGAAATGGTCGTTTTGAGACAGTGATTCTGATATAAAAGTTAAGATGCCACACATTCCGTTACCAAAATATTTTTTGGTCTATCCACCAATTCAGTATAACAAAATTCCTGTTTTGGGAAAATCATTTGCCTATTTCAAATGACTTATTTTTTTCTTTTTGTCTCACTGATGCCAACTTTTAAAAAACAATAAAACTTTAAGAAGATAATATAAGTAAATCACATTTACATAAAAAATAAGAGCTATAGGTTAACCATTTTGACACAATTTTTTATTTGTCAAATGACAGAGATGGTCTAAAAGTAATCTAGCCAATCCCAAACTCCCTTAGCAGCATTAAATAAATTCCTCTTCTGTGAAGCATTAGGAACTGTTTATTTCTCTGTGCCCTCAGAGGCAATCTGGATTTTCAGTTAGCCTTTGCAGAGGTGGACTGAAATAGGAGCTGGACCTGAAGTCACTGGTAGATTAATTATAATTTTTTTCAAATACCTTAACACACTCTTCTAGTTATGTAATCGACCTTAAAAAGTAGATCTTAAAATCTTGGAGTCTATAACGCTTTGGGTCAGTGTGTGTGTGTGTGTGTGTGTGTGTGTGTGTGTGTGTTTAATCTTGCCCACAATTCCTTAGCGATCTCCTGCTGCTCTGTGTGGGCCCCAAGCCATACTGCAGAAATACAGATAGCCCTGTTCCAAGGCTGTCGACTTTCATATACATTCCAGGAAATGTAATCCTTGCGGTTTCCAATCTCATTTCTCCAGGAATACAGATATGAGCAAATTTTGCTGTGAAAAGAACACATGCACTTTGGTTTACATTAAGATTAAGTTGAGATGTATAAAGAAAGGAAAGCCATTTGGGATCAATATTTACTAAGACTAAATCTCCATTATACTGCATCAGACTTAATTAGTGCTTAAATTCTAACTTAATTGTGACAGGCTTCCTTCTGTTTACATTTCTGAGATTAAACAACCCATCACCTCCTCAGTGGTCCCTCTTGAGGAAGAAACACAGCTGGCTCAAAGTTAGTTTGGTCCCCATCCCCTCCTTCCTCTCTTTTTTTTTCTTCTTAGAGTTAAAAAAAAAAAAAAGAGTTCTGCTCCCAGTCCAGCTGTTAGGCAAATATAAATTCTTATTGACAACTAAGTTAAACATCAATATCTGCAGAATTTGTAGGAGTAGACTGAAGGAGCAATAGAGTAACCAGTAATTTGCTTTTACTATGTTAGTAATGGAGAATATCTCCTAGTTGTTTTTCTGTCTGTTACACAAGAAGTTACAGATTAATAGTTTAAACTTTGAAACAACAGCAGCAATTAACTTGTATTCCACACCTTTCAATTAGACAATTTTGGCTAACTAAGGCTATTTATCAAAAGACATCTCACGCTCACACAGCCACATCATTTGTTGTGTTGAGAAGATATCACCTAAGGTTGGGGGCTGCTTCTTGCAGCTTCTATTCAGCTTGTTGGATAACTAAGAGGGGCAATTCTTACCAAGTAGAGAAATTAATTTCTAATCTTGGTGTGTTATGTATGATGGTAACTCCCCCCAAAGAAAGATCAATTTAGAAATAAAGGAAAATAAGTAATAAGCAACTTTGAGTTGTGGTTAATAAAGCAGGATACAGCTGTGGTCAGATACAGCTGAAGGATAGAAAGCAAGCAGCCTAAAATTGTAGGTTATAAATTAAACTCTTTGTGGTTAGGTGGCTTTTTAGGGCTATTTGTTGGGTTTACATGGCTCATGATCAAGTATAAAGAAGGAGTTGACTAAAATAATTTTTTAAAAAAGCTAAAACTTCAAAGTTCTGATACCTATGTGTTTGCTTCAGCCTTCCTCCAACAAGTCAGTAATCCAGACCCCTTTCTTTTCTTTATTAAACCTTCAGTGTTTCTATGCTTAGTTTTTCACATGGAGGTACAGTGAAGCTCAATAGTTTCATCAGAGAAGCCAGTGGGGCATATTGGATACAGTCAGAAACCTAACTTCAAAAATTAATTTTCATTACTTTCCAGGTTACATAATATCTCTGAGTTTTAATTTCCTCATGAATCAAATAGGGCTGACAACTCTGTGCCTATCTCATAGAATTAAATGAGATGGTGCTTTAAATGCCAGACAGATGAATTCCATGAATGATACACAGATGTCCAAGTGTGATTTGAAGCTACTCTTGCTGGCCTCAGTCAATTCTCACTTAGCAGCCGTGGAATTGGATGAGAATGCCCAGCGAGAGGACTTTGAGGAGCAGCAGCTAACAGAACCCATTCACAACCTGGAGACAGAGCATGTCACTGTTCTGTCCAGACCTTTCAGCAGTTTACCATGGCACTTAGATTAAAAGCAAAGTCCTCAAAGCCCCTTCATGATCTTCATTCACCCTCCTCAACCTGTATGGTCTTCTGTCCTTCCATCCATGTCTCCCTCACTCCTTCTACTTTACCCAATTTTTCTCCTTGCTATTCCTCAAGTGTGCCAAGCATCCTTTCTGTCTTGGGGCCTTTGCACCTGCTGTTCTCTTTGCCTGGAACACTCTTCAGATATCTGCTGACCTTTCAGGTCCCTGCTCAAGTTTTGTCCAGAAAACCCTTTCCCTACCACCTTAACTGAAACCAGCTCCCTCCATCCTCTTACACTTTTACTCTTTCCATGATAGGTATACCACCTGTTACTGAAATCTGCTAATTAATTATTCACCTCCCTTTCTAGAAGGTGGACTGATATATTTTCATGGCCTAGAACCATGTTTGACATGTAGTAGGTACTCAATAAATATTTGTAAACTGGATGAATAACAGACAAGGAAAATAATCATTGATTAGTATAAGCTTTGGTGTGCACAAGAATCACATGGGATGCCCATTTCTGTATCCATTCCCAGAAATTTTGATTCATTAAGCCAGGGAAGGGGGACTCAAGCAATTAGCATTTTAACCCACAACTCAGATGATTCTGAAACAGTCAACAGGCCAGACTTTCAGAAACATTGCTAGACACATAGAGTCTATTAAATCATACCAATGGAAGGAGACCATATTGTAAGTAGTCATTGTTTTTAATGCAAAGGTATATCTAGTTAGGCAGAACTTGCCATTTCTTTTAGCAAGAGGTATTTGTTTAAAAGTGACCAAGCAGTGCTACATTGAGGAAAGGACAATGAACTGCCTTGGAATAAATCTTCATTTTCAGAAGAATCACTTGAGGGATTCTTCTTTGGCTCCTCTTATGTAAGTGTCCTAAAGGCCATGGACACTCATTCTCCCCCACCAAGGGAGGTAAGAGAGAGCTTTCAAGGTTTGACAAAGGCTGCCCTCCAACTCAGGAGTCATGTAGAGATCCACATTAAGAGTTTCTCTGGGGGTAGCAAGGGACAAACCAGGCTCCGTTTTGGGGAAAGGACACCATGGCTTCCAAGGATGAACTCATGGGAGGAAAGGAGGAGTCAGAGTTAGAGTCCTAGAACCCATCCCAGGACCTGAGCCATGGAAGGGGGAAGGTAGATGTTAAGGGGGAAGACTTGATCTGAAGGAGGCTCAAACTGAACAAACACACACACACACACACACACACACACACACACACATACACACACACACACCTGGGAGAGGGGCTCCTTGGAAACAGCTGAGCGCTAAATGTAGTTGTAACTTTGCGAGCCAGAGTTATGACCCTCTTGGCCAAATGTAACCTAGTTCTTGAGGATGTCTTTCCTCAAAAAGTAGTGTTTTTTTGTTTGTTTGTTTTGTTTTGTTTTAAAGTAGGAAGATATTTATTGATAGGAAAGCTCTTGAGGGGCAGCAGAGGTCCCGAGCGGTAGCCCTCAAGAAGCAGTGTTATCCTTGCAGGAATCTGTACTAATCTTTATGTGTTTCCTTTTTGTGTGGCACTTTCCAGAATATAGTTGGTCATATCCTTTAAAAGGGTTGGAGCAAGGACCCTGTATCTTTGGAACTCCACCGACCCCTGGGCATTGTGTAAGTGGTTTATGTGGCACAAAGTAAACCATTCCTACTTTAAATGTCCGGTTCGTTTAGAACAGTAATAAAAAACAGCCTCTTCTCTGTGCTGGCTTTCTCATCCTATTATCATTTCTGCCAGTTGTTGTGAATATTATAGCTTATTTATTTTTTCCCTGTAATATTTTTAAAAAATGATGTAAATCTTAGAACTCTAACCACCAAATCATATTGCTGAATCATTTTAGAATCATCAAGTCATCGAAGTCAATAGCAGCATTGTCTGCATCTTCCAAGAGATCAGTGGTAAATGTCACCACTTTCTTCTGCATTTCAATCTTCTACATTGTAAACTTCTTCTCTGGGTGCTGAGTGAGTGTTAACACAAAGGGAAGCTGGCAAATTTGAAACCAGGGTCCTACTGTCTTCTTTCTCCCTTCTCCCTAGACAGCTAGGGTGCACACAAACATACACACATGTGTATGTATACACACACACTCACACACACACACACACACACACACACACCCCAGAGACAATCGAGAGCCCTGTGTTAAGAACAGAGGTCAGACAGCATGGTTCTTTGAGGTTTTCTTATCGAGCCCCATTGCCTTCATTTGTTGGGACAGGAAATTGGAGCTCATGGGCCATCTTTGGCTACAGTCAATAGCAGTGAAAGCAACAGAAGTAGGATTCACACTCAAAGTTCTCAACCAAGGCTCATTACCTTTTTTTCTTAATAGATATTATGCATCGAGGAATGGCTCAGTAATATGCCTTATGCTAAGCACCTTGCTTAGTGCTCCTCTTGCATTAACACACTCAGCTCCAAAACTCATTGGTGTACAGATTATTCTGTTTTATACATGAGAAAACCAAGGCAGGAACCTGGGGCTTAGCAACTTTCCCAAGTTCAGTAAGTAGCATAAATAGAATTTGAACCCAGATCTACTATGGTCTTCAACATCATGTAGTGCTGGCGTAGTGCCACCTTCTTCAAGACAAGCCAGTATCACAGGAAAAAACATTGGATTTCGAGTAAAAAGGTTATGCTCAAGAGCCAGCTCTGCCCCTGACTGTGAACTTGAGCAATTTAAGCCTTTTGAGTTTTTCCTATCTATGGAATCCTAACAGGATTATTGAGAGGTTCAGGTATGATGATGTGTGAAAAAGCACTTTGCAAACTGAGCTATGCTCCAGAAAGCACGATCACTATTTTGGAAGCCCAATGTCCCATGATACGACTGTACCAACTCACTTTCCTTCAGCTTGAATTGTAACAAATGCAGTTGATAAAGGTATATGTTAACCTAGTTCATGAGATTGTATTTGGCTTTCACAACAAAGGGAAGAGTCCCAAAGGTTGTGAATCTGGGGTCAGGCTATGTGTTAAAGGGTGCAGTGTGTGTATCATACTGCCTAGAGCAATATCTGCAAGGAAGGCACTGTACCTTTAAAAGAAAAAGTAAAAGATTCTGAGTGCCTCTATAGTTTTATAGAACAGTAATTCTTTCTGAAGAGAGCTCACACTACACTGTTTACATCTTTGAAGAGCGTGATCACGTGTGCCAAAATGTCAGGGCAACTAGAGACATTCTTGATGTTGTAAGAATGCAGGAATGTAGAAGTTGTAATTGACATTTCGTTTATAATTTACGGATTTTCTCTTTAGGCAACAGATTCTCACAATCTCCCATCCCAGTCCCCCACAAAATTAACCTCTTTCTCATGTATAATTTTAAGTGAACATAGGAAGTTAGTTGGCACTCTAGTGTCCAATGAAAAGATATTTCTAAACCTGGGAGTGTAAAAGTCCCAGAAGAAAACACAAGGGGAAAGCTTCATGATAGTTGTTTCAGCAAAGATTTCATGAATACAACACCAAAAATACATGCACCAAAACCAAAAATAAATAAGTGGAACTATATCAAGCTAAAAAGCTTCTACACAGCGAAGAAAAAAAAATTAACAGAGTAGAAAAGTAACTTATAGGATGGGAGAAAATATTTGCAAACAATATATCTGACAAGGCATTAACTTCCAAAATATATGAATAACTCAAAACAATTCAGTAACAAGAAAACCAATAACGAGATTTAAAAATAGGCCAAGGACTGAGTAGATTTAAAAATAGGCCCAGGACTAGGGCCAAAGAAGGCATACTAGTGGTCAACAGGTATATAAAAAAAATGTTCATCATCACTACTAATCAGGAAAATGAAAATGAAAATCACCTCACAAATGTCAGAATGGCTGTTATCAAAAAATAAAAGATATCTGTAATCTCAGCTATTCAGAAGGCTGAGGCAACAGGAACACAAGTTTGAGGACAGCCTGGGCAACTTAGCGAAACCCTGTCTCAAAATAAAAAATAAAAAAACTTAAGAATGTAGCTCATTTCCCTACATTCCTACATTCCTACTGGGAATTCAGTCCCCAGTACAGCCAAAAAAAAGACATGAAGTGTTGACCAGAATGTGGAAAAAACCGGAACTCTTACATGCTGTTGGTAGGAATGCAAAATGCTGCAGCAGCGGCAATGGAAACCAGCATGGAGGTTCCTCAAAAATAGACCTACCATCTGATCCAATAATCTCACTTCTGGGTATATCCCCAGAATAGCTGAATTGAGGATATCAAAGGAATGTTGGAGCTCTTATGCTCATTGTAGTACTAACCACAATAGCTAAGATGAAGAAATAACATAAAAGTCCATGGACAGGTGAGTAAGAAAATGTGGTATATGGAACACTATATGTAGCCTTTAAGAAGGAGAAGCTCTTTTTTATGACAGTATGGGAGGACCTTGAAGACATCAGACTAAATGAAATAAGGCACACAGAGAAAGAAATATTGCATGATTCCACTTATATCAGATATCTAAAATAGTCAAATTCATAAAATTAATGACTGATATTATAGTTACCAGGGGTGAGGGAGAGGGAAAAGAGAATTATCATCAATAGGCGTAAAATTTTATTTAAGTGGAATCAATAAGCTTATCCACTCTGCTACATTGTGCACAATAATGTATGTATACTAAAATTTTGTAAGAAGATGAATCTTATGTTAAGTGTTCTTTAAAAATATTTCCAGATACTTTTTTGGTGGAGAATTTTATACCATTCTTATAATCTGTAATCTAAGTGCTGGAGATCTTCATGGTGTTAAGACTTAAGCTTTCCTAGCTAGAGCTCTTAGCACATTCAGTAACTACTGCCCTTGGGAGATTTAGTGGGCAGTGCTAAACCAGGTCTTCACAGATACGGGAAAGTAGAAAATTAAGGAAATATACCAAATATTTAAAGGTGAAAAATCCAACGATTTCATTCATCAGATATGAATGGAAAGAGAATCCTTTGGAAATCTCCTTGACTAGCCTTACAGTATTGCTTGTTTTGGAATATTTATATTTTACATACGGACATTGAATGAAGGTAATAATGAGAAAAAATAAATCCTAAGTGCCAAATATAGGATTCCCTGTAGAAGGAACAATTTGAAATCAAATTTAAATTTGGAAAACTTGAAAGTCTATTATTACAACATATAGAAAAGCATAAATATTATCAGACAATCCATAATATTTACTTTTTACATGGGCAAAGGAGCTTTTTCTGAAATTTGAGTTTGAGGTCACAATGTGGGATTTGGGACAATAAACCTATGTCTGAATCTGTACCTCATGCTGTTCCTGAAAGCTTGCCAAGATCTGCTGTTCTGGCCTCTCTGCCACCAACCCTGACCCCATCAGTTGTCTTGACATTCCCAGCTAATTTTTACAAGTAAAAATACTCTCTCTCTCTCTCTCTCTCTCTCTCTCTCTCTATATATATATATATATATATATATAACCACTGACACAGTCCTGGAAACACATGTGCTTCTGACTCCATTTAACCTAATTACACAAAGGGCCCTATGGGATACCAATCTGATTCACCTATCTTGAGAAATAAGAATGGAATAAATTGTAATCAGTGGAGAAATAGCATTTAGATTTATTGATTAATCTACAGTTTTATGCTACAATAGCTGAGGAAATTTTACCTTTCTGAAGGCTGTTCAGCAAATTGATGAGTGAGATAAAGTTTTTAGGATAGTGTAATAGAAAGATGAATTGTTGGCATGTATGTCAATATGGAAGTATATTAAACTGGATTGGATGCTTTGGTTAGCTGGAAATACCAACTCACACTGATTTAAACAACAAGGAAATCCACGTATCATTTCATGTAATAGGAAATTCAAAGGCAGATAGGCTCCAGATGCAATGTGTCAGGGCTGTATTTCATTTCTCAGTGATTCACTTTACCTTGCCCAAACCCTGTGTTAGCTTTACCTTTGCCTAAAAACAAGATGGCTGCCATTTTGCCAGCACCATATTCAAATATGACAGCATCCTAGGGACAATCTGTCTCCTCTTGTTCCTCTTCCTTAGGAGCGAGGAAGTCTTTCCCCCAAACTCTCCCTAACCCCTAGCAGACTTTTCATTTTTCATTGAACAGTATTGGGCTACATGTCTGTTCCTAAACAAATCAAGGGGACTCCCATAATTAGCAAAATAGAATGTGCTGAGCTTGGAGCCCTGAATCACACTGGGAAAAAGCAGTTAACTGAGCAGAAGTAGGGTTCTATCATGAAGGAACCAACTGAGTAAGCAACCAGTTATGTTTGCTAAAGAAAACTTCAGTCCTCACCAAGTCTGAGCACAGCATTACCACATGCTTTATCCTCCTAAGATATTACTCACAGTTTACTCTGCAGAATTTTCTATCGGATTTTTATGTGAAGCATCATTTTTCTCTGACCTTGGGCTGCAATCTTGTTTCTTTTTTCCTTAGCAGAGACCACAATGGAAATCCTACTATAAAAACACTTGAGTGCTATCAAAGGATCAGACCATATAAGGTGCTAGGGACCTTTTTATTTTAAATAAGAAACAAAACTATTTATACTTTTGCAAGGAGTCTGCCCTATTTTAGTAAATATTTGGCAAAGCTTCTTGATTAAAAGAGCAAACTGACCCCTGTTCTGCAAAGTTATTTTGCCATAACTGAAATCGTTCGTTAATTTTCTGAAAATAGAAGCACCAAGTGTGTGTCCTTTTGCACTGTGACTCCAGTAGTGCTTGCTTGTGATTTGTTTTAAGCTGTATTTACTTAGGCATAATTGGTCAGGTGTCTTTTAAACCCGCTCCTACTAAGACCCCTTCTGAGTCACAATCACCAAGTGGTACAGTTGGAAAGTAATCTCCTATGGATGGAGTAAAAATGCATTAATCTGGCCCTGGTAACTGTGACTGTGCCATGTTGACAATTCATTTTAAACTGGACAGTAGAGGCCCTGGATTTGGTAACAAGCCCCAAGTGTTTTGAGAAACAGTAATTCCTGAGATTATTAAATAGGCATATTCTGAGAGAAGCTTGTTGTGTACCATATGTTTCTGATTTGTTGGCAGTTAACTTATTCTGTGGTGTGGGGCTTGTAGGCAACTCTCCAGGGCCAACCATCTTCTCTTCTTTAAGGGTATCCTCTTGCCAGCTGAAATGGAAAGGTATGGTACAGCTGCAAGGAATAATTTTAAGTTATTCCCAGAAATTCTAGGACAGTTGTGTTGGAAGTTATCCATGATGCCACACAGCAGGTTGGGCGGAGGCTGGGCTCCATGCTAGGTGTAGGATTTGCACACAGGGTTTGACATCTGTGTCATCTGTGTCATCCTGTCCCCCAAACTCTGGTCTGAGATGACCGTTTCTGATCCTAAATCAAAGCTGCTCAGGAGAAAAATCATCAGTGGATATTAAGGAAAGGATTTAGAATCCTAAAAATTCAGGATTGGAAATTGCCTTAAAAAGTCAGTGATGGCAAACCTTTTAGAGCTTTCAATGATACAAGCAGCCCACTACAGAACGTGTGCCATAGGTTTGCCACCATTGGCCTAGCTCAACACAATTTCTTAGAAGATGAGGAAACTTGTCTAGTGTCACACAGCTAGTACCCCTTTTATTCCTTCATTTTCTCACTTTCCAGTTACAACTAAGAAATTCAGAATTCAATTTTCCATGTGAGTAACTCAGAGACTGAAGTACGATAGTTGTTTCTGGTGTACTGAAAAATGAGAAAAATAAAGATCTCATAGATCCAGTGAGATTAAAAATAATTTAGAACAGTGCCTAGCATCTAAAAGTACCCCATTACCATATTTTTGACTGTTGCCAGGGGGTCAAGTGGTACAGTGGAAAGAGCTCCTAACTAGTAGCAGTTAAAAATTTCTACTTCCAGCCAGTTACATTGTATAAGTCACTCAGCTTCTCAAATCTTCAGTTTCCTCTGCTTTCCTCAGACAGGGATTTTTAAATGTATGTGAAAGTTATGCATAAAACTCTAGAGCAGAGATTCTCAAAAACTATCGTGCATCTGAATCATCTGAAGTCTTGTCAAAATGCCGATGTACTCCAGCACCCTGGGAGGTTGAGGCAGGAGGGTGCAAGTTCAAGTGGCAAATTAATGAGACCCTGTCTCAAAATATAAATAAGTGAATAAATAAACAAATAAGGCTAAGAATGTAGCTTATAGCAAAGGCCATAGGCTCAGTCCCCAGTGTGGGTGTGGGGGCAGGGGTGGGAAGCCGGTGCTGTTTCTATGCAGCAAATGTGGAACCTGAAATCATCCATCTCTAACAAGCTCCTAGGGCCCCCTTGATTTGGCATAAGGCAGCATTCTGGTCACCTCCAAGGCCTTCAAACTGTCCTCCTGACTCTAGATGTAGTACTCATAGTATGGACAAGTCCTCCTAAGATTCTGCAAAATGTGGATTGAAAAATGGGTCTCTCTTGGCATCTAGCTTCAAGGTCTTACATGTGTACTAAGTTTCACCTTTCATCACATAGCAATCTCATGGTTTGCTCAATACCATTTTGTAGACCTGGCAACTGTAACATTAGCATTCTAAAGCCCCTCGCTTAAGAGCTGGATCCAGTTCCTTGATAATTAACTCCTTCAGGCTATAGTTGGACAAGGTACTAGAGGATGCTATTGTAAGAACAGGTGTGGTACCAGGTGAAGGGTGGATAATAAACTCAACTACAGGTCAGGAGTCAAATTATGTTCGAAATTGACTCTACAAACATTGGTGTGGATGGGCATGAGTGAAAGTGGAGGCAACAGTAAAATACAGTCCAGCAGCCAGGAAAGCTAGGAATAACAGGAAAGAGACTTGAAAGAAAATTGCATTTGTATTTTAAGAGAATTGAAGAAATTTTAATGGATCAACATAGCAGAGAAGATTTGCTGGCTCTAATTAAAGTTGGGTGTGTAATTGGGTGTTTGAAACTTTACTTTGGGTCCTTCTGGAAGTTAGGAGAGTTTGGCATTTGAGAACAATTTCTTTATGCAGGAGATGGAGTCCAGAGATGGCCATAAGAAGATGACTTCAAGGCTTGCTACTGGCTTCCAGGGTCTTCCTTTCTCCAGAGATAGTCTCGTGGCTGGCAGTGGACTTAAAAAAAGGATGTTTGGGCAGACAAATAAGACCCAAAGGACAGAGGAGACTACCAGGTAACTGGTGCTCTTAAGACTCAACTGCCCTGACATCCACCTACCTTCTGTGCTCTCACCAGCATGTTCCTCACACCACACCATGGTGTGCTCATCGGTCTGTCCCAAGGACAGGCACTTTCTGCCTTCTTGGTATCCTCAGCCTGTCATAGCCTGATCCTAGTAAACACTTGGTTATGTGTTTCTGGAAAGAGAACAAAGGGCAGAGAAGAGGGTGGGAGAAGGTAATTGAGGAGGAACGAAAAGGGAGAGCATGAGAGAGAGATGGAGAGAAGCTTTGGGAAGCTAACCTTTCATGGTTCCAAGAAAGTTTTCCAAAATCCTTCAAACCCAGATCATATTAAGTTTAGTTTGATTGCACATCTGCAGTAGAACAGTAAATGACATCTGAGCCGGACTAAAATTTAACCCTCTCCAAGGCACTGGATGTGGCCATTTGAGCCTAGATATAGAGAGGAAGGCCTGGTGGTCTAGTTTCTAGCTTGATGTTGATTCCTATGTGCTGGAAGCAGGTGAAAGATGAAGCAGGCAGGGAATATGCCAGAGCAGATGTTGTCCCCTCCCTCAGCCAGCAGCCTCCATGAAGGAGGATGGAAACCACAGGGCTTGGGGTCCAGCTGACACAGCATTCCCAAAACCTTCATCAAGGAGATTGTGTTATTTCAGCCATGCTCTATTGGATGGCAAATATGTGAGCTGCTTTATGAGGATCTGGGATGTTTCAGTCTCCAAATTCACAGCTGCACTACCCTTACATAAGAGTTAACCAGTCAAACCAGGCACTGCTTGCGGTCCTGGCCGAGGAAGCGGTTCTCGATCCCCTGGCACGTCTAGGTTACAATGGTGTGCTGAGACAAGAAAAAGCTCAGCTAAAGCTACATTTCCAAAAACCCTGGGGGCTCCTTTGGCCCCAAACTTCTTGCCTCAGTGACCGTTATAAAACAGTTGCACATGATTTCCTCAGCATGCACACCACTACCAGAAGTGGAGGGTGTCTCTGTTCTCACTTGTCTGTGGACCAGAAAGCCAAGTTCTAAATCTACCATTCCAGCCAGAACACAAGATGTGACTTTGAGCCCATTTGTAAGCTTTGGACCAGCATTTATCCTCTTATAAAACTCAAACATTGTTTCTAGTGTATTTCATGTACTGGATTCCTGTGAAAGTCTGTAGAATGCTTTAAAACACTTTTGAAACTATAGACTGCTTGTAGTGTCTTTTTAAGGTGTTAGTTCAGCCAGTGAAGCCAAGTTTCCCAGAATTCTCTTTCCTCTGTGGTTGTCCAAGATGTGGGAGGTGAAATTGAGGCAGCCTCTGTTTTTATGCTGGGAAGTTCACACAACTCACAAGTATTGTCAAGAGCACCTGGCCTGGGACTCTAGCCCCTACCAGTTCCTTTGCTTCAGCCATTCCTAGCCTGGGGCCAGTTGTTGTGCACCTGTGACAAAGGGCACTAGCATCTTCTATAAGTCACCCTCACCTTCAAGGCTGGAGATGAAAGACAGATGAAGGTACCAGTCATCCTTATGAGTTCTAGTTTACTTGTATTTCTCGCTTTTTTTTTTTTTTTCAGTACCGGGAATCAAACACAGGACCTTGCGCTTGTGCGGCAGGTGACAGAACCACTGAGCTAAATCCCCGGCCCTAGTTTACTTGCATCTCTCCTTCACTGCACATCCAGGTCTCCTCTGCTGATCTGTGGTGACCTTGGTGCCACTGCCAGCCACACAGGCAACTGTTATGCATAGACTTCTCCATCAGATCCCACAATTACTTCTGGTCTAATCTACATTTTAAAAAGAATCTCTTATACCATCCATAATGGTTGTTTTTCCAATTGAACCTCAGCTGACAACAATGTATACTGCCCGCTCACTCTCATAGACTTGAAAGGTATGATAATGTGGATAATATCCAACTCTAAATGTACTCATTAACTAATGATTAACTACTGATTTTTCAGTAGAGACTGTCATGTACACTGTTGTTGCCCACTGATGAAATTGGTTGCTTTTAATACACTAACTTTTCCTTTTCTCTTTTCCCTTTCTCTCCACAGAAGTTGCCTCACACCATTTCCACTGCCCTGACCCCACTCCAGGAGGTGACTTCTCCTCTGAGACCAGGGCTGGCTGATGCAAACGCCCACACCTTAACGTGTCCCCATCCCTGCATTTTGTCTCCTCTCCTTCACATATCTCTGAGCAATCACTATCTTTTTTTCCCCTCACAATAATCCCTCTTCCTCGGTGAGGTCCGGGGGGCGTCTTGCAGCCCAACCCCCATCCGACGCTCTCTAAGCTGGACCAGCTACGTGAGAGGAACAGTTTGAAGCTACTCGGCCATCCCGGGCCCCGCCCACGCCACTGTGAGGTCTGCTTAGCCGCGTGGGCGCCTTTCAAGGCCCAAATCGCCCCACCACCACCACCAACATGCACCTCTGGCCTTCTGGCTTTTCTGCTACCTGGTCCCACACTACAGAGGCACAGGAGATTATAAAGACCCTTGTCCTGAGCGCCACAAGATAGAGCAGAAGTTAGTAACAGAAAGAGGGCTTCTCAGGCTCCTCGATGAAAATTGAAGCTCAGTGGAAAAGTAAAGAGAATCTGTACAATAAAGGCACATCAGACCACTGTACTTGGTCTGCTGCTGGCTTGCTGAGACTCACTGACTTGTACGCACAGGGATTCCTACGTTGCCTACTGTAACAGCAGAGACATACCCTGAAGGAGGCCCATAATTTCTAGTGCTATTTGCAAAAAAGAAAAAAAAATTTTTTTTCTATTTTCAATTCTTAATTTTTACTTTCTCTCTACTCTTCAAAGTTATACTTTCCTTTCTTTTCTTTCTTTTATCTTCTCTTTTTCTCTCTCTCTCACTCATTCTCTTGCTGTCCCACATTGCTCCCCATCTCCCCATTTGTTCCTTTCCGCACTGAATTCGGATTTCTAACTTATTGGTTTTTTTCTTCTCTTTTTCCTTCTCTTGATTATCATTAGGTTTAAAGGAAAGTAAATTTAGTATCTAGCCTCCCTGTTGCTGTTAGGTGATTCTATTCGCATCTTTGTTCTTTCATTCTGCCATTTTCTCTTGCCTTTAACAACTTCTTAGAGTTTGTGTGATCTTTCTGTGTCTTCGGGCCTCACTGCTAATCTTACCTGTTCTTTCTATCTATCCCTCCCTCCCCAACTCCTTTTAACTCCCCACCCCAAAGGGGAAAGATGCTATATTGAAGAGCTTATTCATTATAAATTTATGTTAGGTTGGTCCTCGGTTTCAATTTAGCTCACATAGTTAAAATTGATAGATTAATAACTACCACAAATTGTCATTTTCTAAGCTGTGCTTGATGCTATGGTATTGCAGACTATGTCTTTTGGGCTAACATGTTGTGATTGATCTAATTAGTTTTCCTTCCTGGTATAAGGAAAATAAAATAGCCTCAGAGTCATTTTCCTACCTAGTATAAGGAAAATAAAATAGCCAAACACATGCTATATCTAGAAGACACCTCTGAAAAGCAATCATTCCACAAGGTTTCTAAACACAAGCAATAAAGATACCTACATTAAGCAATTTTGAAATATCAACCCAGGAATTAAACCAAGGACAGTACCAAAAACAAAAATGAGAAGACACTTAAGCAAGGCACAGACCCAGGCTTCCATGTCACAAAAAGGAAATTCTGGGGGAAATGAGGTGGAAAAGTCTGACAAGCAACCACTTGGACACCCTGAACTGATAGCACAGGAAATAACAAAGCAGATGCATGAGGCTCTAGAAAAATTCAAAGCAGAAATAATCTCCCAGATAAAAACAGACATGGTGAGCAGAGTGAAAGACATGATTAGAAGGTCTAGAGCAGAAACAGACAAGAAAATAGATGAGATCAGAAACATGCTGGAAGC
>NW_004624742.1:6147780-6176828 GCF_000247695.1 Heterocephalus glaber | reverse complement strand
AGTGTTATATAAATCATTTATTACTCGTAGTACTTTTTTTTTTTTTGGTACCGGGGATCGAACTCGGGTCCTTGCACTTGCGAGGCAGGCGGTGGAACCACTGAGCTAAATCCCTGGCCCACTCGTAGTACTTTTTGGGGTTTTTTTGTACCAGGAATTGAACTTGGGACCTTGTGCTTGTGAGGCAGGCTGCAGAACCACTGAGCTAAATCCCTGGCACTCGTAGTACTTTTTAATCTTTCATTTAATTCTGTTTTTTTTTTTTTTTGGTACCGGGAATTGAACTCGGGACCTTGCACTTGCAAGGCAGGCGGCGGAACCACTGAGCTAAATCCCCGGCCCCCCTTGCATTTTTTTAATATCTCCAATTTCTTCTGAAAACCAGTGTTTCTCAAAGTTTAACAAGCATATATACAAATCACTTGGGGATCCTGTTAAAATGTAGATTTTGGATTTAGTAAGACTAAGATGAGGCCAGAGTGCTGCATTTCTAACAAGCTACTGGGAAACACAGGTACTGCCAGCCCTTATCTGACACTTTGGGCCATGTGTGATGGTGTATGCCTGTAATCTCAGCATTCAGGAAGCTGAAGCAGGGTGATCACAGGGAGTTTGCGGTCAGCTTGGGCTACCTAGTGAGCCCAAGACCAGCATGAACTACACAGCAAGGCCCTGTCTCAAACAAAACAAAACAAAAATCATTTGACACTTTGGGTGTACAGGCTGGGCAGCACTGACAAGATAATCTTCTAACACCTAGCTGTGGTCATGTCAGCTTTGTGGAATTGAACAGATCCTTCACCAAAGAAATGTAAGAATGGTAAATGAACATATGAAATGATACTTAATATCATTAGTCATTATGGAAATGCTAGCTAAAACTGCAATGAGATTCCAGTTCACAACCAATTAGAATGGTTTAAAAATACAGTAACATGCTAGCAAGAATGCAGAAAAACTGGAACTTTCAGACATTGCTGGTGGGAGTGCAAAATATTATAGCTTCTTTGGAAAATATTTTGGCAGGTTTCATTTTTATTTGTTTTGTGTTTTGTGGTGCTGTAGATTGAACCCAGAGCTTTGTGCAGGCCAAGCAGGTCTCTTCCACTGAGCCACATCCCCAACCCTAGCTGTCTTTTCAAAACAAAGTCAAACATGTACCTGTAAATACTTATTTCACCCAGTAATCTTACTTTTATTCACTTAGGTATGCATCCAGGTGAACTGAAAACTTACTTTCACACAAAAACCTATATGTAAATGTTGGGAGCAACGCTACATAATTTTAGGGAAAAATCATTTGGTTAGCCTGATTCTCCTGCCCACGGCCCAGCTATGGCATTCCGAGATACGATTCCATTTTGGCCCCCATCACAACTGAGACCTCAATGATACTGTGATGCTGTGATTCTCCAGGACAAGATTACACCTGCGGGAGACACCCTGGGAGGAACCAAATCTCCTCCTAAATCTTCATTTGCATAGTTCCTCACTGATCTAGGATCATCGCTGTTCCGTCGGAGTCAATTGCTACTTTTGTTTCTTCCCAGGTTCTGAACAAAGGTGTGGCAAGCTGGGGGTCTGGGGTCTTTGCCACCTGGAGCAGCACTGATCAGGCCCAAAGCTTGGCTTCTTCTCAAAGTCTCATTTTTCTACCTTTCCTGTATAATCACCTTGTGCTGCTGTGGCTCGCAGGAGACTAGGTCTTACTGTGGAGGTTCTGGTAATGTCCCCTTTCCCTGTTCCCTACATGTATATACTGATACAGGGTTTATTTATAATTGACAAAAATTAGAAATAACCTAAATGTCCTCAATTATGATTGGATAAACAATGGACATATCCATATGATAGAATATGACTAGGCAAAAAAAGGAACAAGCTACAGTATTGACATACACAGAAGACGAGTGAATCTGAAATGCGTTATTCTGAGTGAAAAAAGCCAAACTCAAGAAGCTACTTCCTACGTGCTTCCACTTTTAGGAATTCTGGGAAAGGCAAAACTAATGGATAGCACCTCAGTGATTTTGAAGGAGTGGGAGGGGAGGTTGACTGCAAATGGGCAGAGAAGTACTTTATGGCTTGATGGAAGCCTCCTATAGCTTGACGTTGTGTTAACAACTATATACATTTGCCAAAACTTAGAGAATGTTAAAAAGGATGAATTTAACATTATACCTCTCAAACAATGACAGCTGAACCATCAACAAAAACTTTTGATAGTTTCCATTTGTCCAAAGTCCAAACTCCTTAGCCAGACCCTCTTTCTAGCCATTTTTACTATTCCTGTTCCCTAAATGCCACCTAACCCTTGCTATCCCTCAAATATGTCCTGTGTTTTGTCTCATAGTCTATGCTATCTTATCTCCTAGGATACCCTCTTCTCTATCTCTCAAAACTCTGGCCATCTGCAAAAGCCCAGAGTGATTGCCACCTCCTCTTTCACACCTTTTCCCCAACTTTCCCGATCTGGAAGGGCCATCTCTCCAGAGCGCGCCACCTCCTCACCTGTCCCAAATCTCCTGGTCTCTGCACTTAGCATGTTCATTGATTTTTCCATATTTCTACATTCACTCTTCCCCCTTCTATGATAAACTATAATAAACATGTGCTCATCACACACACACACACACACACACAGATGCACAAGCTCACACACATACACACCTCCTGGAGAACTCTCACACATCCAACAGATCCAACTAGCATATTACTTCATATGACACCTTCCTTGAATTCTTCTCTTTTATGTTCCCTCAGCTCTTTGTTGGATGCCTGGATGACAGCTTCTTCAACATTGTGGTATTTATCTGATAATCCTATTATTATTATTCTACTACTTTTCCTATTAAGCTGTCAGTTCTTAAAAACAATTCTATGTCTTATTTATCTTTGAATCCTAGGACTTCTTTTACAAAGTAAGTAGATAATAAAAATATTAAATGAATGGATAAATTTTCCTAAGAACATCCCTTGACTTCCACACTGGCCCCAAAATGGTACCATGGAAAGGTAAACTTGCAGCTCTGCTCATTTCTTTCAGCAAGGAGCTCAGTTATTTGTAAGGCTTTTGCCTTACTCTGCTGGAAAAGTTGTTTGGACACAGACAAATCAAGTTAACAAAATCCACGTGTGCTCATGAGGCAGCAGTGAGTAGTCACACAGCCTTGGAAGTGTGACTACTACTACAGGGAGGCCTTTGGAAAGGCCTCCCTGGCATGCGTTCTGCAGCCCTGCTCTGGACGCCTGACTCCTCACTCCTGGCAGGTGAAGAGAAAGGCCAGCCCTGCTGACAGGAGAAGCTGTGGTGGTGTCACCCACTGGTGGTGATTGATGCCCTGTCCTCACTCGTGTTTGTAGAAGGGTTCTTGTCCCCACTGTGTCTGCCTTGCTCTGGGGAAGGCGGGTCTCCATAGCACAGCCACTCCTGGGCCTCTCACCAGTCAGCCTACGCCTCTTTCTCCACAGCCCCAGAGTGCTGACAGCCAGCCAGGAGGGAAACACACTAGGATGGCTTCTGGGAGCTGACTCCCATGGTTGCTCCCTCTGAGATGATGGTTTGACAGTCCCAACCAAGAACACCAGAGCTTTGAACAAGTCCTTCCTATAAAGAAAAGTTGCAAGGGAGAAACACATACTCATGTACATGCACATACAAAAACGCATACACATTCACTTGGACCTACTCTATTTGTCCACATGCACATACCTACAGGGGAAAATATATTCCTGATTGAGTCTTTGGCCACAAGCTCCCAAATTGTCTCTCAGTCAGCTAGGAGGAGCCAAGATTTTTAAGGCTCTAGGCCATCCTGGAGCCTTTGTGAAGATCTGGCTGAGGTGGTCAGCACCTTCAACCAAGTCCTCTAGACTTTCTCATTCTTGATAAAAAGAAAGATGAATCAAAGAAGGGAGGAGAGCCAGGCATGGATGCACACCTTCATCCCAGCTTCTCAGGAGCCTGAAGTAGTAGGATCCCAAGTTTGAGCTCAGCCTGGGCAATTTAGCAAGGCTCTGTCTCCAAACAAACAAACAAACAAACAAGTGGCTGGAGTTGTAGTTTAGTGGTAGAGGGCCCTCAGGTTTAAAACAAAATTGCCCATTCAGGGTCCCTGTGACAAACACAGCACTATCCAACTTTGCTCAGATAGTGACCCAGATGTCTGTCTCTTCCTCAGGAAGGAGAGGTGAGGAAAGGTCCCAAGTTTCCCTGGGATCTAATGTAGGGAACAGGGAAAAGGGATGTTACTAGAACTCCTGCAGTGAGTCCTAGTCTCCTGTGAGCCACGATACCACAAGGTGAATTAATTTATAGACAGAAATGAGACTTAGAGAAGAAGCTGAACTTTGGGCCTGATCAATGCTGCTCTACACAGCAGCAAAGATGAAAGACCCCAAGCTTGCCACACCTTTATTTGATACAACAGGAGTAACAAATGACTGGGGGGGGAGGTGATAACCCATGAACAATGTGGAAGTTATGCAGATGAAGATCCTAGGTCATGAGGAACTTATGTTGATTAGGAATTTGTCCATCCCCAGGATGTCTTCAACTGGTATTATCTTCCCCTGTAGCATCACAGCTTCATGGGACCATTGAGGCCTTAGCTGTGACTGGAGGGGAAACGGAGTTAAGTCTCAACATGCCATAGTTGGCCTGTAGGCAGGAAAACTAGCCCTAATCATAATTTCAATTGTGAAATGATTTTTCCCCAAAATTATGTAGAATTGCTCCCAACTACCTAAAAATGGTGACAGAGAAAACATTTTAAAAATTACATCTACATTACTCCTTACCAGGATCAGCTACATAATTTGTCTGCCCAGTGCAAATGAAAATATAAATCCCCCTATTCAAAAAGCAGATAAAAAGTGCCTTTAAAAGTACTAAAATAAAGCCTTTCTCTTTTCTTTCTTTTTTTTTTGGTATCGAGGCAGGCGGTGGAACCACTGAGCTAAATCCCCCTCCCAAGGCTTTTTCATTTCATGCATTTTTCATGGTCTATCTACAGTATTTGTCATGATATTTTTATTTGCTATTTATTTGCTGTTCTCAGTAAAGAAAAATTAACATTTTAAATTATTAGCATGAATTTTTAACATTTATCTCCATAGTGTATAAAATGTACTTTAAATGCAAATATAAGAGCATTTAACTTACATGTAGAATCACTGCAGTTATAAAGTTTGTATTTCATAGCTTGTGTATGCTTGTATATTTCATGCTCACCAGAACAGTGGAGAGACTGCACAAAATTAATGCGATTGTTTTTAGTTCACCTCCTGCTTTGCACATGTTCTCTAGATACTCTCTACCTTTGTCTTACAATTAATAAGGAAGGACTGAAAGACAAAAGCTATGATTTGAACTATCATTTTCTTTACTTCTACATCATTTTTCAGTGAAAGTGGCTGTCTAATATAGGGAAATAAGAAAGATAGGCTTTCTTGGTCATTTTTGTTTCTCAGAATGCAGTTACACCAGGCATGGTGGCACATGCATGTAATCCCAGCACTCTGGGAGCCTGAGGCAGGAGGATTACAGGTTCAAGCCCAATCTGGGCAATTTAACAAGATCCTGTCTCAAAATTAAAATTAAAAAGGGCTGGGGATGTAGCTCAGTGTGAAGGCCCCGAGTTCAATCCTCAGAACCATGGTGGTGGGGGAATAATTACCTTCCCTCTGTATTCAAAGCAAGTTCTATGGGAAGCATGGCCGATTGGCATTGCAGGAACTAGCTCACTTAGCTACGAATGAAGCACCCTCATCTTCTACTCACAGTGAGTCTGGCTGCACTCCCACACATTGCCAGCACACCAAATTCTGTGGTCATGGGGCATCAGAAATGCTGCATGCAAATGGCCAGCAAGAATACACACATGACATGTGGTTCCTCTACTCATATGCAGGCTGGATTGTCCTTTGGATCATAGACTTCACTTATATGGCCCCACAGACTTCACTTACAAAACACAAGTTCAATGATAAAATGATTAAGAATTGCAAGATGCAAACTGCAGAGCTAAAACTAAGTATAGGACCCTTCTGAGCACAGGCTCCTGTGCAAATGCACAGGTTGAATACCCTACTCTCTACCTCTCCTACCTCCCTCCTCAGACCACATCCCTGAATAGTCTTCCACCCTCTGTGACCTGGAAAGCATGAGGACCAAGAGTCCCCTCTAGTGAATCAGTCATTCCTGGGGAAAGCAAAACAGCAAATTATGTTAACCTGATTCCCAGGCCAGGTGGGCCTATCAGAAAGAATGGGTTCCCATGCCTCAGCCTCGGCCTGCTAGTTACTGAGCACTTACTGCATGCCAGATACTAAACTAATAATTTGCCTTATACACATTATTATGTCTTTTAGTCCTCAAAATAACCATATGAGTAGTATTATTGCATCTACTTCACAAATGAGAATATAGTCGATTAGCGAGGTCAAGTAACTTATTCTATAACAGATAGGCTGTAAGTGTCAGAACTTAATCTTGAACCCAAATCTAGAATTCTCATGCCTGTATATGACCTGCAGGCTCACTTTCAAGTCTGAGAGTCCCACAAACATCTCAAGAAGCCCAAGAGTCCTCTCAAGCTGCCCTATTTGCATCTGAATCATCCTCTCTCCAACTTCCCACCTTCTGCTAAGGCCACCAACCCAGTCCCTATTGCCCTCCTTACTTAGAGTGGCTCCCCCATGAGAAGGCTGCTAACTGCACAGATAAGCAAGACTGGCAGATGCTGACATTTCCCTGGATACACAGGAACCTCAGCACTGAAGCTAAGATTGAGCACAATGTCCCTTTCTAATTCTGCTCCATACTTCATCATTAAAATAGTTATGATAATAGTTAGCATGATTGTTTATTGTACTGCAAATATACCCACATGGCCATGGACAATTAGATTGTGTACAGTGCTATGCCTCTGAGATTTCCTCAGCAACAGAAGTTTCTCCTGCTTTGCCTGCAGTTCCTTTCTCTGGAAAGCTCAAACATGAGCTCATCAAGCTGGGATCTGAGGTGGAAGAAAAGGGTGTAGAAAATATCAAGCCAGATCTTCATTCTCTATCTAGGACTTCAATGTCCCTTTGAGTTCCTTCTATTCTCTGAAAGGCCCATGTGTAAATCTGCCCTGAAGGACTTCTTTACCATTCGGAGAGACAAATCCAAGCATGTTGTTATGGTCTGAATGTCAGTGTCCCTCCAAAATTCATATGTCAACACCCACTGCAATAGTAGTTTTAGGATGTGAAGCCTTTTGAAAGTGATGAAGTCATGAAGGTTCCATCCTCAGAAATGGAATTTGTGTCTTTATATGAAGAGGCTCACAGAAGTTCCCTCACCCCCTTTCAGCAGATAAGGAAACATGGAAGGTACCAACTAAAAGGCATGAGTCCTCATCAGAACTGAATCTACCAGTGCCTTGATCTTGGACTTCCCAGACTCCAGAAGTGTGAGAAATAAAATTCTGTTGTTTATATATGACCCAGTGTAAGGTATTTTATCATAGCATTCTGAACAGAGTCAGACACATATCTTAAAATCTCAGGAGAAGATATAACTTTGGCTAATGGTGAGCGCTCCAGTACATACATACATACACACACACACACACACACACACAAAGAGCAGTGTAATTTGAGTTTCAATCCCCTAGGCAGAGAGAGGCCCCTCATATTTTGCTGAGAAATATTTTCTTTCCCTTTATGAGCCCCTGATGGACATTGTGCAGAAGCCAAGCACCCCTAACCTTAGGTACTTTCTATCACATTATGCTGTTATATTTTCATTAAAACACTCACTGTAATTTGTTATTCACTAGTTATCCTCTCTCTCATTACTCTGTATTATCAACTTCATGAGTGCACAGTCCTTAGCTGCTGTATTCCATGCTATAACACATGCTATGCACATGGAAAGCTCTCAGAAAGCATTAGGTGGACAAATCAATGGATGAATACATGCTGAGTCTCTTTTATTACTGTTGCTACACTTACTTAGCACCTGCATTAACTATATGCCCTCTAGACCACCAAAAACCAAACCCTACTCATCATCCTAAAGTAAGATCAACCCCTCACAGACCAAGACAACCAAGATGAAATGGGCTTCATGCTTTTTCTCTTTGGAAGGGCAAAGAAGAGTTTTGTTTTTGTTTTTTACTATGGCCAGCATCTGGGCAATGGAACAGAGTGGCTCTTAGCTGACATGAGAGATGGCTGAGGCCCCATGAATACAACCAGCAGAAAACCCACATGCCTGATAGATTTCCCTCACCTTAAGATGGCTGCTATATATAATAGCTGCCTTCTTCTTCCCATAATACCTTGCTTCCCACCTAAACCCAGTTCCAAGATGGCTCCTTTCCCCACCCAAAATGGCCTTCTCTTTCCCATAATGCCCTGCTCCCCACCTAAAACCCAACCCCAAGATGGCTTCTCCCACCAAAAGACAATTTTCTTCTTCCCAACATGTCCCCCCCACCCAAAAGAGTAACCTAATACTTGCTCTCCTCCTAGCAACTAGTGATGTCACAGGTTCCTCCAGTCCCTAGCCACTACATCACTCAACCCCACCCCAGCTCCACAAGCCCCACCCCAGCTCCTATAAGAAGCGCTCCCTGTCCCAGCCATATTGCTTTTCTCTCCTTTGTTTGGAGACATCCCTGCAGATCATCCCTACAATAAAGGCTTGTTGTGGTTCTGGTTTGGTCTTGGTTTTCAGCTCCTTTACCTGACAGTGACTACCTCCCCTGCCACTGACCCAAATCAGGCAACTCATCATCCAACTTTTCCCACACCCTTCAAGCTATGTGCTTGTGACTTTTAAATTCTTTCACCCTTCCAGCCTGTCCTTAGGATTCATTTGCTTAGGGTGTTAGGGTAAAGATATTCAGTACCCTCTGGCTCTAAGAATAGGAATGTGGGCCACCAGTAGGTGATGTAATTTAACCATGAAGGCCAGAAGCTAGTGGGGCCTGCTTGTCCCTGAATGTGCTTCAGGCAAACTGAGTAGAAAAGCAGAGGAACAAATCCTACAGGCTAGGATTCAGCATGATGTGGGTTAAGAATGTTGTTTGTGCTATTCTGCTGAACAATGTGTTATTTTACTTTCTGCGTTGATTAGGGGACTAATAAGCTCAGGGATGTGAAAGGGGCAGGTTACGGACATGCTCCTGCCAATCCTTGGACTGGAATCCGTGAGTCCAGCACACATCACCAGCACTTGATTGCAATGCACAGTTTTCATATGTTGGTGGAAGGTTCAAGGGCTTATTCCATTAATTTACAAAATAATAATCATACTTTTCAAAAAACAGTAGCACTTTTTAAATTAAAAATTAATGTACAACCACTAGAAAAATATAGAAAGATAACTACGTGAATATTGGTATTTATCAACTCAGTATTTTTCTACGTGTATATATAAATATTGATTTTTGTTGCTTTTGTTGAGACAGGGATTCAAATTGTGGTAAAATTTTACACCCCACTTGGTTTTTTATTTTATTTTTTTGTTTGTTTGTTTTTTGATACAGGAGATTAAACCCAGGGAGTATGGAGCTACATTCCTAGCCGTGTATGTATTTATGTATGTATGTATTTTATTTTTAAAAAAATAAAGTCTGGCTAAGTTGCCCTGGATGGCCTCAAACTTGCAACCCTTCTGTCTCAGCCTCCTAAGCAACTGAAACTACAGTAGTGTACTACTGTGCTCAGCCCAACCTGCCTATTTTACTTGGCAAACATAACATGAGTACTTCTCTATGATATTAGCCCATTTTTTAATACTGTAGTGCATTCCACTGTGTGGCTGCACCGCAAGTTATCTCTTCATTCTCCTGTAGATGGACATTGAGGTTACTTGTGATTTATTAGAATAATGTAAACACGTATCGTAAGTCAAAGGTAAGTATCTGTACATGAATGATGAGAAGCTTCCTGATGGTGGTGTCCATGTGGGGACCCTGTAGAGAACACCTTGGAATAAGATGGAATTGTATAACCCTAAGTGTGCTGTAAGCCTAAAGTGTGCTGTGACTTTAAGAGTGCTGTAACCTAAGTATAACACAATCATAAGAGTGATGTGTAACCATAAGATATGAAAGTAATGAAAGTAGAACCTTAAGTGGTATGGAACTGATAAGGGTGTACCCGAACTGGACGGGGCGTACCCCAGAACTGGACAGGGCATACCCCGAATTGGGCAAAGTATGCCCCAAGCTGGACAGTGTGATACCACCCAAGCTGAACCAATACCATGAACGCCCAGCTAGAATAGTATAAAAGGAGCTGAAGACCCCAAGCAAGTCGACGATCCGCCCACCGACCAGTCGGCTAGTCAGTCTGATGATCTGACTACCGACCGAGACATCTGCACACCTGATCCCGCTGGGAGGAGCATCGCCGCCGACCAGACGAGGCCAGAGGAGAGACGGACAGCCTAGCGCCGACTCCACGCCCTTCGTCTATGGATCGGCCCCTCTGACCCTACGGGAGGAAACGTCGCGCTCCCATTAAGGACTTGCGCAGTACAGGTACAGGGAAGTGGTAATCAGCAGACTTAATATTGTGTGGTAATTGTATTGAAATGAATTAGGATAATATAAGATAAGTGTGTGAATTGCCATCCGAGTCCGAGTCCTCTTTACCCACAGTACCTGCTCTCGACAGACCCACAGATTGTTCAATAGTGGAAATCATCTGACTGCCAGAGTCCTGCTGCCACGAAACACTTGCTCTTCCACGTGAGAAAGGGACTGCTGGGAATGTCTGTTAACATCAGTGTGTGCTCAGGCAGCAGGTAACTCCCTCCTCAGGCCACACAGCTGGTTCTCAACTGAATAAGAGCTAGTCTTCCAAGATGCCTATGGCTGTGTCACTGAGTAGACTTTTGACTCAGGGCTTCATAAGATCCCTCAGGGCTAATCACCCCTGGTGAGAGGCTGTTTCCCATGCAGATGATGCCATCACCTTTGGGCAGAATAGACTCAGCTACTCAGCATAACAGTCCAGAGGTCAGCTGTTCTCAGCACAAGGGACAGAGACCAGAAAGAATAATTGAAAAAGGGTCAGTGTGTTTGCAACTGAAAGTCTGCAATTTTCTGTCAATTGGTTCCAGCCTGTGTAGATATGTTCTCAAATTCCATGTACATTATCAAACTTTCTTTTCTCTACTTTAGTTAATAAATCAAAAATTGGCTAAAGGAAAAAAGTGGACAAGGACATCATGACCCACTAAGTCTTCGTGAATCGTGGCAGTGTCATTATGTTCCAGATAGAAACAGTAGCAGAAAGCCAGTTACCACAGCAGATCTCAGGGTAACAGTCAATGCTGGGGTGGAAAGGCCTAGAATTTACTTCTAGCCTGCAGGTGACAGAGCCCCTGAATGGGGAACACCCTTCCCTCAGGGATGATTTAGCAGCTGAGTTATCTTCTGAAGCCCTGAGTCACTCAACTCCGGGAATTAGGGGTGTGGACCAGACTGGAAATTCACTGGATCCTTTTCAGTGTAATTTAGATCCACCCTAAGCATCTGGGGGACCTGGAAGGGACCCATGTCATCTGGAGTAGGCCCTTGTTGCAGACAAATGGCAGACAAGCTTTACTTCTGAGACTGCTGAGGTCCTAAGTCCAGAAGAGAATCCAAAGGATTTCAGACACTCCAGTGCCACCTCAGACTTGTCCTCTTTCTGCTTCTGCCAGACAGCAAAAAGTCAGGATGAATGAATGCGTCATGAAGTAAATTAAGCTTACCTTCTTCCACAAAAGCACTAGCTTGCAGCAGCTGTCATCTGGGACAAAGGTGGCCTGAGGGAGTTGGGGGAAGGCAAAGATGTCTAGAGAAACCTGATGCTGCCACGAAGTCAGAAGAGGATGGCCTTCAATCTGCATCCCAAACCAGGCTTCGAGAGACCCCCAAACTCCACCCGTAGGGTTTAGATGAGCCATACCTCTGTTCCTCAGTTTCCCCATCTCTGAGGTGGGAAGAATAGCTGCAGCCTCTATACTTCTTCTGTGAGATGAAGTGCAGTTTAAACAACATCACTGAAAAGCTGTCACGTGTACTAACTCCAGCCTTTCATGCTGACTTCAGGACTGGCAAGCAGCCCTTCCCAGTGTAATTATGTTCCTGGAACTTGATTTGATCCATGTAATAAGTAAAACCATATAATGAAAAACCATGTTAAATTGAAATCCCACTTCAGTATTTTTATGCTGGAGTTAGGAAGAACTCAAGGTGGGAAAGCAAGAAAGAAGGGTGTTGAGGGAAAGAAAGAACAGAGTTAGGTATTGACTAGAAAAAGGCCCACAAATATACTAGGAAGCCAACGGGGCACTAGCCTTGGTGTACTGCAGTAAGAAGGGCAAGTTTAAATAAAACACTGAAGGGTTCCTTTTCTTTAAATTTACTTGTTTGCTTTAATTGACCAAATGGGTTCTTAACAGGAGAAGATTGCTACTGCCTTTCACTAATTTACTCACTCCTAAGTATATTTAATATGCAGACTCCACTACTCTAGCTTGAGTGCTAGGAAGAGAGGAGCAAACTACTAGTTTGGAGGATTTGGCTGTAACCTTAACAGCCTTACATTAGAGGGATAGTATAGCCTGGTAGGTGAGGCAGTGCACTGAGATGCCAGATGCCTGGGTGCAGATCTTGTCCTTATGAATTCTGCAACACTCCTCAAGTTACTTAACTGCTCTGGGCTTTATTTTCCTCATCTGGAGAATAGGGACAATGATATCATTCTTTCAGGCTGTTGTGAGGGATAAATTATTTAACACATGAATACTTAGAATAGATCCTGCTACATAGCAAATGGCCAATAAATGTCAGAAATTATTATTCCCTATAAAGGGAGTTTACAAGAAGGAATCCAATATTAGCAGATTATTTCATACATCACAAGGTCATTAACATTTTGTTTTTGCTTAATATATATATATATATATATATACACAATATTATTTGCCCATTTCTAGTATTTGTCACTTTCAGCCTCCATTTTATAAACAAACAAACAAATCATTCTAAAATAGACAAAAAGGGCAAGACCAAAAATCTGACACTGTAGTACCCTCCTCCCAGGCTCTGATTTTAAGCAGATTTGGGCACAAAGTTAGACACTCCTGTTGTATTTGGTGATGGAGTATGGCAGGGTGAGGCCTGGCACCTGTTGCAGGATTCCAGGAGGGCCCCAGAAGCCACTGCCCTGACTCCAAGGGCTTGGCAAGGAAGCTGGAGTGGTTCCCTACTTATTGTCCCTGCAGAGGACAAGACACTTCCCCAGCTCACTCCTGGGCCGCGCTGCACCCAGGGTATCTACAGTCTCTGAAAGAACTATAGTCTCATTGACAGATTGAGAGAGCATTTGTCTTGGTTCTAAAGAGATAAAACAGATGGGTTTGGTTTCAGGGTTCCACCTACTCCCTCAATGTGCTGGTGTTAGTGACCTGAGTGGGGACTGCTTAAAGACACTCAGAAGACTCATTAAACTGAGATCCTCCACAAGGCATCTTCTCCTGTGCAGGGACAAAGAAGGAAGAGGGTGACTAGGCCCAGGGAGCTTCCTTCCAGAGCTCCCAAAGAGGTCTGCCTTCAGGAGGGCACTAAGCACCCTCCTCCCTCCTGGGCTCGAATCCCCTCCTAAGCCAATCCCCTGTCAACTCAATGAAGAGATGAAAACAGGAATCTCAGTACAGTCAGACTCCCTTGGGATCCCAAGTAACTGTCCCAGTGTGCAGGAAAAGGGCTAAGCTGGTATTCCTTGGGTTCAATGGGGGCAGATCAGCAGCATCTAAAATGTCTCAACCTGTGGTCTGTGGTCAATGCTACACATTGTAGACATCCAGGCTGACTTCACAGAGCCAAGCCCCATCTGGTGATGGCAACTCAGACATAGTCTGGACATGAAGGATATGGTTAAGAGGGCACTGAATATTGACAGAAGCCCAGCATTGTCCCACCAAGTTCATATCTGGAGCCCTTCCAGCACCTGAATCTCACAAGTAGGGCCCCAACTCTGACATGTGTGACCACCAAAGACTTGCCCTCCTGGAGCAACCTGGCCTGGAGCAAAGTCACCAGAATCACAGCTTTTGTCATTATCAAAAACGCACATACAAATAATAAGACCTGGTCTCCTCACCCTCACATTTCAGAATAACATTAGAATAATAGTACTAGCTACCACTGATTGATAGCTTACTATGAGTCAGATAATACAGTAGCCATTTTACATGTATTACCTCATTGAATCTTCATGAAAACAGGATTTTTTAAATTTCCCATTTATCAGAAAACAAGTTTAGAGATTCACAAAATCATGTAACTTGTCCAAATTGTGTATCTAGTAAATGGCAAAGATAGGACTTTAAAGCATATCTGTGTCCCAAATCATGCCAATCAGTTGATCGTGTCTCCCAAAGCCCTAAGGGGTTATATACTCTTATACTCTGTAAGGTGGCCAAGTTATGACAATTCCAGCAAGGACTGACTTCTTATGAAACAATGAAAGAACCTGGATTCTCAAATTCATGATTCAATATAGGGCTTAGTTCTCATTCCCTCATGGAAAGTTAAAGTAGAAAGTCTGAAATTTGTCTTTCCCAATACCAGGGGCCTTCTAGCTGTTGCAGATGAAATCATGGGCTCACTTCAGACATAGATACCAAGTAAACTCTAGTTCACTTCTCCAGTTTGGAGCCCTGTGCACCGTGTCCCAGACCAGCCTTCCCAAGCTGCGTGGTCATTGTATAGAAGGTGCCACTCCTCTGGGTGTCCCTTCTCCTGCAGAATCACAGTGGATATACTAGCTGAGGAAAGAAAAGATGGCAATTACCTCTGAGGTGGCTTTAACTGCCGCTCTGAGACATCAGCTTCCTTGGCTTGGAGGATTTAACTAAGGTGAGTGAAAAGAGTGGCAAATATTTCTCTAGTTCTTTACATTGTTTTGTGCAGGAAATTGCTGGGGTTTTTAGGTCAAAAGCAGTCAAAAATCAGCAACTTCATATGGTTTGACCTGATACAGAGCTTGATGACTAACTGATGAATCAATCGATCGATCATCAATTAATTCAGCCAGGGGAACAAAACTAACTCATGAAGCAATCATAGGACTAAATGATGTAGCCAAGGCATTTCCCAAAGAAATTTACATATTGTCTTGCTTAATCTCCCTACCCACCCCACTGTGGGGGTAGGGGTGTCTATGTCATTTCATATTACTGAGGTCACCAGGCTCCTAACTAGCAGAGCCACATGTGGGACAATGTCCTTTTAAATATCTCAACTCCTAGAATGTGGCTCAGGTAGGCCCATGACAGTCTGGGGGGGGTGGCATTAAGTGGTCAGAGGTAGCAGCATGAGCTTGGGATCCAATCATACTCAGCAGTATCAAAGACACAGGGAGAAAATGACTTGATTGAGGAAGAAAGCATTTAGAAGAGTTTGGGTGACCAGGCTGGGAAGAGAGATTGAGGTCAAATTACAGAAAATTTTAAAAAAATAGGTAGCTATCACCATCCACTAAACTAAGATCTAAATATTAAAACAGAAACACTAAACTTGCTGGAAGATAAGTTAGGTAGAACTCTTGAAGACATTGGCATAGGAAAAGACTTCATGAACAAAATATCAATATCATGGGAACTAGCAGAATCAACAACTGGGATGTCATCTTATTAAAAAGCTTCTGCACTGCAAGAGAAACCACCAACAGAGCTAACAGACAACCTACAATGTGGGAAAAAAATTTTAGCAGCTGTACCTCAGACAAATGACTATTATCTAGAATATAGAAAGAACTGAAAAAAATCAGACTCCCCAAATTCAAAGACCCAATTCAAAAATGGGCATCTGAAATGAACAGACATTTCTCAGACAAAGAAGTAAAAACAGCAAATAAATATATGAAAAAATGTTCAATATCACTGGTCATTCAAGAGATGCAAATGAAAACAACACTGAGATTTCACCTCACCCCAGAAAGAATGGCTGCTAGCAAGAAATCAACCAATAACAAATGCTGGCGGGGGTGTGGGGAAAGAGGAAGACTGCTCCACTGCTGGTCAGAGTGTAGACTGGTGCGACCACTGTGGAAATCAGTATGGAGATACCTCAAAAACTATGACCAGAGGTTCCATTTGACCCCACTATTCCACTGCTGGGTATCTTCCCCAAAGAATTAAAAGAATCATACCACAGCAATATATGTGCACCCATGTTTATAGTGGCACAGTTTGTAATAGCTAAAGCTTGGAAACACCCCAAGTGCCCATCAACTGGAAACTGAATAAAGAAGATGTGCTTTTTTTTTTAATAAAATGGAGTACTACTAAGCCATAAAGAATGAGAAACTAGAGACATTTATAGCTAAGTGGATGCACATTGAGGCCATACTCTTAAGTGAAATAAATAGGACACACATGTGTAAATACAGAATAGTTTCTCTAGTGTGAGAAACTGCGAGTGTAAATAAGGATTAAGAGGATTAATAACTAATAATTGATACTTTGAAATAGGAAAAGGTCCAAAGGGCTAGGGGTGGTGGGAGAGGATGGGGAAAGGAAAAATTATGAGAAAAGAAAAAAAAATGGAAACGAAGTCTATGTAAATAGGGAAGGGTGGAGGGGGTGGAGGGGGTGAAGGCTGCACAGGCAATGGGTAAAAAATAAGTACCAAGATGCATCATGTACAGGTACAAGCATCCAATGATAAGTGTAAATGTATTGTATACCTAAAATGTACCTGTAAAAGAATTTAAGGGAAAAAAAATAGGTAGAGGAGTTCGCATTTTAAAATTTGTCATTGCAAGAGCTTGAAGGAACCAAAAGAGATGATCTGTGTCCACCCACAGATTTCAGAAAGGACAGATACTGCCTTCCTAACTTTACAAAATAAACACCCGAGGCTCAGAGATTTGGTTGGATATAGAGGGTAAATTACAATTATGATTTCTTGCTTCATCTATTGCTTATTGTACCTCATCACACTGCACTAGACTCACCCTTCAGATTAAAAATTACTGTTTTACCTATCAAAACATTTTATTTATAGACTGTTACTATTTAAAACTATTTCATATTTCTAAAGTGGCAACAGGCTCTTAAGGAGAATTTCTTGGCAGTGACAAAGCAAAAGTGTTTTAGAAAGATTAGCCTGTCAGAAACACTCTAAATAGATTTTTTTAAAAAAAGAAAGAGTGCAGACAGGATGGGGATGAATCAGTGAGGCCTCAGAGAGTCTTTGGATCTGTGACCCAGAGAAGAGAGAAGAATTTTAGGTGATGCCAGAGAATGGTGATTCATTGACACCCAGGCAGGACCAGCGGAGGAGTCCGCTCTGGATAGGAAAAGTAGTTAAGTTTAGAAGGAGGGAGGGTGGATCAATTAAACAATTTGTCCCTGTGGGTCAATTTCTGGGTCTTTGGTCTGGGTCTTTGGTATAGTAGATACCACCCATCAACTTGCTTTTTGGTTATTTGGAAACTGTTTATGACCATTCTGCCCAAATTTTGCTGCCTATTTTACAGTGCACAGTTTAGCCTGGTTCTACCATTTACTCCAATTTGTGGGCTTTGTGTAATAACATTCAGCCCCTCTTTCATTTCCAACATGCTCAGGTTAACCACAATGATCCCAACTTTCATTTTATGTCACCTCTTGGTATGCTTGAGAAAAACATCAACTCCTGTTGGAACAAATGTAGAGTCAAGTACAAGAGAGTGAGAAGAGTTCATTGTAATATATTGGATGCATATTTGGCCAAATTTATGTGACATGATCAATTTAGAAATAATTCTCTCAATTCCTTTTTACTGTATATATCAGAACAATTTCCTGTTAACTAATATAATGTTTGGACTTTTGGTTTTAGTATGTTTCCATACAAATATCCAAGAAAAAAACTCTCTAATTGAAAATATCTGCAAGACCAATTGTTCAGTTGATACAACAGTCTGATGTGTAGGAGGCAGTTGGCAATACAAGACTAGAGATGCGTGTGAGATCACTACTGAAAATGGAGATTCAGGAGCCATAAGTGCAGATGTAAATATAGAAAATACAAGGACAGATGCATTCATCCAGAGCTATGGTTTTGTGAGAAATCTCAAGGATTGTGACAGAGATGACTAACTGTACTCCAAAATTAATTTTCCTTGTAATAAGATAAAGTTGTTAATAGGAAGGGGTTGCCCAGCCATGACCTGTATTTCCCAGCTTCTTCTGCATCTAGGAGTGACCACATAAGTAGTTCTCTCCTACGTAAAATGAACAGAAATAATATGTCCTGTCCAGGCCAGGATCTTAAAGCAGATATGGTCTTGCCTTTCTCTTTTTCCCTTGTGAGTGGCTGGATGCAGGTACTAATAAGGCCCTGAAGTCTAGAACAATAGCAAATGGAAAGACTCAGTGTTTTGGGTAGAGGAAATCCATCTGCCAACAGGAAAAGCCACTGTGGACTAATAGAGAAATACATTTCTTTTGTGATAGTAACATTATCATTCTTGGATCTGTCCATTACTGAAGATTGACCTACAATGACTCTTACGGAATGCCTGGCCAAAGGTGAATGGCAGGGCAAAGGAGAATGGAGAAATAGAATACAGTATGTGGCTAAGGACGGAGAAATAGAATAACTTCAAAAGTGCAGTGTTACCAAAATCAAAGGAGGGCTAACCTCAAGAAAAAAGAAGTGGTCAGTAGTGTTAAATATTCAGATGGGGGAGGAAGATTAATGATGAGGCCCAGCATCAGTAAGGTTGTTCACTACCTTCCAGAAACAAAATGGATATGACCAGGCTTTTCAAAGACTTAAGGCCATGTGAACAGTACAAATTGTCTTTTTTCCACTTGTTTTGCCGTTGGGTTTTCTTCCCCTGGCTCTAAAGGAACTTGAACTTCAGAACATCCCCAAAGGACTATGCAGCATAGTCCAAAACCAATGGAAAAGTGACGTGAACCCTGCCATTATGTAATGCAGCAGAAAAGCCCCTTAGTTTGGCTGCTTTTGTGGAACCAACTCCTGACACATCTGGGAGAGCAAAGTCCAAGAGGACAAGCGAGGAAGGCATTTTCTGTTGTTGTTTGCGAAAGGAAAGAAAAAATGAGTTCCAGCCTTAAACTAGATTGACTCCAGCATCCCCATTGGGAAGCAGCAGGTGTTCCTGGAGCCTGTGTTGCAAGAGACAGATGCACCTGCAGGTCAGGGGAGGGGACCACCAAAGGGGTTGGAGCCAGCTCAGAGCAGGAGTGAAGGCAGGCCAGCCTCCAAGCCGGCTTTCAGTATTTGGGAAAGTCTTCAGGAAAACAGACTAAATCAAGCAGTCTGCCTTCTCCTGCCTTATTTAGTTATATTAGTTTAAATGAAATACAAAAACCAAACAAAACAAATCCCCAGTAACATTTAAAAAGGGCTTTTTGCTCACTCGGAGGTCATACTGAGCTTTGCAATCAGACCAAAGTCCAAGTCTGGACTCACCCATAGAATGCCAGGAAGTGACTGAAGGGAGTAAGAGGGGGCTTTATCCCTGTCAGCCTCCTTAGCCACCCCAAATACAAGATGAAAATTGTAATATATGTATATAATAATGCAAATATATACATTATAATATATAATAATATAAAATGTTCATAAATGTGTCTTCAGAAAACACTTTGAAAGTGCAGCTTCACGATAAGTCTCCAGGTAGACATTACAACCTAATTGTTCCCCTAAGTTCCTTTTACATCAAAATTCTGGAGCCCCACTGGCTCCATGAATAAATGTCTTCTGGTTCTTAGAGAGTTGTCTAGCCCCTTTAGTAGCTGGTTCTTTGTCTCAAAAGCAACTTCCCTGGACTTCAGTGAGATGACATGGGAACCATATTTGCTCCCACTCGCCGTTTTAGCTGCCAGAAGTGTAGTTGTGGTCTACTTCTAAAGTAGCCTTTGCTACTGTGTGAGTTGGGCATCACAGAACACAGGAGAAAGTAGAGGCTGCTTTGTTTGAATCTTTGTCTGGATGGAGCTTAACATTCAAAGCAGCTTAGTTCTCCCAGCTAAGTCCTTTCCTTGAAGGGGAAGCTGAACAACTCATCTGACCTAAAAGACAAAAAACCCAAAGGCAAAACTCCAAAACCAAAATCATTAAAATATGGATCATCCAACTTCCCATCCCATGCCAGAATTTCTCCCACAACTTCCCTATTGGGTGATCAGCCAGGATTGTCTAAACCCTTTCTAGAGCTAGAGTTTTCTGCCTTCTCAGTGAGACATCACCAATCACTGTCAATCAACCCCAGATTAAGCCAAATCCACCTTCTTATTACTCCCTCCAAGTGATCCATGTTCTGCTCTCTGGAGGAAAGCAGGAAAAATAAAATCCCTTTTCTACATGACCACCTTTGGACTATTTTACCACAATTACCAGGTCTTCTCCGTTTCTTCTCCACATCATCTCTTTTTCAAAGTCAAATGCCCCACTGCTTTGAAATGATATACATGCTTTTGGCATCTTGTCTACTCACTTTTTAACTTGCTCTTTTTCATCAAAGAACCTTTTAAATTTGCATTAGTAATAGAGGCCATAAATTGACCCAATACTCCTTATAACTTAATTGATGTAGAATGCAATCAAAATTCTGCCATCTTGATCTGTATATTAAGATAATCTCTCTCTGTGTCTGTCTGTCTTTCTGTCTCTCTCTCTCTCTCTCTCTCTCTCTCTCTCTCTCTCTCTCCCCTTTCCTCCCTCCTTCCTTCTTTGTTTTAGCATCCAAGTATGCTATTGGCTCATGTCCAGGTTTGATTTTCATTTCTTTAAATGGGACTAGGCTAACCACCCTGGTAAAAACTTCCCTAAATTTCTTCTAAAATATCTATGAAGCCACAGACAGATAAAAACCTCATCTATCATCCACAGCTTGGCAAAATGTAGAAAGATCTGACATTTTAAATTTTAAAAAAAGAGGACGAAGAAAAGTGATTGGCTATTGGTCTGGTCTCTTCCTCAAGAAACAGTGGTTCTTGGGCTGGGGATTTAGCTCAGTGGTTTTGTCGCCTGCTGCACAAGTGCAAGGACCCAAGTTCGATCCCCAGTACCAAAGGAGGGGGAAAAAAAAAGATAGTTAAGAAACAGTGGTTCTTTGATGACCAAAGAGAAGGCAGAAAGACATTTTTGTTCCTCCTGACTATCCTACTTAGAGACCTGGGGTTTATATCATAAGAAATCTGGAAGCTGTCCCTGTATCATGTTGGCACTGCATTTTGAGTTGATATAATTTTTTTTACTTTCTTCATCTTTTAACATTCATCTAGGGACACAGTCTAGGAAGTACATTAAACTGTGGTGCTAGATACATTGCATCCTGTCAGGACTTATCACCAGATAAAATATTACACCTCAAACTTGTGGTAGAAGAGAAAACACCCCAGTAGCAATATATAGCAAGAAGAGTATTCTAGATAGTGAGGACAGAAACTCAGCAGAACAGAGCCGTGCTATCAGAATGCTAGTGAACGTCTCAGAATTGGGCAGGGACTCATTCTCTTCAGGCTGCTCTCCAGCTGCAGAGCTGAGGAGACTCAATTATCACCTAACTGTCCAATCAATAGAGTCAAATGAAATCTACACACCCTGTTTGTGGGTGAATTTGACACTGGCTTTATGCCCCTCATTTAAAGATGAGTAACCAGAAAAAGAAAATACAGCATTGAGAATACAGAAAAAAATTATGTAGAAGAGGAGATGAAGAACATTCTTATGAAAATGACCTCCTTTAGGGGAACCAGAAAGCAAGTTTAGAAAACTATGTAATATCCTCTAACGTATACAAGAAGACATGGCTTCTATGAAAGAAGTGCAGATGTCACACAGACAGAAAAGGATAGGATGGCAAGGACAATAGAATGAGATAACAATGAGACATAGGTGAGGTAGATAAAAATATCATCAAGGGCCAGGTATTTAGCTCAGTGGTTTCACCACTGGCTGTGCAAGCGCAAGGACCCAAGTTCAATCCCCAGTTCCAAAAAAAAAAACCCATCAAAATGCTTCCTAAAATATAATAAATTTATTACTAAATAAAATACAGCATACATTGGAATGAATAAAGAGTAGCAGCAGCCCTATAGAAAGATAAGTTAGTATTCTGGTGGTCACACTTTAGATATTCTACTATAATGTAGAGGAAAAGAATAAGGAAATTAAAATGGTGGGTAAGAAGATAGTAGAGAAAACAGAGAATATGATTTATCATACTAAGTATGAAAGGGACAAGAACAAGAGTCACTGAGACAAATCAAAGACATCAGTGAAAATTGATATGATGGAAAAGTTTGGAGTATGCAGACTGACTCACTATTCTAAGTAAGATTAAAGGTCATGACCCAGACTTAGATGCATCCCAGGCATGATTTTTAAATTGAAAGAATAAAGAAAAGAATCCTTCAGGTGATCGGGTTAAGAAACCTACTTGCAAAGGAACAGAAAGTAGTAATCCATGACCTCTCTGCAACACTAACTACTAGAAAACAATGCAGCAATGTCTACAAACTAACTGGATGGAAAAAGATAGTGAATCTGGGTTTTCTATCTAACCATGTTGTCACAATTAACAGAAACAACAAAAAGACATGCTCAGATAGGTAAGGCCTCAGAAAATAGATTGGCCCATGTTCTCTCCTTGAAAACATTATTTGAAAAGATACACTGACCAACTGATAACATAATAAACAAAATAAAATCAAATGCATGCACACACATACACACGTGCACACATACACACGCATGCACACACACAAAGGTCTTCCCTTGTACAGATTGGAACCATATTCTGAAATTCAATAAACTATATGCATTGTCTAGGACATTGTGTAACTCAGAGACCAAGCTTAGTCCTTTTGAGAAACATTGTTGGTTGCTATCTTTCCTCCTCCCTCCTTTCCAATACCACCTGATTTTGTCCATATCCATTTTCTTATTTAAAGGAAGCTTCAAAGGAAGCTAGCCTCATACCTAGACATGGTGTGGACTGTGATTGGTTCAAGTATGGATGTGTGATATAACCCTGCCAACAAGACATGAGAGGTATGTAAGAAAGGCTTACAGGAAAACTTTTCAGAATGAGAAAAGTGGCACATGCCTGTTATCCCAGTTACCCGGAAGGCTGAGGCAAGGGGATCACAAGTTTGAGGTCAGCCTCGGTGGGCAACTTAGTGACAGCCTCTCTCAAATTTAAAATAAAAAGGAATGAGACTGTAGCTCAGTGATAAAGTGCCCTGAAAACAAAATAAAATAAAAACAATAAAAATAAAACAAAACTTTCCTGGCTTATAGAGACACATAGTAAGAAACAGACTCATCTTCTCTTGTAATTGGATCTGCTGCAATCATCTCACAGCCATGAAGGGAGCTGGCCTGGTAACCACATCAATACATCCAGGATGGCAAAGCCAGATGTAAAGAACCTACGTCCAGGCTGATATTGCTGATTAGTTGAATTAATCAAACCTAGGCTGGCAGTACACTCCTAGATGTACTTGTTATATAATACAAATAAGTCCAAATTGTCACGTACAGCCCAAACTAAATGACACAACCCTGTAGTGTCATCTGTCTCTTTACTCTTCTTTCAGTGCCAAGAAACATTTCTTGAGCTATATCCTTTAACCTACAGTTCATACAGAATCTCTTGTCTTATTTCATGATCACTTACAACAATAACTAGTGTTGTTCTTGTCCAGATTTTCTAACAATGGCTAAGCTTATTACATAGTGAAGACCCCATGCCAAGAAAATTACTAAACAAAGGGTCTTTTCTTTCCCTCTCCACAAAGCAGGATTGCATAGAATGACATAATGAAGTTTTTCATTGCTAAAGAACTTGAGAAATGATTTTAATGCATCTTTAAGCCTTATGTTAAATGACCTAAGTCATTGGAATTTTTTTATTGATAAAAGACAATAGATCATCCAAAGACAGACATATAGCATTAAATGCCTTTTGCTAAATTATATGATCTGTGAATGTTCCTGAATTAGATAGCACTTAAAAGTCAGCATATATTATTATGGTAGCCATGTAAATACATAGGAACAAACTAAGAGAATAAACAAAATTTTTTATGGTGATTCTTTCTGCACAGTGAAGCATGGTCATTTTCTTTAAACTTGCAGACACTTGTATTCACTTTTATTTTTCTTCCCCTTTTTTTGTGAATGCATGATCTTCTTTGACCAAGGAAGTACCTGGCACCCAGTCACTTCTCCAAAAGGACCAAAGTGGGCCATTCCTCCTCCTCTTGGCTCTTATGGGCAAGTATATTTTCTTTCCCAATTCAGATTTTCCTGAATACAGCTTCTAGCAAGATCTGCCACACCAAGGCTGCAGAGGCAGTGCGTTCCACAGCCTAACTCCACAGAGGACTGTCCCACCACAGGCATCAAGGGCTGCCTATTTCACCTTTGAACTAACTTCCTTAATGAGCAGTTCCCTCGACACTACCCTTCAGAATCCTTTTTCCTGGCTTCTTTCCTAGATTACTTCTTTCATCCTGCCTAGAAACCCTTTATTCTTTGTGGTAAATGAAGGGCAAAGTGGTAGCCCTCCAAGCCTTTCATCCATATCCAAGTGGGAGATTACCTTCCATTTGTAGCACACAAAATGTTAAGACCCCACAGGCAAGAAGACTGGCTTCATATACAGAACTGACAGTTCAGTGACCATATTTACTTCTTAGATCAACATGGTGCCCAGGAAATTACCATGGCAAACTGCCTATTAGTTCTGTCAAAGCCTCTTAGGAAAAGTACTTTAATTGTGTCCCAGTACATTTGTACCTGGAGGGCAGATTTGAACTGGCTTTCATCACCTGACATTCTGATTCCCACAAGGGTTTCTCCTAATCCTCCTCCACAGGATACTAAGCATCATTTGACTCCAAGATTGGTAGGGCCCTTCCACTTAGGCAGATTCTGACAGGTGCAAATAATCATTTGTTTTGAGGGTGCCTATTTTGATGTAGAGAGAAAAAGGCTTGATCAACCAAACTCAAGAAAAGGGGGAATCAAATTTTAAAGATAAACATGAGACGACCCAAAAAGTGGGAGAAGAGTAGATGAGGAATGGCATAGGGGTCATAGTATGGCTAGGACCCCTGGGTAAAGGAACCAGGAACTAGAAACCTATGAGGTACAGAGGCTCCTTGCTCTGGCATCTACCTCTCTCTGAATAACCCTTTAAGGCACCTTTCTAAACCAATCAGTTTCCTCTGCCTCCCCATATTTTCAAATCCCTTATAATTTTGGAATGCCTATGGCTTATCAGGGTCTCCCTGGACCTTGCCTAATGGAAAATCTTGATATAGACATTTGCCTTCTATCTTCACTGTCCATTGGCTTAATTTGACAATAGTTGCAATTTAAAAATAAATGTTTTAATTACAGAATTTTTAGTATATAACAGTAGAGAGAATAAAATAATGAAACCCATCATCCACCTTCCAATTATCAATATTTTACTTCTGAACTTCTGTCAATCTCTCCTTTTTCAGTGCAAATCCAAAAAATAATTTAACTAATAATTAATAATTTAATTTTTAAAGTAAATTGTGGAGAGCAGTGTTAGCCATAGAGGCTCCATGTTAAATCTTACCCTCCATTGTCTAGAGCAAGGAGACTATGTTACGAGGAATCGCGTCCTTGCCAAATTAGATGTTTACCTTCAGAAATTGTCCTGGAACATGATGAATGTTTTGTAAACCCGAGAAACAAGCTCATGAGGGTGGGGACTTTCCAAAGAACTAGAGAACGAGGAAGCAGGTGTCTTTGGATAAGGGTCATGATTAATAACCAAACTCACCTGTGATAAAAAGGGGCGGACACTAAAAAAGCGGTGGCAGTCTCTCTGGATGCTCCCGACTCTATCTCTGCATCTTTCTTTTTCTTCGTCCTCACTCCCCCATTCAGGTGCTGTTCGACAAGTGACGGCTGGCTCCGTCATGGGTGGCGCCCGAACAGGGACCTGAATACGGGGGACCATAGTGAAGGACACCGCGGATCGTGAGCTTGGATAAGTAAATTAAGGGCGGTGAATGCACTCGGGAGTAACAAGGTGGGTATTGATAATAGCCGAATGCTTTTTGAACATATGCTTAAAAATATGCTTCGCGCTCGTGGAGCAAAGGTAGGGCAGCAACAATTATGTAATTTTTTAGAATTTGTAGAGAAAGTTTGTCCTTGGTTCTCTGAAGAAGGCACAGTAGATTTAGAAGTATGGAATAAGGTGGAAAGGCGACTTCAGGACTATTACGATGGTCATGGACCCACTAAAATCCCTATCGATGCTTTTAGTTTATGGGCTTTAATTAGAGATAGTTTGGATCCTCGGCATGAGGGAGAGAGAGTTGAAGGGCCCTCCTCAAGTCCTTCCTCGGAGGAGCCCGACTGGGCTGGTGTTCCCGAGGTTGTCCCTCCGCCTCCTATAGAAAGTGAAACTGAGCCATCTGCTCCGCCAGTGTATGCTGATGCAGAGCCTGCACTAAGGAAGGGTTTTTTTCCGGATGAGGGACCCCTAAACTCGGGAGATGCTGATGATTTGGAAGAAGAGGCTGCTAGGTATAATAATGAGGACTGCCCCCCCCCCCCCGCATCGTAGCCGTGGCCAGGAAAACCGAAAAATCCAGCCAGCCAGTGAATGAGGACGTGACCGAAAGGATTACTAGATTGGAAAAGAGATTGGAGTCTCTTTGTCAGCAGTGGCAGACAGGCTTAACGGTGGAAGAGGAAGACCAGAAGACTCAGGGCGAGGGAGGAATAGTTCCTAGTATAATTGCTGGTCTTGATCCCCTGCCAGTTGCAGGTCCAAGATTAATGAAAAAAACTGACCCTCTTATAGCCATGATCAAACATCCCCCCAGGACCCAGGCCTTTGTCAATTCTTGGTCTCTGTCGCCATTACAAGCTACCCTGCAACATGCGGTTGACAGAGGGGAAGATACCCAGGGCTTTCATTTAGCTTGTCCAGTATTTGAGGAAGCTGACACTCAAGGGAATATGGTCAGAATCCTTCGGTTGATATCTTTTAAACAACTCAAAGAGTTAAAAATGGCATGTGCGCAATATGGCCCTACCGCACCTTTTACTCAGGCTATGTTAGAATCGTTGAGCACGGAGGCGCTGCCTCCCGGAGATTGGAAACAGCTTTCTAAGGCATGCCTGTCTGGGGGAGATTACCTCCTTTGGAAAACAGAATTTTCCGAGCAGTGTCAGAGAACAGCTGAATTAAATCTGGCTAATAGAAATGATATTGATTATGACATTCTGGCAAGAGAAGGGCAACATGCGGACCTCGCCAATCAATTATTGTTTCCTGCAGGAGTATATGCACAGGTCAATACCGCTGCCAAGCGGGCATGGCAGAAGCTGCCTTCTACAGGTAGGCAGACAGAAGATTTATCCAAAATTAGGCAGGGACCTGATGAGCCTTTTCAAGACTTTGTAGCCAAGTTAATGCAGACTGCCAGTAGAATGCTGGGAGATTCCGATGCGGGATTGTTACTGGTCAAACAACTGGCTTATGAAAATGCCAATACCGCCTGTCAGGCAGCCCTAAGACCATTTAGAAAGAAAGGCACCATTTCAGACTATATTAGAATGTGTGCTGACATTGGGCCTGCTTATACTCAGGGCCTTGCCATGGCAGCAGCTTTGCAAGGAAAAACAGTTAAAGAAGTGTTGCTCCAACAACAAAAGAGAAATCCCAAAGGCAGGATTTCGGGTCCACCAGGGAGTTGTTTTAGATGTGGCCAAATAGGCCATCAGGTGCGGCAATGTCCCAATAAGACTCCTCCAGCCAATTCAAACAATGCAGGGAAAGAAAATGGGCCTAGATTGTGTCCCAGGTGCAAAAGAGGCAATCATTGGGCTAATGAGTGTAAATCTAAAAAGGATACCATGGGAAATATTCTCCCGCAGGGAAACGGGAGGAGGGGCCCGCCCCAGGCCCCCTTCAAACATTCATTCCTCAGCAAGGAAATCCATTCAGGACCTTTTCAGAGCAACCGCAGGCAGCACAGGACTGGACCTCAATCCCTCCGCCTTCACAGTATTAACCCCAGAAATGGGGATGCAGGCCTTACCTACCGGAGTTTATGGGCCCTTACCATCAGGGATGATGGGATTGCTTTTAGGTCGAAGTAGCGCTACTATGAATGGTATTTTGGTTGTTCCTGGGGTCATAGATGGGGATTTCACTGGAGAAATTAAAATCATGACTCATTCACCTACTGGGGTTTCTGTGATACGAGCGGAACAACATATAGCACAGCTGCTGTTTCTCCCTCAAATACTAACAAAGCAGCAAAAAGAGAGAGGAGATGTTGGATTCAACTCTTTAGATGTTTATTGGGTAAGGTCTATAGGAGCCCAACGACCTGTGCTCACCCTGACCATTAATGGGAGAAATTTTCAGGGTCTACTGGACACTGGGGCTGACATCTCAGTTCTAACTGCAGACCAATGGCCTACAGCATGGCCTAAACAATCAACAATGACACAATTACAAGGAATAGGTCAAAGCCAAAGCACTGAACAGAGTAGTGATATGTTATTTTGGAAAGATGCCGAGGGTCATCAGGGTGGATTCCAGTCGTATATCGTGCCAGGGCTGCCAGTTAATTTATGGGGCAGAGACATTATGAAAGAAATGGGGGTGTATTTATATAGTCCTAGTGAACAGATCACCCACCGAATGTTTGAACAAGGGCTTTTACCTAATCAAGGCTTGGGAACTAAAGGTCAGGGGATACAGGAGCCTTTCTTTAATGCCAATCCAACGACCTCCAAAAACAGGTTTAGGGTGTTTTTAAAGGAGGCCACTGATCAGCCTGTACTTCACGCAGATCCCATTACTTGGAAAAGTGAGGAACCTGTGTGGGTGGATCAGTGGCCTCTCACCGAGGAAAAAATTAAAGCTGCTGAGCAGTTAGTACAGGAACAGCTCTATAGCGGACATGTAGCTCCTTCTAATTCTTCTTGGAACTCTCCTATCTTTGTCAT
>NW_004624742.1:6132944-6145075 GCF_000247695.1 Heterocephalus glaber | reverse complement strand
GTCACTGCATATGTCATGCACTCTTAGGTATTTCTTGTAGGAAATATTAGTGTTCAGAAAGATTATGATTATTATAATGTAATTTACTTCAATTGTCAAATAAGCAATTGTGTCACCCAAACAGAAAATCAGATAATGGTTTTGCGAATGAGTTCTTAGATTTGGATATTATAGATCTCCAAAATGCAGAACCCCTAAAATTTGATGCAGCCCAGGCTGCACAGGATTTTATCAAACAAATTAGAAAAGTTCTGCCATCTACATCTGCATTTACGCGGTAACTCATTTCCATAGTAATTATTGGAGGAGGGCTGCCTCTTAGATGCATGCTCCTTTCGGTGCTACTACAGATGTTTATGCATTCTTTAATGAGGATGGCTGGAAGTATTCATGGTCTACAATTACATGCTACACCGCCTAAACCTATGGTGTAATTCCCTGCAGAAGCTGGTAGTCAATGGTGGGTAAGAGGAATACAGGAAATCACCAACCTAAGACAGAGCAAGAGTACTGTGATGCTCTTGACTCCATGACGGGTAAGGGATTTCTTTATATTCCTCACCTCAGACAGGCATAGCCTATCTGCGTGATCAAGGGACCTTGATCATAATATATAAAACAGGGGGAGATGTGGAGAGCAGTGTTAGCCATAGAGACTCCATGTTAAATCTTACCCTCCATTGTATAGAGCAAGGAGACTATGTTACGAGGAACCGCGTCCTTGCCAAATTCGATGTTTACCTTCAGAAATGGTCCTGGAACATGATGAACGTTTTGTAAACCCGCGAAACAAGAAAGCCCATGAGGGTGGGGAATTTCCAAAGAACTAGAGAACAAGGAAGCAGGTGTCTTTGGATAAGGGTCATGATTAATAACCAAACTCACCTGTGATAAAAAGGGGGGAGGAGAATAAAAAAGCACAGTGGCAGTCTCTCTGGGGTGCTCCTGACTCTATCTCTGCATCTTTCTTTTTCTTCATCCTCACTCCCCCATTCAGGTGCTGTTCGACAAGTGACAGCTGGCTCCGTCAGTAAACCTCATATCATTTCACTTCTAAATACTTCTATTGAATCTCTATAATTTATGGCTATTTGATCCTTTTCTATCAGAAAGGAATCTAATTGACCTTCCTCACCATTTTAAGCATAGACATGTAAATGGTTCCCGGGCTATCTGTGAACTGGATGTCACTGGGTCTAATGACCAACCTAGTCCAATCAGGAGTGGTTGGGGAGACCTGTGGTCATTAACATAAAATAACTCTTGATGACACTGCTTGTCTACAAAACTAAGAGGAAAACAGTTTTCTGTATCAGGGGGATCAGTCATGGTACATAGTGTAAAACCTGATTAAATCCTCCCTAGATCACAGAGTCACCACCAGTCCTGGGATTATGGGAAGGCACTTTCCTCAGGCACAGAATTTAGGGGGAGTCAGTAACGAAGATAAGTATTATATTAATGCAATGTTTTAATGAATCAAGATTAATTCTAGGAAATCTGCAGTGAGCATTAAAATGTTAAGTAAAACAGGATCTTCCCACAAGAGTAATAAATATGCTACATTGAGTGATCATCATATATTCAGGTACTTTGCATTCATTAAATCATTTACTTATAACAACCCCATGTGGATGATATAATTAAATAGTATTGTTAAAATTCTTGACATCAGGACTGGGGATATAGTTCAGTGGTAGAGCACTTGCCAGACATGTGTGAGGCCCTGGTTTGATCTCTAAAACAGAAAGGAAGGAAGGAAGGTAGGAAGGAAGAAATGAAGGAAAAAAGAGAGGGAAAATCTTGGTAACAAATTGTATTTTCAACCTAATTTTGAACAGAAAAGCATTTATTGGTAAAATTTCATATAAATCATCAGAACCTCAGTGGAGACATATACAAAAAAAGTAAACAGTTTCTGTTTTTAACATGTCTTCTTTAATTTTTCTTTTTCTTGGTATTCCCAGTTCAATGACCTAACTTGCTTAGAAAAACAAACCTTTTCCAAGAGAAACAACACTTAAATCAAAGAAAATTCTTACATCAACAGTGTTTTTAAAATGTGATCATTTTAAGACCGTGATATTTCCGACAAGCTGAGATTTTGGAATTTAGAATTGGGGTGCTTCATCACTCAGGGGACTAATTTTTTAGGAGAGCTTTAGAGTTACATTTTGGAAGTTGCTGAGAGGGTATTTTGCTTTTGAACTGTGATACCTCTTGAACAAAAAAGGGATTTTCAATATTATTATTTACAATGGAATCTAGGGATAGGCAACTACAATTAATCAGTCACTTATTCAACATCTATTTATTCAGGGCCTAAAGGGATTAAAGCACTGTGCTTAGGAAACAACTATGAAATAGACGATGAAAGTCCTTGCCTTCATGGAACTAACATTTGATTTTTAGTATTACAGTAGTGCTCAGTATAGTATCTCTAATTTAAGACTTGATTTTTCCATATTTAAAAAGCAATAATGTTAACTTATGAGAAAACTGGAAAATATATTCAATCTCAACTAGTTATACTTTAAATGCACTAGAATATTCCCAAATCAGTAACATTTTTTACACCTGTATTGCCATTCTCCTGAATATTCTAGCTCAGTATCAAATAATCCCCCAGAAAAAATATTTAATAATTAAACACTTGTTTGTACCACAGGGTATATGTGAATTGAGAAGTCTTGTGATTTTCCACTTCTAAACTGCTTTCTGAAAATAACTTTAGAAAGCAATAACAACCAAGTGGACTTATAATAGTATAAAAAAGAATAAAATAAGTAGGAATCAATTTAATAAAGGAACAGCAAAACATACATTGAAAATTATAAAGTATTGCTGAAAGAAATTAAATATCTAAATAAATGTAACAGCATTCCACTTTCGCAGAATAGATGGCTTAAAGATGGCACTACTCCCTGAATTGATTCCAGACTCAACACAATCCCTATCATAATCTTAGCTGCCCTTTCTGTAGAAATTAATAAACTGATCTTAAGATTCATATAAAAATGCAAGGAACCCAGAATAGCCAAAAATACCTTGAAAAAGAACAAAGCTGGAGGACTCACATTTCCTGATTTCAGAGTGATTCAAAGCTATAGTAATCAAGACACTATTTTACTGGCAGGAAGATAACATAAATTAATGTGATAGAACCGAGGGCATAGAAATAAACTCTTATATTTATGATCAATTGATTTGTGACAAGTATGCCAAGACAATTCAATGGGAGAAAGAGTCATTCTCAACAAAGGATTCTGAGAAAACTAGATATCCAAGTGCAAACAAACAAAAAAAAGTGAATACTTTCTTTACACCAAACACAAGAATTAACCCAAAATAGGTTACAGAACTAAATGAAAGGGATAATATGGAATTCTTTAAAAAAAAAAAAAAAAAGCACATGAAAAGATGATCCACAGCATTAGCCACTAGATGAATGTAAATAAAAACCACAGTGAAATATTACATCACACACACTAGAATGGCTAAAAAATTTTAAAAGACAGGTAATAAGTATTGGGGAGGATGTGGAAAAAATTAGAAACTTTGTATACTGCTAGTGCAAATGCATTTGGTAAAGCCATTTGGGAAATATTCTTAAAGTCCTTCAATAGACTAAATAAAGATAGGGTTACCATGTAACCCACTAATTCTACTTCTAGGTATGTATCCAAGAGCAATGAAAATATACGTCTATACAAAAACTTGTTCATGAATGTTCATAACAGCATTACTCTAATAGCCAAGAGTGGGAAAAAAATCAAATGTCTATCAACTGATAAGCAGATAAATAAAATGTTATATAGCCATACAATGGAATGTGATACAGGCATAAAAAAGAAATGAAGTATTAATACATACTTACAACATAGAATGAACCTTAAACATTATGCTAAGTGAAAGAAGGTGGTCACAAAAGACCATGTACAATATGATTCCATTTATTTAGAATGTCCAAGAATAAATAAATTTACAGAGAAAAAAGTAGTTCCAAGATTATTTAGGAGGCTGGCAGGTGGAAATGCTGGGTGAGTGTCAGTGAGTACAGGGTTCCTTTTAGGGGTGATGAAAATGTTTTAAAATTAAATTGTAATAGTTGAATGACTGAATATATTAAGAACCATTGAATTGTATATTTTAAATGGGTGAATTATATGACATGTAAATTATACCTCAATGATATTAAATATGCAATTTTAAGGATTCATTTTTGATATAAAATTAATTAAAATAACATAGTAAGCAGGGGATTTAGCTCAGTGGTGCTGCCACCTGCCTCACAAGTGCAAGGTCTTGAGTTCGATCCCTAGGACCAAAAAACAATAAAAAATTTAAAAAATAATGTAGTTAAATTTTAACCTCTAGATTCAGTTTATTGAACTGAATATTGGGACAATCTTTATTTCAAAAGGTTATTATGAATTTTTAAAATTTTTTTCACTCATTCAATGAAAAGTTGAATGCAAGTTGAGTACCTGCTAAGTTCAAGCAGGTGATACAGGAGAGAATATAGAAGACACAAATATGAGTATAATCCTTGTGAAACATTCCAGTGAGGAGAAGCAAGCAACAAAATGATATATAGGTTAGATGATGATTAGTGCTGCAGGAAAAAAAAAGAAGGAGAATTCAGTAGAGGATGGAATGTTCAGGGGGTTTTTGTTTGTTTTTTGAATGTTCAGTTTTAAGTTGATCAGACAAGTATTCACTGAGAGGTTAAGATTTCAGGAAAGTTCTGAGAGAGCAAGCTATGTAGCTGAATTGGGGTAGGGGAGAGGGAGTGTGGGGGGGCACTGCTAGTAAGAAAAATGACTTGAGCTCAAGCCTGGAAGCAGGAGTTTGCCTGAGGATATTCTAGGAACAGTCAGAAAGTCAGTTTAGCTGAAGCTGAATGATGGAGAGGGAAGAGAAAAGACAGCAAGGTCAGAGGGGAAGGGTTATTGAGTGCAGGTGTGGGGGATTGAAAACCCCGGCAGATTGAGTACAGCCCCACTCAGGTCAGGAATTTAGATTTTTTTTTCCTGAGCAGGAAGAAGGACTATCAAAGCATTTTGAGTAGATTAATAAATTGAACGGATTAATATTTAAACATTTCTGGCTGCTCGGTTAAAAACAGATGGGGGTGGGGTAGGTGGCTAAAATTGGAAGGTGGCCAGAAGTCTAGGTGAGAGAGGAAAGTGGCTTAGAGTTAGTGGAGAAGATGGTGAGGAATGATTAACATTATATATTCTCTGAAGCAAGAACCAACAGGATTTAATGACAGACTGGGAAGTATAAGAGGAAGAAAGACATCAATCAAGGAGAAATGAAAACAAATTCATATCTGTAAAGCATAATACCTGGTAAATAAAAACCAGTGAATAAATATCAGCTGTTATTATTGTACTACTACTGTATGCTATTAAAAGTCATAGAAGGCAACCTGTAGACCCTGTAAGTAGCACCTAACATTAAGTATTCTTATTAACCATGACAGGCATTAAACAGTGAGAGTGCATGGCCTCTCCCAACACTGAGTGATGGGCAAGTGAAGAAGCTTCTAGAGTCAAGATGAATTAAATAACATACAGGTTCTGGAGGGACTGTTGAGGAAGACCTGTAAGTAACCACACTCTTCTTTCTCTCTGAGTACTCAGAACCTTAGTTATCTTCTTTTGATTGTTGTGCAAAATGTGTTCTCTCTGTTACCTTCTTGAGTACTATTTATATGTAACCTACTAAGTGTGTTTTCACTAAGAAGGTATACATTTTCAATGTAGAGAATTTAGAAAACATAATGACAAAATTTAAACTATCTAGGAATACAATTATTCTAATATTTTCCTGAGGACTTATACCTATTTTTATAACTATTAAAATGGGACATGAATGAGTTCCTAGATTCAATCTCTAACATTGCAAAAAAAAAAAAAAAGGATTATTCTGTACATAGTGTTTTAAAGTCTGTTTTATTCATTTAGGAATATTGTTTCTTGGACAAAAATTACTTTTCCAAAACATCACTTTCAATGGTGTATAATGAAGTACCAATCATGTATTCCCTATTGTCCAACATTCAGGCTCTTTCTAATTTTTTTGCATTATAAGTAATGTTGTAATCATTATATACTAACAAGGAACAAAATTTTAACAAACTGAATTTAAACATCTATTTAGCTTTTATTAGCAATTCATGCATAGCAGAGCATTCAATGAACGGAATAGAAAGGCATACTTCCAGGCAAGGCAGAACAGTTGGTTTTGGTAAGATAGCTTGAGCCAACTACAAGGAAACAGTGTCATGCAGAAAAGCATTAACATCAGGATATTCAGTTACTCAGGTCCCTATAGAAAAAAGCAGAGGGGGCGTCCTTATCATGCTGGCTTCCATTGACTGGGCCCCATTGGATTGGTTGCTGTGAATCTCCTGGTATTTGGAAAACTCACAAATTGTTACATTCAGTTGGATTATCTGGCACCTAGTATGAGTGATTATGAAGTCACTAGTACTAGTGACTAGTACTAAGTAAGCTATGAAGAATTTCAAATACAGTCCTTATTTCTTATTTCAACCTGTGAAATAACTTCACCTATTTTTCTTACAAGCCATTTTCTCGCATTTTAAGTCATATCTGGAAATTTACTTGAGAACCAAGAATAAGGAAGCAAAGGGCTCAAGAAGTAATTATCAGAAACAGCAACCTGTGTGTGCTCTGTAACATCTTTTTTGGTCGTGCTAGTCCAGTTTGCCTAATTTTGTTAATGTGCTCTGAAAGATAAAAAATTTGAGTATGTAGTGTATATGATAAGAAATTGTGAATGGTGAGACTTAGGTGACACTTCATCAGCATTCAAAGATACTGGTATTTAATCCTCTGATGGAAAACTTGCCTCCAAATTTGAAGCTGGAAAGTCACTGGAATAACTGAAAAAGAAACAATACATAGTTTTTTAGATTTTTGGTACGTGTGTTATAAACTGTGTAAAAAGTGAAGTGTCTGTACTGATCCTCAACACAACCAATAAAATCTCAAATGTGGAAGACCAAAAAAAAAAAAGAAAGAAAGAAAGAAACAGCAACCTGTAGTAGTCCAGCATACGTGGACATTTCAGCCAGGAGGCTGTATGATGTGTCAGAGGTTTCTCCCCACTCCACTGTAAGAACTATGCCTGCTAGTGAATATGGCTGGGTTGCTAGCTGGTGGGCTGGATGGAGCCTGCTGACATAGGTGTGGTACTCCTCCTTAATCATCCAGTCAGGGGAGGTTGGTGTTGGAGAAGGGGTGCCAGGACACAGGAGTGGCTGCAGCACAGAAGGAAAGCAAAACTATGCTGCTCTCAGCAGCTGTGAGAATGTCTCTTCCTCAGAGCTCATACCCTTGCCCGGGCCACCCTGGAGCCTTAGACCTGAGGAACTCAATGCTGTTAGGAATCAGACCTTTCTGCTTTTGACTGGCATAGCAGTCCCAGCAGAAAAAAAGCCAAATTTCCTTTTTCACTTTGATTCAAACTAGGTTACCTTCTGAAGCAGACTCTAACTCCAACCCAGGGCTTTTTCCTAACAAGGTTATAAGATTTCCAAGGACTGGCTGGATAGTGGTACCTTCCTGATGCAGAGACTCACCCCAGGACTCTTAGGCCATGAACTACACAAAACCCTGAGGAGATTATCCAGGGCATGGGAAGAACACTCCCCAGCCAAACTCAGAACCAAGGAAATCTCAGCACCCTTGGTAGATAAATTTGGATTCCTCTAGAAAACCTACAAGTACACCAAGATGCTTGCCTCTCACAGCACCCCAAAGGGACACACATTACCTCTTCTGGATGGGGATACAAAGTCACCCATTTGCATGAGGTCACCTTGTCCAGGGGGAGCAGCAGGGCGGCTCTTCTGACTGCCCAGCAACCATCCTTCCCTCAAAATTGCCCGCAGCCTTCCCTCACGTGTCCTCATACTGATCACATTCACAATGTAACTTCTCAGTGTGCAGCCAGTGGCCCCACATGTGACCGAAGTCCTATGGGAACCACAGCAACTGCAGAGATCTGAGGAGCTAGTTATATGTCCCATGATCTCAGAGATTCGTTCCTCAGGCAGGCTGACTGGGTGTCATAAAATTTAATTATATAATGTAAATTGACTGTGGGGATGTTTTTGCAGAGCAGGCACTGACATCCCTCAGGCTTTGCAGGACAGCAAGAGCTAATGTGAGTCACTATTCAATGCGTCTCCACAGAATCTGAGCACAAACAGGAAGGTGCAGGCCTGGCCCCAACTGCTGAGTCAGAGCAGGCTTGGTTCTCCAGGCAGGGCTGTGCCCCACCCCCTACTGCCCCTGCTCCCCTGGAGGGCAGGGCAAACTGAAGCCTGTGCAGAAATCCAAACTGTAGGGCTGGAGGGAGGAAACAGCAAATTTTTATTCCCCACCTCCATTTCTGAGAAGATGCACTTTTCTTCTGCCTCCTTCCTTCTCCTTTTCCCTATTCTTTTCCCATATCCAACTTGGGAAGTAAGAGTTGGCAATACCCAATAGCCAGAGGCAGGTAAGCATTGCTTAAGGTCCAGGAACAGGTTGTTTGGAAAGTATCTTAAAATTTATACCATATATAGTATTGTTACTGGATGCGCTAGGGACTGGCAGTGTTTTCCAGGTTATTTGTTTGGATCAGTGAATTGGTCAGAACAATTGGTAGATATGAAAGATTATCATTTAATTTAGGGCAGAAATAAGAAAAAGTAAGAAATGCAAAAGAAGTATTCAGGGAGAAAAGGGTGTTTTGAAAAAGAGAGAAGATACATCCTACAAGCAGAATGGACCACTGAAAGAACAAGAGCATGGTGGCACATGCCTTTAACCCCAGCACTTGGGAGGTGGAGGCAGGAGGATTGCCACAAATTCAAGGCCAGTCTGGGCTAGTGAGCTCAAGGCTAATCTGAACTACACGGTGAGATCCTGTCTCAAAAAACCAAAACAAAACCAAACAACGAGGGCAGTGGCCCCAAAGTCACTTGCTGCCACCCTTTTATGGCTTCTTGGATAGTTGGTCCAGGTGATCCCACTTTATCTCATCCTAGAAGATTGATATCAGATGCCAGGTTTGGCGTGTTCTGATGTCAGAAGATTGGTGCCTGGTGGCAGGGCTCAGCTTGATCTCATGTCAGGCTCAGGTGCTGCTGTTCTGTGCCTGTGATTAGTAAGTTCCCTCAATTGGTAGGGTGTGCCCAGCTGCTCCAGTAACATTGCCATGCTTCAGCCTCCTACTTTATTAGCCTGCACACACACACCAATGTTCACATCAGAAAACTCATACTTTTGTTTATCTTGTTGACTTGGTTTTTTTTTTTTTTTTTTGGTACTGGGGATCGAACTCAGGACCTTGCTGTTGTGAGGCAGGCAGTGGAACCACTGAGCTAAATCCCCAGCCCTGACTTGCTCTTTGTATTTAATTTTAATTTAGTTTTTCTTTTAAATTGCATGGGGGTCTGTGAAAACACACACCATTATCTTTTCATCTTTTCTGTGCTAGAGCTGCTGAAGTCCTGGAGCAACAGTGGTGAGTTTTGAAAAGCTGTGGTCAGGGAAGTCTGGGTGGGAGGGAGACAAACTTTTCATGTAAAGCTGCAACTGGGAATACAGTAATATTGGGGATTGTTGGTAGATATGGATGATGTCAGCTACTTTGGGTGGCAGTAGTACAGCGTAAGGTCAAAAGACTTTTGTGGTCTCAGGCTGGGCTCAAAACCCGGCTCTGGCATTTATATACAGGGTAATCTCAGTGAGTTATTCAACCTCTCTGATGGTGAGTTTTATCATTCATAAATTAGGTGACCCTTAGGATTACATGAGCTAACATGAATAAGCCACTTGATACACATAGCAAATATCTGGTAAATGGTAGCTCTTGTTTTACAATGTAAGTTTTAAAAACAATTCTTCTTAAAAATTAAGACAACATGATAAATTATACTTCCTTTAAAACATTTAAAAATAAGTACTAGAATTTTTCTTTTCTTTCTTTTTTTTCTTTAAATAAAATCTGCTTTTTAATATGGAGAAGACCTCTATCAAAGCCTGGTAAATAAAAGAACAATTTAGGCTAATGGTATGAACCTCAGTACAGGTATTATTTATCAATTTGCTCAGTTGGTGAAAGTGTTCTTATGCAAACCAATTAAATTAACACGTCAATTTTACCCACAATAAGAAAAGTAAAAAAATCTAGAAAGAATGGAAATACTTACTTTACTTAGGATCTTGTCATTAATTTAAGTTGACTTAGGCTCAAAGGAGGAAAGGACAGAAGGGAAAGGTAGCTGACCCGAGGTGAAAGAGGGTTAGGAAGCTGAGGGAAAGGCTTCCTTCTTGGAAAAGATTAAAACAAGAGCTTCCACAGGAGTAAAGATTCACACAGGAAAGGCCTGGAAACCTGACAGCTAAGCTAAGGGCTCCCTGTGGTCCTAAACCCCGATGGTGACTGATAACCCCCTTTGTGTTTGGGCCTAGAGCTTCCGGGCAGGAAACCCCAGCCCCGTACCAGGGATAAGGCCAGCCTGGGAGCAGGCCCTGTGAGGGCGTCTCATTGCCACTTCCCACTCTCCCTGGGAGGCTCTGATTCAGGCTCCCTTTCCCAGGCCCTCAGAGGTCTCAGAGGTCAGGGCTCATGCCTGCTGGTGTGGAATTAGCCCTCTTCTGTGTGGAGGTCAGTCCTTAAAGCCAGGCCTAAGGGTGGGAGCTGGGACACAGGCAAGCACCGCCATGCCTGGCTGTTTTATTCATTTTTAAAGAAGAAAAAAATACACAATTTATTACATGCCTAAGGCATTAGAAGTATTAATAGGCTCCTTATACAACTTGATTATTTTTGGTGCTGGGGATTGAACCCAGGGCCTCAGGCATGCTAAGTACTCTACCAGCCTCTATAACTTGATTTTTTAGTGGCTGGTGAGTATTCCATTATATGCATGTCCATAATTTATTTAACCAACTCTTTCATTGAATATTCAGTAATTAACTTTTTTCACTCTTAAATAGATTTGTGATAAACATAACAATCACTATTTTCAATATATATTTTCATTCTGCTAAAACAAAGAGAGAACAATAATATGATTATCCAAAAAGTTCTCAATTTGACCAAAATGTTCTGAAGCATTTGGAAGGTCACTTTAATGTAGCTTTCAGATCTCCCTGGCTCACAGATAACATAGCTTTCTGTCTCTGGATCCCTCCAAGGCAGCCTGGAGTGTTTACTCATTCAGTCAGCTAATATTTTTTGAGTGCCTACTATTTCAGGGGCAGAGCATACAACTTCCAGAGCATTCTTGGAGCTTATATAGAAATAAGTAAAGAGTCCTGGATTCTGAAATCAGATAGCTTGCTCTAGTCCTAAGAAGTATACCTTATGGCTTTGAATAAGCAACTTTACCACTATGAACTTTGATCTCTTTGTGTGTGGAATTAGAATAATGGTAACTACTTCATGGATTGTTGGAAAGGTTAAGTGACATAATACTTGTAAAGATTTTATATAATGTGTGGTACATATTGAAAATTCTGCCTATTAGTATTAGCTCTATTACTGCCCTCCTGTTATTGTTGAAGAAATCTAAAGCTCTTTACATCTCTCCATAATTAAGAACTTCCCGATTATCTACACTTAAAATAATTCTACTCTCATTGCCAGCAACTTCACTGATACAACTGTCTGATCAATTATTGCTTGAGCTGTGCACATTGTCAAGGAAAAAGGAAATGCTACATTAACAGATAAAAACATAGAGTTCAGCAGTTAGCCTTCCAAGGGACAGTAGATACCTGAGTAGTCTTGAAATTTAGAGTTAACAAAACACAATTGCTAAAGTTTACCATGGAAAAAATAGTCTCTCTTTTTTTTTTTGTATTAAATTCTTTTATTGGTACATTGTAGGTACACAACACAATTACATTTCTCATTGGGAATTGTACCTTTCCATGATGCATCTTGGTTCTTATTTTTTCCCCATTCCTACCCCTCCCTTCACACCCTCCACCCTTCCCTATTCACAAAGACTTTATTTCCATTTTTTCCATTTCTCATCATTTTTCCTTTCCCTTCTTTCCTTTCCCCTGCCCCTCCCACTACCCCTACCCCTTTGG
>NW_004624742.1:6117087-6127549 GCF_000247695.1 Heterocephalus glaber | reverse complement strand
AGGGGCACAATTTCTCCTGTTATCTGAGAAATTATTTCTGATTTCATTTTTTCCAGATCCCCTTTTGTTGCCAGTTCAGTGGGTCCAGGTGGTTGAGTATCAGAGTGTTCCATCTCATTTCCCTTTGTGGTTGCTGTAGGTGATCTGCAAGTCTGGTTTTGAGACTTATTTACATGTTTTCTCATGTCGACTGGGCCAGGGGGGCTGTTAGCACCTGCACAGATTACCTCCTCTGAGCTGAGTGAGGTGGAACAGTGGCCGGGAGCAGCGGTAGGGATGGTGACCCAAAAGCCCTTTCCTGTGGTCTGGGAGCAGCCGGAAGGATGGTGGCCAGGAAACCCTTTCCTCTGGACCAGGAGCAGTGGGATGGTGGCTCAGAAGCCCCTCCTTCTGGGCTGGGAGCGGTGGGAGGGATGGTGGCCCGGAAGCCCCTTCCTCTGGGCCAGGAGCAGTGGGACAACAGCTCAGAAGCCCATGCCTCTGGGCCGGGAACAATGGGACTCAGTACCTTGGTCTGGTCCTCTGCGTCTTTGTAGTGTGGAATCAGGTGGCTGCCTGTCTGCAGCGGGGTGATTCGGTGTCTTCCGCGCGACTCAGGACCTCAGTAGAGTGTGCACAGACCTGCCTGTCTGCAGCGGGCTGATTTGGCGTGTGTTCCCTGTGACTGGGGACTTCGGTAGGGTGTGGACAGACCTGCCTGTCTGCATGGAGGTAATTTGGCTTCTTCGGGACTCAGGACCTTGGTAGGGTGTGGGCAGACCTGCCTGTCTGCATCGAGGTGATTCGGCGTCTTCTGCGCGACTCAAAAATAGTCTTGATGAGAGAACATCGTGGCCTCTGCCTCACATTCCTTCAAGTTCAGTTTATATTTGAGAATCCTAAACTCTCTAGTTCCTCTTCTACAAACTGCATTGGCTGTGGCCTACACAATCACCATCTCACTGGTGCAAGGTGGGAACAGCGGGAGGAGATGTACCATTCCAGTCCTGCTATTTTCAATCTCCTGGTCAGTAGCTTTGTAAGAATCTAGGATCTCAAGGAACCAAGGCTGACACTGAAAGGCTTGCTCCACCCTTTCTACTTACTCCTCTTTCAAAAAAAGCAGCAGTTTGGCCTCATTCCACAACAGGGCTGCAACACTAATCTTTTCAATGGTAACTTGTATGATTTCAGTGGCAAAATGCAGCTAGACTTTGTGCTCACTTGGACAGAGATTTGCAAGGTGCTAATGGAGGAACTGCCAGAATTACAGCATGAAATCACAAGGGGTCTCAAGTTAGCTTAAAATCCTTTCGGCTATGTATTCCCAGTCTTTAAACAATGCTGCAAACTGTGGGAAAATGAAGGTGGCTCTCTATAATTCCTGAATCTGGGGTTTGGGTGGGAAATGTGGCTTTAGGGGAACAACGTTAGAGGCACAGTAATTGAAGAGGCAGCACACTCTAACAGGTGAAGGGTCACGCTGGATTTTCTGTCCCTTCGCTCTTTACCAGCCAGGTTCTGGAGCTGGCCTGACACTTCAGTTCTCAGTGCTCTGGTTTTCTTTTTTGTAAGATGAGATTCATACCATTAGCTTTCTAAAGTTCTGTATGAGTGTCTATGAAATATTTTTATTCTGTGCTGGTATCACAGAAATCCATAGACTGGGTAATTCACAAGGAGCAGAAATGCCTTTGGCTCACCTTCTGGAGTTCAGCAAGCCCAAGATCAAGGGACCAACCCTGATGGTTGCCAAGCACTAGCACGGCAAGCAGAAGCCATCACATGGTGAAAGAGGATCACATAGTTTTCTAATAAACCTACTCTAGCAAGAGCTAATCCGCTCCCACTGTAATAACAATCCATTCATGAGGGCCGAGCCGATTGACCTAATCACCTCTTAAAAGTCCTACCTCTCAGCACTTTTGCATTAGGGTTTACCTTTCTAGTGCATGAACTTTGGGACATACAACCACAGCACCTAAAAATGGATTTATTAATAAGGTGCATACACAAAGACCATGAACAGAAAATTTATAAGAAAAATACCTCAAAAAGAACATTTTCAAAGAAAATCTCACATTGAGTTTTTCCTTGAGTATATTAGTGTCATTGTTGACTGACTATAAGTGACACTGAGATATTATAAAGCTGATAAAAGCTAAGTGACTATCAGTTGGGTTTGTTGCTTGGTAATCTTCATGAAGGTAGTAAGGTAGCTAGCTTGATTTTTTTTTTCTTTTTGGGGGGGAACCCACATCTCAGTGTCAGTAGGGCCATTCTCTTGCTCTAGCCAGTCTTCTAGAGAAGAATTGTCCTTACTTCTGCCCAGGCTCAGTGCTAGCATTCTGTGACCTCAGTGGAGGTAGGGCTAGACATCTCACCATTCAGAATGTGGTATTAGCCCTGTTCTGGGAAGACTTCACCTCTTCCATTTTCAAGTACTCCTGTACTCCTTTGCCCTCATGTCCCTGGGATTGAAAACTCTCCTGTCAAAGTCTACCACACAGTAAATCTCCATTCCTTTGCCTGGGTTGGAAGAGATGAGGCCCTTTCAAACAATGTTGCTGTTTTCAGCCTCCTGTCTCCCCTGTGTTCAACCCCAATTTCTGAGCCCTTTCCTTCAAATCTACTTGTTAGAGGGTAATGGGGTGTACCACCCTGGCAGCTACATTTTGATTGAGGCTCTTATTTTCCTCACTGTGGGGAGTGTTGGCTAATGAAGGCTTATGACCAGGCTCCTCCCCAGGAAATGGCCCCGAGAGAAGGAAGCTGCCTCCCCAAAGACTGTCTTAAGGTGTGAGCCCCTTGCTTCCACTTTGGGGCCACTCTGAAGAGTCTCCTGTGAGGTTAGCTGACGTCATTGCAGCTTCACTTCTATGTCCAGTCCTGTTTTCACAGTCTCGCAGGAGTGGTTCCTAAGAGCTCTGCCCAGTAACTTTCCAGCCTCAGAGTTCCGTCTCTGGATGGGTTTCACAGGAAGCCTAATCTGAGATGTTGCTCAGCAATCTGGCTCTTTCTTCTGCATTTCATATTCCAAAGGTTTATTGGCATTTCTCATCTGCTATTATCTCTTCTCCTATATTCTTTGACTTTATGAATTTATGCCTATTTTCTTCCTCTACTCTCATTCTGCTGATATTTTTACAAGACATTGGGTATCTGTATTTGATCTGTTGTGTTTAATTAGAAGTCTGAAAACATGTGTATAATACTTATGGAGCATATAATGAACCACCCAGCTTCATAAAGGTCATGTGCAAAATACAAAAATTGACTTCATTTTGGCTAGTATTTGAGATGGAATACTAGGGAATGAGACACCATAAGTAGATATGACTGATCCAGATCATCCGTGAAGAACTAGAGTGGCTCCCATGTTTCCATGCCCCCACCCCAGACCTCTGGACGGGCCAAGGAAAACACACCAAACTGAGCTTACTCTCTTTCCTCTCCAGGTATGTGCATCTGCTGCTCTCTTAGCCAAAATGTCCTTCACTCATTTCACCTGGCTGAATCCTCCTAATCTGTCAGAACCTAACACAGAATGTCGTAAACCTGACATGCTTAACATTTGTTTGGGTGTCTCTTTTGTGTATCCAAAGCAGCCCATGCCATTTTCACAGCAGCACTTAATACACTAGGATTGTCATTGTCTGTGACTCTGAGCTCTTTGAGAACCTCAGGCCCAAAGAGTAGAGTCCCAGTTATGAGTGGGATTCTCCTATCCAGCCCTCACCCAAACCTGGGTGAACTAGAAACAAGACACTAGAGCAAAGGAGTTGGTCCATCCTAGTGCTATTGAATCAGGGTGGCAGAAATGGAAGAAAAGATGCTAGGGTACCTATTGTGGAGAAAAGGCAGAAAAGAGGAGGCCTTGCATTAAAAAATCATTATTGCTAGACTGAAATTGCAAAAAGCTACAAAAAAAGAAACTCCTCAAGATCCTGTAATATCAAGAAGCACTATTGCTAACACTTAAATCTTGGGGATTTCTTAAAGACCTTTACATGTTTTAACTCTCTCTCTTTTTTTTTTTTTTTTTTGAGACAGGGTCTTGCTTTGTAATCCAGGCTGGCTTTGAACTTGGAACTCAAAGTGAACCTCCTGCCTCAGCATCCCAAGGACTGGGATTACAGGGGTGCACCACAACACCCAGCTGTTTTAATTCATTTTATCTTTACAACATTCTTATGAGGTGGGTGCTTATTCATATTTTATAGATGAGGAAACTGAGCCACAGAATACTTGCCTGAGGCCATTCATCTCATCTAGGAAGTGATTGTGTGTGTGTGTGTGTGTGTGTGTGTGTGTGTGTGTAGAATGCCTAGAAGGCAGAGCCAACTGACCACAATCACTGGGAACTAAACCTCTCCAGGCCTGGTTGCAGGGTCTTGGTGGCCTACACTCAGCTGTTGGGCCTTGGTGTATAGAACTAGGACGAAGGGCCCAGTATCCTTTAGGAATCAAGTCAGAGCTAATGACTCACCCCATACAAGGCCCAGAGGTTCAGGAACACATCACAAGATGCTGAGACACATCTTAAACCCTTGCCAGCTGACCCATCTGGAGTGGGAGCTCTAAGCATGAAAGAGGGAGACAGGGAGGAGCCCCAAATGTGCGGGTCAGTGAGAACTGATGCAGAGATCACTTCCAAGGCCAACCTGGGATGATTGAGTAGCAGGACTGAACCCAACAACAGGTTCTCAGGCAGGGAGGAGAGCGCTTTGCCCAGCCTCTCCCTGGCCCTCCCTTGGGGTCTTACATCAAAGGGTGTTTTCTCAGGGTGTCCCACCCCTAAGTGTGGGAAGCAGGAGAAAGGAACCAGCCACCAAAACTTCCTGGGGCAATCTCCTTGCTGGTCCTCTGAATCTATTCAAAGGAAAGGAGTTTGTAAGCAGGCCATGAAATTTTTCCCACTTGACTAAGCGGAATTTTCACACTTGGTAACTATTGAATTTGTGGTGTGGAATCATTTGTTCCATGGCTATCTTTCCCACTGGGCCATAAGTTTCACAGTAGAGGGAGGAGTGTCTTGTTCACTGGTGTCTAGAACGGTGCCTGCTATACAGGTGGTGCCCAGGACAGGTGTGTTACATGGTAAACTGTGCCTGGAGTCCACATTCTAGCCCTAATTTAGGGACTGGTGTGAACAAACCTCTCCCCACCCTGTAGAGAACAGGAACTGGATGAGGATGCTCTGGTGCCTCATCCCCTAATGTGCACTTGCACGTGTGCACACACATACACTCGCACACGCACACACACTATCTGGGCCTCCCCATGGATTTGCATTTGCAGGGCCAGCAAAAGCAGTTGCTCAGGTCTCTTGGGCCTCAGACTCCAGTAAGAGCTCAGGTGTCAGCAGCTGAACAGGATCTCTAGGGATCATTTGGAACTAAAGCACTCAGATGAGAAATTTGAGAGGTTGGGGATGGGTTAAGCCTTTGAGAGGAAAAGTCAGTAATTTAGGAGAAAAACAACTGGGACAAAGGGCAGGAGGAAGTGTACTGGCTCCTAGTCAAATTGGCCCTCTTCCAGGTTTTTATTTCTGGTGTTTGGTGGTTAAATAAAAAAAACCTTATAAACTTAACTCCAGGTAGAAAAAAAAATACAACTATTTCAAATATTGATGCTGGATAATCCCTTCAAACCTGGCAGGGAGACCACCAGCAGTGCAGGAAGGAGGAGGCCCAGCAGGGGGGACGGGAAGCTGAGCCCCTATAGCCCCCAGGTTTGGAATAGTCTCTTCCCCATTCTAGGTGTGGGTTTTACTGTTCATCTATTCACCTCCCACAAGATTTTAAGGACCAAAGGACAAAAAGCCAATTTGTCAGCCTATAGTCTCATTGATTCTTCTTCTTTCTAGACTTTCACATGGTAACATTCAGGTTTGACATTTGATGACTCTGTCTCTCTTGGCAGAAATAATGTATAAGTAAGTAAGTATTTTTCAAGTGGAAATGAATTAAAAATAATTTTTTTAGATCAACATAAAACATGACAGCTACCAAAAAGAGCATTAGCAAAGCTTATGAGCAACAGTTCACTATAAGAAAACAAGTGCCCCATAAACATCTGAAGAGGTTTTCACCCCTAAGCGTTGTTAAAGAAATGCAATCAAAGCAATAAGGTACCATTCTGTCCCTTATGAGTTATAATGGATTTTTTGAAAAACAATGTTATTTGTCAATTTTAACTATTGGAAAAACAGTCAACTGAAATACTTGTAGAAGTGGGACCTCAGTCCAGTGACTGAACACAATATTTTTAACAACACATATTTTTCCACAAACAGCCATAATAACAAGCTATAAGATATAATGAAAAAGATCCCATGCACAGTAGCAATAACAACAAAATTAAAGATGCACAGAAATTTATATAACAAGAAATGAGAGACCTATATGAATATGAAGAAAGCATTCGTTTTTGTATGTATGTGCTCGGGATTGAACCCAGGTCCTCGTGCATGCTAAGTATGCACTACACCACTGACTTATACTCTTAGCTCCTCACAAAACATTCTTTATTGAGAGACATTGAAAACAAGAGAGGTCACATCTAAAAATATTTAGATGAGTTAAATTTAAATGTAAATATGAAATCATAAAAGTTCTAGAAGATAGGTCATCATGTAGTTCTGAGATAGGAAGACTTTCCATGAATATCACTACATAAAAAATTCTTTTCAATGTATTGGTAAAGACAATACTAAAACTAAAAGGTAAACTAATAACTATAATATTAATCTGTAACATTAAGATAAAGCATCATTGGCATTACTTTTGTTATGAAACATTTATTAACATCTATTTTAAGGGAGCACTTTTTGGGCAAGTGTAAGATGTGATCTAGGTTCTTATTTCTCAGCATCCAATAGCTCTATGGGTTTTCATCAACTTCAAAAAAAACTATCAAGATTTTTTTACAGATGCCTTTCACACTTCTTTGTTTAGAAAGTAAGCATTTCCTTTCTCACCCTCATGAGCAGCCTTGCTTCATTCTTCAGACCTGAGCATAAATGAAACCTTCTCAGAGAGGTCTAAACCAGTCTAATTCAATGTTCTCCCCACCCACAATGTGTGCATTTCCTTACAGCGTGACTGTAAGCATTCTGTGCCATGGCCAAGCAGGTAGCTCTTAACTGTGGGGTGAATGAAGACACCATCATCTAGGTGTTAGGAATGTTGAAGGAAATAAAACTATGTCCCCACTCTCCTGAAGCTGGGCTGGAGGGATTGATTGATTGCTTAAATGAATGGGTAGATGAATGAATAGGGTGGGATAAGCCTTTTTTGATAGTATTCTTTAAGGATTGCCTACCTGGTTTTTGCCTCATCCAGAGACCAGAATCTTAACTTGAATCAAGTGTCTTTATCTAACTCTACCCTAGTCAATATCCACAAGCCCAGCCTCAAGCCAAAGAGAACAAAGAAACAAAGAAGCACAGTTCAGTGGAGAAATTGTTGACAAGGATTTTCTTTTATCCTCCTGTCTTTTGACATTTGAAGGAGTCCAACTTATAATCCCTATAGGACTTTATTTCTCTCCTGTCTATTCATTTCCCTCCTATTGCATAAGAACCTAGATCCATTTAGAAATTTCTTCACCAAGTCTCTCACCCCCTTCTCTTCAACCCAACAACCTCATTTCCAAGCCCACCTCTAACACTTTTCCTTGTCTTTTCCCACTCCCCAAACCTCCAGCTCTGAATTTCATGATACCAGATGATACTTGCAACTACCTCTCCTTGTTTCAGCCCAGTCCCCTTCTTACTTGTGGATCTCTCTCTCCCCCCTAGCCACCTCCATTATTCCTATGATGCACCCTGGCAGGTCCTGGCTCTCTCATCATCTCTGTCTTCACATGTTGGAATGCTTTGGGGCTCAGTTTCTCTGATGCTTTCTCTACACTTACTCTCTAGGGCCTAAGAGATGCCATCCAATCACATGGCTTGTTTTCTTATCCACAGATTAACAGCTCGTTTATATCTCTTGCCTGGACCTCTCCCGAGTTCTCCCCATCTCTATAACGTACCTGTATTCTTCCAGTTGCTCAGCTCCTAAACCTTAGTGTCACTCTTGACTCCTTTCATTCTCTTATAACCCACATTAACGGGTCAGAAAATCTTGTCATTCCAGGATCCATCCTCTTGTCAACACTTCTACACATCTCCCCCTCCTCTCAACCACAGTGTCATGGTGCTTGGATTAGTGCCAAAGCCCCTGTAGCAGAAACCCAGGATTTCTCACCCCAGTGCATTAAATATCACTTGGGTAGACAAGATATCCTCCTGGCCCTCCCTAGGAAAAGAACTGTTGGATTTTCCAGTCTTATGTACCTTAGCCACTCCCTGAACTTTTTGGTCCCTCTTTCCACCATCTCCACAGCAATCTTCACATTTCTGCTTCAGTTAATTTGGATGATTCCTTTCTTTGAGAAGGACATTGACACTATTTCCCAGGGATCTTGCCAGAGTGTTAAATCCTGCATTATGGGCAAATGCTCCCATATCAATAAAATCTCTGTGGGAAGACCCCAGAATGGCCCCAGTGACCCTGGCCCTGCATTCATACCCCATGTAATGCCTCCCCTTGAGTGTGATCCACACACATGTCAAAATACATGGTGTTATATATGTGTGCTTATGCTACTTAAAGTCTTAGGTCTTGAACATAGGTCTTGTTAGCAGACTCTCCCTTGCTGGCTTTAAAGAAGCCAGCTACCATAGTATGAGTTGCCCTAAGCGGAGAGCCAGGTGGCAAGGTACTGAGGTGGTCTCGGGCAGACAGCCAGCAAGAAACTTAGGGTTTCAGCTTGATACCCTGCAAGGCTCTGAGTCCTTCCAGCAACTACATAGGCTTGGAAGTGGATCCTTCCACAGTCAAGCTTTCAGATAAGACCTCAGCCTCAGCAGCCTGGATTATAGCCTTGCAGAGGACCCAGAAAAGCTATGCTAGAATATCTGACCCACAGAAACTGTGAGAAAATAAATGTGCATTGTTTTAAACTACTAAGCTTATGGTGGTACAGTTACACAGCAATAGAGAACTAATATAATTTGTCTTACCAAACCTTATGTTCTGTCTACATCCCTACCTTTGATCTAGCACTCTTACGACTCCTTTCTTCTTATAGTAGACCCAGCACTACCTTAGCTGGATTATATTGTGACCTGACCCTAGTTATTAGTTTTAATAATCACCACTATATTTTACCTGAGGCTGTGAGTATTCCACCTACCAGTAGTGGAGCTTACCAGTGGGTGACTTAGTTTAAAATATCATTTTAGGGCTGGGGATTTAACTCAGTGGTTCTGCCACCTGCCCTGCAAGCGCAAGGACCTGAGTTCAATCCTTGGTACCAAAAGTAAATAAATAAAGTAAAATAAAATATCATTTTAAAGCTCGCTTTTTACAACACTTCTGTACCAACTGTCATACCTTGGGTAGACGGAAAAAGAGATTACAAGACTGAGCTCCAAAGCTATGTTGGAACACCTGAAGTTTGACTAAGCAGTGCTCTTAGGTCAAACATCTGTGAGGAGTGAGAGAAGCAGGATTGAACCTTCACAATGAAGGTTCCAGCTGCTCCTACAGGTTGTGGTACACCCAAATCGATTTGGTTCTATCTTGGGAGGGTGGAATTTTATACCATACCCCCTTATCATCCAATCATTGAATGTAGGCTGCTTTCAGGGAGGGAGGCATGGCCTTGAGGGAAATTCACAGAGGGCAATTTCCCCAAGAAGAGGTCAGCTGAGAGTAGTCACCAACACAGGATGATGCACATCCCAACACCCACCGCATTCCCCCAAGTGATCCTCCTTACTCTGCTTGCAGCCTACCTCACACTGCTTCAGCCATCCCACCCAGGTTCCAGCCTATCTTACCTTCAGATGGACCTGTTGTTACACATACGACATTAGACTTGGGGCATTCCATGGAGCTGACAAATCAACAGGGTCTGAGATCCTCAGTCTAATCCTCACCATCTCAGAGCAGCTGAAGAGATGACCTTGAATGGCCCTCTGATATTCAGTGCAAAAGACACAGGGGAAGAAGCCACTGGGAAAGAAACATGCAGTTTCCCCTCCCATTCAGTGGGCTGCATCCTGCCAGGCCAGTATATGATCAAATTTAACCATCACAACTCATGGACTGAGAATTATTATGTAGAGACAATTACTAACATGGATGCAAATCTCTGAAGTTACTGTTCAATCTCATTCTTCTTGGCTGCATCTTCCCTCATCTTGACCCTCAGTCCTGGCAAAACGTACTCACTAGGGTCTCTTGTCCCATTCTATGGCTTTAATTATTATTTCTTTTTTTTTACTAAATTCTTTTATTGGTACATTGTAGGTATACAACACAATTACATTTCTCATTGGGAACATGTACCTTTGCATGATGCATCTTGGTTCTTATTTTTTCCCCATTCCTAGCCCTCCCTTCACGCCCTCCGCCCTTCCCTATTT
>NW_004624742.1:6026476-6086703 GCF_000247695.1 Heterocephalus glaber | reverse complement strand
AGAGTGTTCCATCTCCTTTCCCTTTGGGGTTGCTGTAGGTGATCTGGAAGTCTGGTTTTGAGACTTGTTTACATGTCTTCTCATTTTGACAGGGTGGGGGGGGGGTTGCTGTTAGTGCCTGCGCTGCTGACCTCCTCTGTGCTAGTAGGGGTGGTATGGCGGCCCAGAAGACCCCTCTTGTGCACTAGGAGCAGCTCACCTTCTCTGTGCTAGCAGCGTCTAACACATATATCTTTACTGTTGTTTATAAACGTAACAGCAGCCATCTTGAGTTGTAACTACTACTACTTGTCCCTGAGTAACCCTAGCTGATTTTTTCCTGCATAGTTTCCCAACATAAAACCATTAGTCATTATGTTGGGTTTTATAAACGAACCCTGGCTCCAGGGATGTGCCTGATTTATTTTGATATTATCTTAAACCAGGTTCATTCTAGCCAGGATGAAGTCACTTTTGTTCTAACCACTAAATATGCCCCTCTTTCTGACATGAACTGCAGGGATCCACTGGTCTTGCTGCCACTTTGGACCACACTTCTGTCAGTCTAATAAATAGCAATCCTGGATCTATTTTACTTTCTTTGGTCTCACAGCACCTTAGATCTAGTCCTATACACTAGGAACAAGCTGTTCCAGACACACTCAGTTCTAACCCTCATTAAGCCAAGGTAGGACTCACTTCAGTCACATTTATTCAGTTCTAACTTTAAATTTTTTTGTTTTTAATGAATTCTCAGAGGCAATACATGGAGAAAGTCATTAAAAATCAATTCAAGCCGTGACCTTCTGAGGAAAAGGAGCTGATGTCATATGACCTTTATTTTAAGTGTGAAATCAAATCTACATAAAGTGCAGTGATCAGTTCCTCTAAAAACACTGAGATGGAAATTTAGAGACAAATCCTGCAAATATGTCAAAACCCAAATTTTGGATTATTAACATCTGTAAATATTATCTAGCCATTTTCCCATTTTTGAAAGGCAGCATTAGGAAGAGCAATGCTACAGCTTAGGCTTGCTGTGAAACAAAAAAGTCTATATTTTCCTTGAAAATGGCATTTAATAATTGTTCTCTATTTTATAGAATTATAACATTCACAAGTGGCTGGAAGAAACCAACACTTTATAATTGATGTTTGATTGATAAATGATTTTTTTCCGTAAACATTTATGAGAGGAAGGAAGAAGGGTGGAGTAGTGGCAAACCATCAAGAGTACCACAATGAAACATGAAAAATTTGGAGCAGACCTAACATTGATCTGCTTTTTATTTACCAGACAACTTTATTCTAATTTTTTTGGAATAACAGGGAAAAAATCAAATCTGTTTTGCTACAGTGAAAAATCAGGCAACCCACAACTCTTACATAAGTCTTGGAATTATAACCTTTTTTTGGAGTTATAGAATCATTTAATAAAAACTATGACTTCTTGTCATATGTTAAAGTTCCCCCTGAAAAAACTGGCTGCTCTCTGTGTTTACCTAATCTATTTAACTATTCCTATGTTAATGCAATGCTATTTTATGACATGATTTTATACTAAATTTTAAAATCTTTTAAGGTCAGACCAGCCTCACTGTTTGCTTGCAGAACTGGGGTCGAATCCAGGGCCATAATACTGAGCTACATCCCCAGCCCTTTATTTTATTTTTGTTTTATTTAGAGACAGGTTTCCCTAAGTTGCTAACTTGTCCAGACTGGGTTTAAATTTTCAGTCTTCCAGCCTCAGCCTTCTAGAGTGCTGGGATTACAAAAATTCACCACCACACCTGTCTATCACTATTGTTTATTTTTAAAGCTTGATTTAATAGGAAATTGATGACTTTTAAATAAATCTACCTAGTAGGATGTGAATAATCATTTGGAAGAAAACAAAAATACTTCCATATGCTAAATGAAAGTATGAATTAATGATCTCCGTTATTAAAATAAAATTTTAAAAGTATTAGAATATATCTAGAGTTAGAGAATCCTAAGCAAGCCAGGAAAACCAGAGGCCAAAAGGAAAAGATAGACATATTCAACTACATAAAAATTAAAATTTTTGTCTTGGCAATATCAATTATAAACAGAATGAAATGATGATGGTATACTAGAAAAATATTTATCATAGATGACATGTGACAAAAAATCTCATTAACATAGAAATTATTAAGAAATACAGCTTGTTAGAAAAATGGGCAAAGGAAATGGAAATGTAGAGAATGACTTGAAAAAGATCAATGATTATATCATAATGATTTAAAAAACTGTCAATGAAGAGAATACAAATTCAAATAATGAGGCAAAATTTTAATTACCAGAATTTAAAACATATGCTAGTAACAATAAGAGATGATATTTATTGTAATTATTTTATCCTAAGAACTTTACGTAGATTATCTCATTTACTATACACAACAATGCTAATAAGTAGATTTCACAGCTCAGCTGGCACATGATAAAGCCAAGATTCAAGTCCATGCAATCTGATGCCTAGAGCCTGAGCTGTTTCAGTATGCTCAATGTGGATGAGAAAGCCAGGAGATGGGCACCCTCACACACTGCCAATGGCAAGTGATTCATGAAAACCTTAAAGAATGTAATGATAGCAAAAGCTTGTGCCTTCTGTAATCCCAGCTCCCTGCAAGGTTAAGGTAAGAAGATCACCGATTCGAAGCCAGCCTGGGCCACTTAGTGATACTCTCTCAAAATTTAAAAATAAATAAAAAGGACTGGGGTTATAGCTCAGTGCAAAGGCCCTGGTTTCAATCCCCAGTATTACAAACAAACAACTCATTCTTTGACAGCCCGATACAGTGGTGCACATTTGTAGTTCAGCACTTGGGAGGCTGAGGTGGGAAGGTCACTTGAACTTCAGAGTTCCAGGCCAGCCTGGGGAACACAGCAAGTTAGTGTCTCAAAAATCAAAACAAAACAAACAAGAAAAACCTCATTTCTTTTGGCCTGCCATCCTAGAAATAAGAAAACACACTAGTATCAGATTGTTATCTGTACTGACTACTTGGTAGAATTTACTTGTAAAACCATCTGCGGTTGGCAATAGTTTTGTTTGTTTTTTAAATTTTGTATAGTTTTATAGGAGTAATTTTAATTTTTATCAATAGCTAAAATTTTATTTTCAATTTATTTTGCTTCTTGAATTCATTTTGGTGAGTTATTTTTTTCCCCCTTGGAAATCACCTGGGCCATTACTAAGATTTGTGTCCCCGGTCCCAGTTCACATTTCTCTGTCTTACTAGTGATGCTAGTCCCGGGATTTGGAAACCACTTCCTTAGTTCTGATAATCCCAGCCCTAGGGGTGTGATTTTTCCTATATTTATTAACATCAATGTCCTCTCTTCACCCTTCATCACCCTGCCCCAGCACCTGCTTAACCAAGTCCATTTCTGTTCACCCTAAAGGACCCCAACTGATATATCACCCACATTGTCTGAATTTTCTAGTTTATTAGAATAAAGTCACTGAAGACAGTCCCTTATTAAAATCTCTGAAATATATGTTGTGTCCTTTTTAAAATTCCTAATGTATGAGCTTTTTATTTCTGTCTATCTCTAGTAGTTTTGCTATGTTTGATACTTTCATTTTTCACTTTTTATTCCCAATATAAGTAATTTAGAACTTAGATTTCTCATAGTTTATTGTTTTGGCTGTCTGTTTGAGTGTGTTTCCATTGTTTTTCAAGTCTATATACTTCCTAATTTCCATTATGAGTTTTTCAAGTCATGAATCATTTTAAAGTACTTTAAAATTTCTAAATTTATTATTTAAAATTGTCCTTATCATACTTTCTAAACTACTTGCATTGTGGTTAAATCAGTGTGAGAATCTCATTATGTTTCTAGTAGTGGTCAATTTTTATAAATATTTTACATGTACAAAATACTTCAGGGGCAAAGAACCGTATGTGTGTCTATTAAAGCAGGCTAATAGACAATTTCTAAATGTGGTATGTTAAAATCTCCCTCTATGGTGATGAAATTATCAGTTTGTAGTTTTTTATTTAAACTACTAGAATGCAAAGATATATATATTTATGATAATTATATATTACCAACATATATGCATATAAACTACAGCCAAGATACAGGGTTTCTGCCAAGAAACACTTTTAATGTTCATTGATAGTTATTAGGCTGAATTCATTGCAGGAAATAGTATGTAGCCATCAAAAAGCATGTTGTTGTTCTGTGCCGTCTAATCTAGAGGGAGAGGTCCATGTTAAGTGAACAAGGCAAGTTGTAGTGTGGGTATTGTGGTTCTATTTTTAGTAAACAAAACAAGAATCCCTTGATTTATGAACATGTTTCAATACATCTCAGCTTGAAAAAAGACTGTTAACATCAGTTCCTCCAGGGAAGCAACTGGAGTGGTTGAGAAAGATGGTTATGAAGACTATTTTTGTTTTACCTCCTATAATAACCATGTTTTATTTTGGCGGCTTAAGCTAGGTTGAGTCTGACACTGATGTGAGCAGCACTCACTTTAGAGGATCTAGTAGACGTGCCTTGTGGAAAAAAGCATAGTATCTTTTTACGACAGTGACAGGTACTGATGGATGTGAACATAGGAGATGTCTGGGAACACAAATTGATTACCAATCAATATAGCTTTATCTAAAGTGGATGGGTGTTTTTCACTGCTTTGTATTTTTTACATTCATTTTTCACAAACATATAGCAAGAAAAAATTTTTTTTAATTAGAGGATGTAACTACAAAAAGTCTATGTACTCTCTCGCCAAAAGCAGGGACAATAGCCCAGGCAAATCCGCGCCAACTCTTGCACCCAATTCTAGGCAGTTGATGGACCCTCTGAGAAGCCCTTTGATGGATGGCCTTAGTTTGGTTTCTGCTCCATTAGAAACATAGAGAGTTTATGGCAGAAGTATTAACTGACCTGCCAATTTCTCCCTCGTGTCCTCATAAGGCGAGGAACTGGCTCCAGAGTCATCTTGGCACTGAAAAATGGCAGGACTCATCTGTGATGACTTCAACCTCACTTGAGCACAGTGTGACTCCCCTATTCTTGCTGTTCCTGTTCACTGTGTGCTCTGGTCTGTGGAAGGGGCAAGGAGTGGGCTGCTGGCCTTGCTATCAAAGCTCCTAAGACACTCTCAAAAGAGGAGAAGATAGGGATATGGCAGTGTAAAGATATATCCATCATTATAATCTTTGACAGAGAAAGTTTTCACAGTACAAAGTCACCTGGCAGGAATGTGCCCAACAGAACTGAGCCCCACAGAAATGAGAGCAGTAGCTGGGATTGCACGAAATAATTCTCGTTTGAATCATGCTTAGGAGTGTGGACTTTTTTCCTGAAGGCAAACTGAGGAATTACGTAAAGGGCTCAAGTTTGGAAGTAACATGACTTGAGTGTTTTTAGTTATTAGTTTTGCTGGTTGGCAAAGAAGGAATTGGAGGGAAGCAAGACAGGCAGTTGGCATAGATGTTAGGAAGCTATGTTAGGAAGCTATGGCAGCAAATTCTATCAAGGTAATGGCTCTTGGGCAGTGGGTAGCAGTAGTAGAAGTGGGAATAAGTCTAAGGTTTTGGAGAAAGATATTCTAGAGGTAAAATAACACCTGGGCTTATTAATTTGGGTTGGGAAGGCCAAAGAGGCTCCAGGTAGAACCCTAGTTTTCTGCCTTAGGTAACTGAAGAGGATGGTACCACAGTGAGGTGGGGAATGCTGGAAGCAGCTCTGGAGTATTTGGAGGGGATGAAAATAGTGGAGATTAAATACAACTGTTTCTCTTTCTTTGACTCTAGGAGATTGACAGAAGGCCCAGGAATGCTCTCCAGGGTGCTCTTTCCCTTTGCTCTGCCCACCCTCTCATCAACGGGCAGGCAATGTTAAGTAGGAGAGAAAATGTTAGAAAAAGTTGTGTCAGCCTGAAGAAAGAATTTAATGACCAAACAAGATGCATATTAATAATTGATATATCTTTTTATTATGCACAGATAAAAGACTTAAAAGTGTGGTTATCAAGACTATACATCTAAGCATGTTCACAAAGTTGCTGACATACCAAACAAAGACTACAACAGGGGTGTTCAAACTGGCCACAGGGATTTTCGGGTTACTCTCTGTACCCTCATAGGTGATGAAAAACAGCAACAAAATCAGGCTCATTCAGGAAAAACCAGAAGAGAGAAGTATTGTATTTGGAAACTGATAATAGTGCTTTTTAGAAAAACATCTGTCAGTTTCATGAACAACCCCCAGATAAAACAGGAAAAAAAATCACATAAAGGACTCGCCCAACAAAATGTGTTCTGTTAACACAACCAGCAGTGCAGTCATCATTCAAACCATGAGGTAGTTGCAGTACAAAAGACAGGTGGGCGCACACACACCACACACACACTCAAAGTCACACCCGCCCAGAACACGCAGGAAATGAACTTACAATCTTATCACCAGACAAGGAAAAGACCATTTTGTGTTTAGAAAATGCCATAAAAACAGCTTACACAGAAGAAATTTCTGACTTTTTAAAATACAGCATAACAGCTGGTGAACCCTACACAGTGAAAAGCTAAAGGTGTCACACAGATAATCTGCAGTGGAGTTTAGAGCATTTCAACAATAGCATCAGTATCAACAAACAAAACAAAATGGGCTCTGTGGATTATGGGCATACTGCGGAAATAATATTAGACTTTGCTGATAGAATATAACAGTTTTAAACTTGCAGAACATGTTATAAAAGTAGAGCTTGTACTTTGTATTAAAACTGTAAAGGATGAAGCAATCAGAAGTGCTGTAAGAAGAAGCTAGGGAGAAATGCCCTATTCACTCTCCAATATGGGATTAGGTTTTATCAATATGAATTTCTCTATCTGAATAGTACTTCTGACAATGAGATTCAAAGAAATAAAAACTGATTTTTTTCTTTTCTCTTTTAAAAACCTTTTGGTTTGCATCTATAAATTTGTAAATTAATTTAAGATTACTTATAAAATCCTTGGCACTGTAGGAACTCTCTCAAAAATACACATTTAAATATATTACAGAAGTTTTTAACCCTATCCATCTAAGCAATGCATTGTTTAATTACCTCCCCATAGCTAATTTTCTTTTTAAAAGATGGAAAGGATTTTTTTAAGCAAAGAACTGATCAAAGAATTCACAGTAACTGAAATTAAACATTTCATATGGAGTAACTTAAATTTATCTAAAACACTTAAATATATCTTTATACACAAATTTTTGTAGTAAAATATAGCTATAAGTGACTTAAAGACTCTAGTCTTCTTTGAAGACATCTTTAAACTTTTTTATACATAGAATATGCTGAAACAATACATTCTGCTGAAGGTTAGGCAAAGCGCATTATTTTCAAACACAGGTAGCGTAACCTAGGCCCTCTGCTCTGAAATGATACCCTTATGTTAAAAAATTAAAGGAAAACATTTTTCTAGTCTTATGTTGTCCTCACATATATATGAAAATCATAAAAAATGTTCACTATATTAATGTAGATAGCCTGGAAATTTCAGCTGCTAAGTAGTCTGCTTTGGTTAAAATTATCCCATTTGAATGTCTACATCTATCCAGTCAATGACTATTCATGACTGGATACCAGTGACTGTCCATCTCCATCTCCTTGCCTTGTAGACACTGCCTTAAGGTTCTGAGTTTCATCCATATTTCTTATGTAAGGTTCCATTCACAGAGGACCCAGCACAACTGCCTTTTTTTTTTTTTTGGTACCGGGGATCGAACTCATGGCCTTGTGCTTGTGAGGCAGGTGCAGTGCCACTGAGCTAAATTCCCAGCCCCTCAACTGCTTTATTTTTTTGGTACCGGGGATCGAACTTGGGTCCTTGGGCTTGCAAGGCAGGCAGCAGAACCACTGAGCTAAATCCCCGGCCTTCAACTGCCTTTAAAGGCAGTGGAATTGGGTCATGAATATTTTAGGGCAGAATCTAACTTGTTCTATTGATGGAATACTAAGTTGTTAGAGGGGTATGGAAAAAGAATACTGTGTAATTTGCAATGTCAGCAGTAAATGATTTGGCATGGAAATTGTCCCTGGTATTTTTTGACATATGGGTATCACTGAGCATATTTTAGCTGCGATGTGGCATCATATTATTCCATTTAATGAAATTCATTTCAGATCTTTTTCAGTTTACATATTTAAAGGCAAGAGAACAAAAGCAAACAAAATGAGTGCACTTTTCCCTTGCTCAGCAGTGTCCTGGCAGAACTGGTGACATTATTCAGATAACCAACAAGAATCCAACAGGATCTGCCAGGTATTCATGTCTCCTAAGGGTTTGCTTTTCATACAAGGGCTTATTAGAAAGGTTGATGTGTATTGAATGGAAATGCTCATTCTACCAAATATTACTTAAATATAAATTCCAACTCTAGAAGCAGCAGATATTTTCAAAATGGAAATGGATGTTTTTTTCATGTTTTTTTTTAAAGATGAGCTCTTGTAGGTTGCCTAGGCTGGCCTGGAACTTGTGAACCTCTTGCCTGGGTAAGTAGCTGCTATTATAGGCAAGTGCCTCTGCACCTGGCTCAATTTCTTTCTTCTTCAACTGAGGAAATGAAGGTGCCAGATGACATATTATATACTTGTCCTTTCATACTCATATACATATATCACCTTACAAATTCCTCAACTTTACAACTGAATTTTGCCCCAATTTAGATATTAATTTATCAGAACAAAATGAATACAAATCTACAGTTCCAGACCTTGGCCATTTTCAATTTCTACATGCCTATAAGAAAGACAAAATTTGCATTAAGACATGTTTTTAGTCAGTGTGTGTTTGAGTGGGGGGAAGAAAATAAACTGACACATTAATCAGCACTGGTTTTGGCCCAGGGAACAAAAAAGGAATGTTGTCTTGACAGGTGACAGCAACCAGAGGCCACATATCAGATCTCACAAAGTGTGGCCAGTCAGGAGTGGGCATCCAGATAGGGTACAGAATTAGGCATTGAGGAGCACTGAGACAGCTTTGAAGCATTTCTTTTGTTTTATATCTTGATTCAAATGTAAAAGACTCTTTGCCCACATCTCATTGGGTCTACTGTTTAGCTATGACCCTTTGACCATTTCCTTGAGTGTAGATAAAACTCAGGGCCCCAAATCATTGATGTTATCCCCTAGATAAAGCAGCATTTTAAAAACCGGCATGTGTTTCACACTGAAAACCCCCTAGCCTGGGAGGGGCTGGTGGAGAAGGCCGCCATCTTAGCTTTTCCACATGAATTCTAGTGTGTTGCAGAGATGCAGGGATCACATTTCCATTGGCCATGAGTGGTGAATGTAACAGGTAATCTTTACACTGACAGTCGCTCGCTCTCTTTACAAGGGAAGCCAAATCAAGCCTTCAGAATCTGGACACATGGCATCAGCGTAAGGCCCTGCCCTTGGCAGTGGAGGCCGGGCTTGGGGTGGCTAGGCTGTGCTGCTGCTGGAGCAGGGCGTACTCTGTGTGCTTCCGATGCTGTGAGCTGCACTGCTGTTTTCTGAGGCCGGTGGAGAGGTGGGGACTTGTTGCCTTCCTGCTGTCTCTCCTGCAGTTAATTTTAAAAAAGAAGAAAACAAAATAGGTTTTATGTACACTGCAGCACAGAACATTACGTTTGCTTTGCCATATCTGATTCTTTTCACAACTGTGGATAGGAAGCATCTATCCCAGATCTCTGCCCACTGTTAAGGTTTTTCTGTTTATTGCTGTTTTGTTGTGAAAGCCTTGTGCATAGGGCAAGGAGGAGGGCAGTTACAGTAGCTAAAGGCTCTGACAGTTGATGACAAATTTTCTGGATTTTGGGGCCTACAAGTGCCCTCCTTTTTTTTCCCACAGTACTGGGGATTGAACCCAGGGCCTTCACACTGGGCTACATTCCAGGCAACCTCCCCCAATTTATTGTTTTGTTGTTGTTTTATGAGATAGCTTGCTAAATTGCTAAGTGGCCCAGGCTAGGCTCAAACTTGTGGTCCTCCTGCTTCACCCTCAAACTTTGAAGATACTTCCAACATCTGGACTGTGTGACCCAACCAACAGTGTTCAGAAAATACTATGCATCTTCTCTCATAAAGATACTGTAGAGTTTGGAGGGTCTCTTAGTTACTTTTCTCATTGCTGAGACAAAATACCAGACACCCAAAGTTAAATGAGGAAAGGTTTATTTTGGCTCACAGTTTGAAAAGGTTTCAGTTCACAGTTGGCTGGCTCCAAAGCAGAGTGGCGTGGCAGAGGGGCATCACAGAGGAGAAATACTTCATGGCCGGCAGAAGGCAGCAAAAGCAGCAAGTGATGACCCAGCCCTATTTCTGTCCCTTATAGTCTATCCAGGCTACACCCCTTTAGGGAGTGTATCACTCACACCCAGAGTGGGCCTTCCCATTATCCACTCCCAGAACTATGTCGTACCAATCCAGGAACTAATTTAGTAATCACATACCCTTAATCCTGGCACCACAGCCCTAATCCCAGCATCACACACTCTAGATCCAGCTATCCCTGAAAAAGCCCCACCTATGACCACATGAGGTTTTGGGTATATATCTAGATACAAACCATAAAAGGTGAGCATTTAAATTGTAATAGAACCTTGGCAGCTTGAGGACCTTTTTCATTTTTGTTTTAGTGCTAAGGCTCCAACCCAGGGCCTTGGGCATGGTAAACAGGCACTCTGCCAGAAACTACACCCCCAACCCCCAGGGCCTTTTTCCAAATGGTTTGTTTAAAACTGGGCTGGTAAAGTCTGTATGTGGCCCTAGCTACAACACAGAACCTCATGTACCAAACATACAACCTACTTGAAGAACAGGGACTAGGAAAGGGCTGCTATGGGAAAAGCCTTTTGGGAAAGGGGTTTAGCTTAGCCCCTGGAGACTGCAGGGCCTGCTAGCAAGCACCGGCCTTTCACACTGAAGTTCACTACTGAATGCAACGTATCTCCTAACATTAAGCGTCCCACTTTTCATTACACACCCCACTGCATTTCAGCTAAACCCATTCTTTGTGCCAAATGTGCAGTGCTGCGGAGAGGGAGGAAACCTCAGGTCACACACATGGTTTGCATTTAGCAGTGCAAAAGGCCATGGGGTTAGTCCTCTGCAGCAAAACTGGCCTCAGTGCAACCCTCGAAAAAGGGCTCTAGGTAGGGAAATGTGACCAGGTCTCTCCAGTGAAAAACACTGCATTTTCTTTGAAAACTCAGAGCATAAATTTCTTATAAGCAGTGTCCCCCCTCCAATGTAGGAAGCCCCAAAGGACCACGTTTGTTTATAAATGAGCCTCCTCTTTCCTGTCATGCTGAAATGCACATCTATCAGCCAGAGATAAGCAGCCCTCCTTTCTGTTTCATTAAAACAAAAAACACAAGCAGAGTTTCTGCCCTCAAGTATAGGAACTTGAGCCTGTTACTTCCATTCCTTTTCAGGGGGCCCCTCAAAAGCTTCTGCCAAAAGAGCAGTTCTGTAAAATGTAGAAGCAGCTTGTGCCCCTGGGTCTGGTTACAGCTTTCTCCATCACCCCTTTTGTGAACCACAGCTCCACACACTTTTATATCAATTTTAGAGCATTTATATGCTTATTGTATATTTGGCCCTTGTGTTTCCTCTAATTATCTTTGCTTCTGGGATTGGTGGGATGGAGAGAGAAAGGGGTCAATGTTCCTGAGAAGCAGAGAAACACTATTTTTATGCTTCTTTTTGGAGATCTACATTTTGGTCCTTCCCCTACTCTTCATGTGTATATGTAATTAAGCATGAGACAGCTACCTCAATGGCAGTAACTTTCTGCCAAAAACTTACCTTCCCCAGAGTGGAAGCTTATTTCTAGAAGGGGATCAAACATGGGGCCTCACACATACTCTACTACTGACAAATACTCCCAAACCCCTAACACATACACACACCAAAGATCTTAACAACTCTTAATATATCTTTTAAAAATTCAGCCCCTTTACAACTCACATCTTGATCCACACTCAGCTGGACCCTCATGTAATCAATTAAAAGGACTAATGTGGCTATACATGAACCACATTTTAAAAATATATTTTCCCACTTAAATAAAGGACTCATCAGAAAAATCAAAAGTAAGCCACTCCTTCCCTTTTGGTTTGGCTGGGCTTCATCTGCCCAGCCTGACAGTACCTAAGCAGGATGGCTCGCCTCCTCCAGTGTCAGGGGGCAAGTCTCTCTCCAGAACATGACATATACTGGCGTCACACCCAGGAAAAGTGCCAGAACCATGCCCTGCCCAGGAAGTCTGAATATTTGCTTTCCAATGTCTATTTGCTAAATATAATTTGTTGCTACATCATTTTAATATAATCAGTGCCCATTAAAAAGAGATCTTTGGACTTACAGAGTTTTGGAAACCGTTGGTCATGGTAATGAAACACACTACTTAAAAGTAAACCCCCAAACAAAACAAAACAAAAATCCCTACACTTAACACAGCAGGATGTTTCACCCAGGTGGACAAGTCACATTAGCCTAATATTCTATTGACTTTGACCCAATAATGTCAAGGACAGTCTGGAAATGCTGAAATCCCTTCAGTATAGACTATCCCCTCCACCTCTGTGGCTATTTTCACGTATAAAACGCAAGATTTTTCAGTATTTCCAAATTTAAAAAAACCTCTTACTTTTTGGACAAATTAAGAAAAGGATTTTTCGCTGTCAGATGGAAGCACTACAGAAATGCTCATCACGAAGAAGCACGTTTAAATAGGTTAGTGCTTCTGCATGCAAAGCCAACAGAGTTCCTTGGGTTTCTGAAATGGGTCCTTTGGCTTTCTGGTCTTCATCACAGTGGTCTGGGCTTCTTGGAGCACCACTTTTCTCTAAAATACTCCTTGGGCAACAAACCCAGGCCACTTCTGGAGGAGATGAGCAGGGGGTACTTTGTGACTAAGCAGAGTAGGCCCAGTTAACAAATGGAAGAAGTTCAAGGGAGGCTCCTTCCTGATAAATATCAAACTCAGCCAGCAGAGACAATGCATTCAGTCTCACTTTGTTCCTCAAATCTCAAAACACCTTGATGGAAGAAAGATTTAGGGAGGAGGGAAAGTGAGCAGGGAAGAGGCATTTGTACTGGAATACTCCAGAGGGGGAGGGGGAGGGGGGAGGGTGTGCTAAAGATGACAACACCAGGGATTAATCACCCACCTCACTTAGCCTGTGGCTGAGTCCAGATGGTGCCAGAGATGTTTTAAGAAACAGAAAAATATATTTCTTAATGGAAAATCTGTTTTATTTCTTTAGCCTGGGATAGTACTGCCCAGATCTGAATTTCTGCCACCTCTTAGTTATCTACTTTAAACTGGGTTTTTATCTCTTAAAACTTTCACAATGGCAGGTTGTAGGGAAGAAACTAACTATGCAAAATTTAAGGAACATGCAAAGGCTCCTTGGGAAACAACAATGGGGTGGGGGAGACAATAAAAATGCAAAAGACAAATGAGAAGAATCTTGACTAATCCAAAGGAGTCTGTTTGCAAATACTTCCCATGAGGATTATTACAAAGAGGATCAGACAGCTGTTTTTCTTCTCTCTGGAGGGCAGAGCATAAGAAAATGTGTTTAAATGGCAGGGACAGAGATATAAGTGAGATGGAAAAGAACTTGCTGGTTATGAGGATTGGTTAAAGAGGAAATTTATGAAATTTTTTATTTTTGGAGATATTTACACACAGGATTGAAACCCATATGCCTTGGGGTGATTTTGATTTTATATTCCTTGATGCCAGAAAAAAAAAAGATATATTGTAGTAAGTCTATGTGTTGGTTGCAGTTTTGTACCAATTAACATGGGTTTCTTGATATCCTAACTCCCATAAGGACAGTGAACTAAACTATCTTCAGTTTAGTGATGTCTTTAGTCACTTTTTATCATTTCCAATAATGGTTCCTCTCCCCTCTCTAAGCTAAAAGAACCTTGTTTTGAAGTCAAAACTCTCCAGGAGGAGTAGGTAAGATGTTGTGATAAATTCTGGGCCAAGGAATAATAATCTTTCAAGGTGGGAATTAAAGTCTTTCAAAATGTTCTGCCCCCTGTTTCCTTTCTGTAGTCCTGCAGTATGGCAACCTGTTTACCTGCCTTTGGTTTTCTGTGTCTTACTTTAGCTTGCCTCTGTGACCCCTAAATACAATGCACTTAAACTCTGACAATAAGAATGCGAGAAGAGGAAGAGGGAACGCGAAGATTAGGTGGAGGAGAAAGGTCATCCTTCATACGTATATTTGTACCTCTAGGTGTGGGCTATTGTCATAAACTGGACTTGAAGCTTCAGTGATGGCGAACCTTTTAGAGCTTTCAATGATATAAACAGCCCACTGCAGCATGCATGCCATAGTTTCACCGCCACTGTTTGTCCAACTGCTGAGCTAGGTGTACTTATGGTATTTCCTGGGTCAGGTGTATTAACCAAATTTCCCTTCAGTAAACAGGAGAAGATTCTACTTCACAGGGTTCTTAAGAGTGAGATGCTTAAATAAGAAATGCATATGAAGAGCTTTTTGAATTTCAAGGTCCTATAAAAATGTAAGCTATTTAAGCCTGCTCAGTTGTGTGAGCAGAAAAAAATTAAGAGTGGATGAAACACTGTGCTTCAAGGAGCAAAATAAAATGTGGAGGTTTTGAATTAAGTATGCCTGTCCTAATCCCTCAAAATTTGTATTCAACAAGCCTTCATTGAACACGCTATACTCCACGTAGAAGGCAAGCACATACCTAAAGTAAATGCTTTTAATTAGGAGCATCCCAGGAGTCTCCAATGTTTTCAGAGGTCTAAGGTCTCACCAAGTTTCCAGCCTAGCCCTGGTGAAAAGAGAAAGAGCATGAAGCTGGGCTAAGGTATGACTGTGGTAGACGGAAGAGAGGAAGAAGGATGAGCTGGACCAGATGGAAACTTCTGTGACTGTGAAGAAGGCAGGACTTGCTCACTTTTCACTCAAATACTATCTTTCTTTTATAGGACAGTTAAACACGTAGTTAAGAGCTCTCAGCCTTCCTGGGTCTATCCTCCCTGAGCTTCTGGACATGCATATCCTTCCCCTTGCTTCTCAGCCTCCCCTCAGGCACTGTGGGATTTTTACAAGAAACTTCATTCTTTAAAAAAACAACAACAACAAAAAACACCACTTTCTCCTGCTCCAGTGAGAATTATCTTGCCAGTTCTCCACCCTTCTGACAAAATTCACTGAATTGTTGCTTTCCTAATAGTTGACATATGTGCCCCACATTTGGGTTTCTACTTGAATCACTGTTTACTGCCCATTTGGTTATTCTCTTCCTCCCAGTATCTGTGAGCTCAAAAGTGCAAGGCCTCTGTTGTTCACTACCATGCTACCAGTGTCAAGAAGAGTGTTTGGCACTTAATAACTCCTCCAAAAAAATCAGTGAATGAATACTGGAGAGAACAAACAAAAAATTTAGCAAATACTAAACAGAGGCACACACAAAAAAATCAAATACAATGGTATTTCAGTTTACAAACTTAATTTGTTTTATGATTTTGGAGAGATGGCTGTGTTTGTGCGGAGAAGAGGGCTATGGTCATGTTTGTCATCTGATACGGAGTTTGCAAACAAAAGCAAAATTTTGCTGGATGCCTTTGTTTGAAAACCAAATTGTTTGCAAACAGACACATTCGTGAACTGAGGTACTACTGTACATGTTAAGCTAAAGATTTATTATCTGACAAGCAAAAAGAAGATAAAAATATTACAGCTACATGGCCTTTGAATTTGTGACACAGGACAGGGAGAGAAGAGTGGACTCTACATGGAGAAAATACGGTCCCAGTCCTGATGCTATAGCTATGGCTCCCAGTAGTCCCATCAGTTCCCTGGGCCTGTTTCTAACCATGTGAAAAAGAAACAGACCAGTAACTTCCCAAGGACCTTGGTTAAGTCACTGATAAAAAGTTAAGGGCAAGACTTAGTATAGAGACAGTGCTTTACATGCACACACGGACTTGCATTCCCTCCCTAAATCTCACCAGAATAACAGTAAATGGATTTGCAAAAGGCACAGACCCACACAACCAAAGATATTAGAAGTGAGGATAATAGCAATAAAATACTTGAAGCTGGTGAGGAAATGGGTGAATGGTAACTGACCTAGCAGACTCATGAGAGTCAAAACCCAAGCCAACAGTGGGAAGAATTGAGAAACAAGCAATTTACATCGCAGAGTCCCCCAAAAGTCAGGAAATGGTGACATCAGGAACCTCTGGAAGAGAGAGTAAATATAGTGCTAAAAGCAGCTGAGCTGGCTAAGTGCCTACGTAAGAAGCAGGAAGATTTCTCAAAACCTTTTCCCTCTTTTCACTGTGCTGGGACCCTCATCCAGGAGGAATACAGAAGTTTACTTTTTGAAGAGGGTAAGACCCAGAGTTTCGATAATGACCAGCACTAGGCTGGTCAGGGTTTCAATAATGACCAGCACCAGGCTTCTCAGAGGGGAAGAGAACCATACTCACAAGGGGGCATTAGGTAAATATCTACTGTGTTTGGCTCCACTGGGCTTCATTTACTCAGCCTGACAGCAGCTAAAGCAGGATGGCTTTGTCTCTAGTGGCAGTGAACAAATCTGTCTCCTCCAGAACACATTTTGTACTTGATTATTCACATTCAGTACAGGCGCCAATATCATGCTGCACCCAGGAAGTCTGAATATTTGCTTTCTGGTATCTACTTGCCAAGTATAATTTGTTGCCATGCAAGTTTACTTTAATCAATGCCCATTAAAAAGGTCTCCCAATAGCCAGACCTACACCTTCCAGGTAGGATGCAGAAAGGCTTGTTCTATGAAAACTCTGATAAGCTAAAGAGGAAAGTTCCAAGGAAATGACATTAGGGGCTCAACAACAGAAACAGGGGCCCTGTCAGACACCCTAGGGAAATTCACAGTCCTATCTACAAGCTCAGAACCCCCTCATTCTTAATTGCATGTTTAGGAAGATCCTCAGATAAGATACTGCACCTAAGAAGCAAGAACAGGACTTTTTTTTTTTTTGTACCAGGGATCGAACTCGGGTCCTTGCGCTTGCGAGGCAGGCACTGGAACCACTGAGCTAAATCCTCGGCCCCTGGACATTTTTATAAGAAAAGAAATTCACTGGAAAAAAATATTCTAGGAATTTAAAATTTTCAAAATAGTATTAAAATCTCCACAGATAACTGAAAGGTAAAGATGAAGAAATTTCCCATAAGGTAAAGAATGCATAAAGATGGAATATAGAAAAGAAAGGAAAATCAGAAGACCAGTCAAGTTCCACTTTCAAGTAAAATGATTTCTAGAATGAGAGAATACAGAAAATGGGAATGAGAAAAAGAATAAATTCTAAAATATCTCAGCACTGAAGGACATGAGTTTCTAGATGGGAAGGGAAGCATGATGTATGAAAGTACATTTAAGTCAAGAGTTATTACTGTAAAATGTCTTCCAGAAAGAAGAAAACAGGTCACAGATAAAGGGGATCAGCTTTGAACTTCCCACCAGCAATCCCCCGAGCTAGAAGACAATGAGGATTGCTTTTAAAATTCTGAAGGAAAATTATTTATAGTCAGGCACTCTATACCTTGCCAGACTATCTGCAAAGTATTTCTGTAACATGAGAGTATTTTCAGACAGGCCAGATGTAAAAAATATTTCCTAAGTTTTAAACCAAGAAGGAGGAAGGCATGGGGTACAGGACACAGGACACCTGCAACTCAAAAGTGAAGAGAACCCCTAGAATAATGATGGAAAAGAAGACAGAGGCCAAGAGTGTCCAGACTTAGAGTGTACTAGTTCAGACAGAAGCAGGTTAGGGAAGCCTCCAGGAAAGGGTCGCTAAAGAAAAGGAATCAATCAGTAACAATACCCAATAGGTCTGAATATATTAAGAGGAAATTAAAACAACTAGTAGAGTCAGCAGATAAATTAATGATAAATATATAGAAAACTAACTGGGGGGGGAGAGAGCAGAGAAGGACTATTAATTCCAGGAAAAATTAAAAGACACATAGATATAATGTTACTTTACCTGGTTAAATTGTGATTAGCCTTTAGGTAATCATAATAATATAAATAGTAAATATGAATCTTAATCAAAATTTCAGTATAATTCTACTAGGACAGTATGGGAAGGGGAGCAAGAAGGGAATGAATGCATGATTAGGGCACAGAGGTGAAAGAGAGGTAAACCTTCACTTCCCTTAGGAGGGGGTCAACGGAAAAGGTCTCAAACCGAAAAATCAAGACATAGCAATATTTTCATGTTTTTTAGAGATATAAATTAACAGCCAAAAGAATCAGCTAAGAGTAAAAAAGACGGTGCTCCAGGGAGGGAGAAAGAGAAGGGGAAGAGGCAGGCAGGTGGGATCTGAGGTTTTTCATAACAAATCTCAAAGAACTATTTCAGCCTCTCAACTATGTGCATGTACTATTTTGATGAAGCTAAAAAGCTTTTCTAAAAAAATAAGAGCTTTTGTCCTTAATGAGACAACAGATACAATTTTGCACTGGACTTTAGGGACTTTCATGGACTATGGGTTAGGGATCCTCTAAACTAGCAAGGCTCCCCAGAACCATAAAGCTTCTATGGCTCCAGGCCAGCAACATTCTATTCCCAACCACCCTTTCTCTCTGAACCATCTCGGGAAAGACATAAGTTTTAGGAATGAAGTTTTCCAGACAGAATTAATATTGCCTTACAGAGGTATCTCTTATTGTGCTCAGAGTTTGTATTATAAAGTTGGGCCCCCACCTTTTTAGACCAACACAAATTCTGGGTATGTAAGTGGATAGTCACAATCTGAATATGTAACCTGGAGGTGTGCTGTGTGCTGCAGACAGTGGAAAACATGACCAAAGGGAAAGCCATCCCAATGAAGGCCTGCTCTTTACACACAGGCAGACGCTGCCTGGACCCCCAAATATACCATATAAGGCCTGAGTTCCATGACTTAGCTTACTGTGGAAACTGAATGGACTGAGTCAGTTTTTGAGTTCTCATTCTCATCACTCCCCTTGGCCACTGCATGAAGACCTTCTCTATTCATCTAAACTTGTTGCCAGCTGACCCAGGTAAGAAACTGGGGGGTTCCAGAAAGAAACTATCATTTGGTTCTGAAATAAGCCTTCTTCATTCTTGTATGACCTTGGTACTTCTGATGAGCAGTCTGTAAAATGAACCAGAGCCTACAGCTTTGAATAAAACATAATTTTAAAGCCACAAGTGATACCAACAGATTTTAAGCCCAAATGATAGCATCTATAAACTTTTTACTTTATGAACTGGCATATTTTTCTAGAAAGCATCATTGGATGGGTTTTGGCTTTTCTTTAATCTATTTATAAACCTATTTCTGCAATAACAATACTAAAACTCCTTCTGAAGCCTCTAGGTAGAGGAGAAGGGGGGTCAGTAACAATGACTCTCTAAACTCAGCAAGCAGCAACAATAAACCAAGGCAACAAACCAAGATTTGCTTTTTATCAGGTTTATGTGCTTGGCTAGCGTAAGAGTCTAGGGTCTTGGAGGGGGTGGGGGTTCAGTGGAGTGTGTTCCCACAGTGGGTGGCATTTGGTTGCCCTGTACTCTGCCTAGACCCAAGATCGGCTGTGACTGAGGCCGGTGAGTGGCTGGACAGACACATGGAAAGCTTCTGTGGGGTGACTGCCCTCATATAAAGTCCTTGGGGCTACTCAGTCTTCTTGGAGTACTTTCAAGTTCATTCTTAACAGACAACAGAGGCTGCCAACAACCCTAGAACCTCTCAGCCACACAGGGGGTTGGAAAAGGTTTTGAAGAGCTGTTAGTTTGAGATCTGAACATGTCAGTATTTCTGAGATTAAAATTACTTACACTATAAATTCTACTCTGCTAAAAGCTGTCCCTTCTGGTCCTTCGATAAACCTGCTCATGAGGAAGCATACTCCTAAACTGATTCACAGGCGTTTATATAATACTGAGACTCATTACACTTAAGAGTCTTATTTTCTCTCATATGAAACATACTTCAAAGGTTGCCTAATAGGAACAACAATCTGAGGACTCAGAGCTCCACTATTAAACTCTGCTAAACTTTTACCAAGATGTTAGCTTTGAATTGGATGAATTTCCTATGCCAGACACAAAAGTTTGCTCCTCTTTTTCTGTCATAGGTACTTTAGCCATGGGGTACAGTATTAGAAGTAAAAATTCACGGAAAAGAGCCTGAGATTTTTCACTAATAAAGGATGTCTGGATCATGTGTCTTTTTCTCTCTCTCTTAACAATTTGAGGTTTTGTCTAGCAATCAAAGGAATTAAGATATCACACCCAAAGATGTCTGTCAGTGGCTCTCTTGCCTTTAAACTAGTCATCCTTTCACCTGGGCTAGTTAAACAGCTCAAGGTGAAGCAAAAGATCATAGCATTTATTGGTTCAATGAAGAATGAGTGAAGTTCTAAACACAGGCTAGACCTGCTCCTTACTTCTCCCTGATCAATCTACCAGTTTGCCCAGGTTCGCAGTGTACACTGCAAGTATTCATGAACAAACAGAGCCAGCTAGTTCTCTAGACTCAAAATGCTCGCTCTTCTTACCCATGTTGGCAGAGATATTAAGAAGGAAGCAACAGAAGGCAATAGTCCACAGGTTCCTTCCTCACCAAACCACCCCCGCCCCCACTGATCCTGTGTCAGAACAGGCTCTCAGCTCTGGCCCATGTGTTTCAACCTTGGAACTTTCTGGGGTCGGGGAGGGAGGGTGTGAGGGCACATCACAATTTTAGGGGTTGGGGGAATACAGCTTAAAAAACAAAATGCTTTGTTGCAAGTTTTATTTTTCTTCAATTCACGAAAATATATTTTGAAATTTTAAATAGCTTCGTAGAAAGATACAAGAGTTTTACATTTATCAAAGGGTTGAGAAATTCTGGTTTAAGTCACTGATTAGGAACTCTGATGGACAGTGCTCAACCCTGTGCAGATGTGGTACTATACTCTGGGCTTCCTTTTTCACTTTCTATACATTTCTGTCTATTCTGAAGTCTTTAGCTTTGAATACATAGCTTATATTTCCAGTTATCTACATTAATTTTCTTTACACTTTAATGACAAAAAAGCTTCATTAGAAGCCAAATGTCACCACCATCACAACTGCAATGAACGTAGTTTTTATGTTTCTTTTCTACCACTGCTTAAAGCAAATTCCACTTTTACAAAATGTAATTTATGCCAAGCACATAAATGTGAAAATAGTGGGAATGAACTTTCTCTCTCTCTCTCTCACTCATTCATCCAACAAAACCTCGAGTGTCTGTTGTGTGGCAAGCACACAGGACATGCACCAAACAACAATGAACAGTCACACTGACCTGTGTGGGAATAGATGTACCACAAGGCTCCTGTCAAGAGTGCTCCGATCACAAATGCTGCAAATGCAATGCCCATCACAGTCAGGGTGTCCAGACCATGGAAAATTGCTATAAAAGAGGGAAACCAATACATATACCCTAAGTTAGTCTGCATCATACATAGCAATTTTATATTTATTTTACAAGCACTGTTACAAAAGCTGAGGACTGGCTCATAAAAACTGAGACTATAATAAGAGTCCCAATAAAATGCCCTGCATTTTGTTACTCGCAAATTTTGGGTCAAAGGAAAAATTATCAGGTTTCCAAATATTCTTAGTTTGCAACTTATTTTGAACAACAAAGTAATTTTAAAAATCAGATCTGCAAATTCTGTAAAACCTTAAACCTGTGGTCTCAGTGTCCCAATGTGAGGACCTACTATTTGAATGGAGGGTACCCTGCAAATCCACAGGATAAGATGTTTTGGAAGATGGAGCGAATTTCCATTGTCCAAATTTGATTGCTTTTTCATTGAAAGCTTCCAACAATGAAACATATGGCACAGAAAATATATACAATATATACACTATTTTTCTTAAAGGGAGTGAAAAGAAGACATAAGAGTAAGAACAAATTATTCCTGTGCATTGTAACATTTTACTGATTAAACCCTCAATCTTAATAACTATGTAGCAAAAACTTTTTAACACTTTCCCAACTGTGATCTATGAGTGGAACAGAAATCACTTCTCAGTGGACAGTGACATCAGTTTTGTGGTCAGCAAAACATATAAATAGAATCAACTGTTCATCCATTTGGCAAAGATTTTTATATGTGAAATTAATTCCAGACCACAGAAATAGGATATTTCCTTTCATTTAAGAGAACTATCTTTGAGTAACTTATAAAAAGTTGAAATCAGTTTCTAAGGGAGACAGAGTTTTGGTGGAATAAAAATTTGAAGTTCTCTTTTAATATAAACTGAAGGTGTAAGATCTCCCCACTATTTAAATACTACCTGTACTTTCCACTCCAGTCAGAATCAACTCCAGATGATCTCTATATAAATCAAATCTTTTTGCTTTTCAGTTCATATCAATCTAAAAAGTTCAGTTGTAGACAAACATGACCCTTAAGCAGCCCCAGCACTCCAAAAGGCTTGAGGAAAGTATGTCACGGTAGAAAAAGGAATGATCCAAACTCCCATTTCTGGACACCACTCTTCTTCCCCTGTGCCCTTTGTTTTGTTCATTTAAATTCTAAAAAGCAAGATAACTTTACCTACTGGAGGCACAAAGTATACAAAATAAGATATTAAAATGGATCAGGATCCCCTAGAAGGAATAAGAACTGGGTAGAGATCTATGGAGGTTACTATGAACCAAGCCATCAACCCATTTAATCCAGTCACTAAGGCAGATATTAAAAGACAATTGACTTTTTATGCCTACAGATGTAAAGATGAAATATGATTACAATTTTTTAGTGAAAACATTTTAAAATTGCAAAGATGGAAATGTCATAAAAAATCAGATTAGATATGAAAGAATGTGTATCACATGGGTCTCTCTTTCTGAGATTATCATACTGTTTCACTCTTTTATTAAAATAATCCACTTGAGGGAATAGTATATAAGCAGCTTGATATAAAGGCACTCTCCAGACTGATTTTTACATGTATGTAATGGGGTCAGCCCTGCAGACTCATCTTGGGAATCTCAGAGAAGGAAAAGAAAAAACACAGATTCTCCTAACAAGGTCAAATTAGAAGAACTCTGGGTGAGCAGCCAGAAAGCCAGGGTGGAATCCTGACTCATGCCCATGACAACCACGGGCAACTCACTAAAATATTTCTGAACAGTTTGTTCTGTACAAAACGATGAAATTGTGTACAGAATTTTCAACTCATTCTGTAGTAACCGGTATTGTGCTGTATTATCATCATCATTATTATTTTTTGCAGACCCTCTCTGAAAAACCAAAAAACAGAAAAACAAACAATAGACTCCTTGGACTAGAGATGCTTTTGAATAAAATGCAACTAGTTCCCTTAGGACTACTTCACTGAGTAGATAAGTACCGCTGCCACCACTTAAAGTAAGCCACTGGCACAACTGCATGTTAACGCTTTTGGATCACAACAGATACAAGCATGCAAATAACAAACTAATCTCTCTAAGGCTTAGTTTACCATGTTTCCATTTGTGCCACATGTGGCAATGAATTAAGAAATTAATATTTTAAAATGCCAAATATGGAGAGAAAAAACAAAGAGGAGGATGAAGAAAGGACAGAGGAAAGGAGAAAAGAAAACTGAAAAAAAGAAGGAAAGAGGAGAAGAGAATGAGAGCAGAAGTCTCCTTATCAAAACTCAGTCTGCCAAATGTTCACTAACCAACTCATTCTTATAAAAGCCCAGGAGGCTTTATTTTGAAAGAGTTGCATAAAGACTTACGTGGAGGAACTGGATTTGATTCCTTCATGCTTGGAACTTTTTCTGAAACAAAAGCATAAATCATAATGTGTTCTATGAGAAAACCAAGATTTAAGCAAAGGGTCATTAAAATTTCAGCAGAAGTCACCATTTTGTATTTGTTAATAAATACATATCAGAGTTTGTTAATAAATTTGTGAAGGCACAGTCAATGATCCTCTTTAGAAGTCAAAACTGTAATGTGAGTTACCCAGAAATTTTAGGCACTACTTTGTTAATGATTAATTCTAGAGGCTTTCCAATTTGAAGAAAATTTGATGGCAAGCACCTTAACTTAGGGAATTTGAGTCTGTGTATGTTTCTTTACATTTACTTACAAAGGGACTTAATACCTTTAATATTGTGCTTCTCTGATGTACTCACAATATTATTCTACTTTTAAAATATTCTGTTAAGAATTTACACATTTCATATCTTTACTCTTCTGTCCTTTGAATGCTACTGTCCTACAGCTCAGCTCTTTTTCATTACTCATCTTCATTACCAAAGGTCTCCACCACTACCAGCCCCTCTCCTTCCTCCTTCACATCAGCCCCTGGAGTGAATTTTCTAGAGTCCAGAGATGATCATGTATTGCTCTGATTAAGCCACTTAACGACTTCTCTTTGTTTACAGGGAAAAATCCAAACTGTTCAGCATCAGATACAAAGCATTCATTACCTGCTTTCCTGAGGGTGACCTTTACCCATGCTGGGCTCCTCAAACTTACGTAAGCTCCCCAAGATGCCCATAATGCTCCACATCATCACCCCTTCTTCCCTGAGACCTGCTTTGTTGGCACGTTTGCTGGGAGCCCTTCCAGCTCCAGCCACCCCCGGCAGGGCTGGTCTCTCCCACCCGGGTCATTTCACCCCTCTTCTGCTACATTTGTGTCACATCATATACTAATTTGCGGGGGGCGGGGGGGGGCTTGCTGGGCAAGGTCTAGTTCTTACTCATCTATGTGTTTTTGTAAAAGGAGGAAACAAGACTATTAAAATGCTTGTATGCCTCAATATTTCTAGAATGCTTCATGTTGATAAAGTGCTACCCAGCCAAGATTTCATTTGGGGTCCACCTCAGTGTTGTGAGGGAGGCAGAGAAAGAATTTTTATCACTATTTTACAAAACAAGCAGCCTGAGACTCTGATATCCTGTGACTAGCCCAAGGTCACAGCTGGAAAACATCAGGGCAGGGGTTGAACCAGAATTCCAGACTCCTGCCTCCCAGGCTGAGTGACTGAGAGTGTCATTCTGTCCTTAGCCAGGGAGCACTGACTGAGTTACTGCTTGTGCATAGCCTCACGATCCTTAACTGTGAACGAGGCACAGACCAGGGTCCAGGACAATATGGTCAATGAGCTAAGAACAGGTTTTATATTTTAAAATAATTTCTTAAAAATCAAAAGACTTTTTTCTTTTTTTTTTGGTACTGGGGATTGAACTTGGGACCTTGTGCTTGCGAGGCAGGCACCGGAACCACTGAGCTAAATCCCCGGCCCAAAAGACTTTTTTTTTTGAGACAGGGTCTTACTCTATAATTCAGGCTGCCCTTAAACTTATCACTATGTAGCCCTGGTTAGCATCTAACTCATGGCAATCCTCCTGCCTCAGCCTCCTGAGTGCTGAGATCACAGGCGTGTGCCACCAGGCCTGGCCCAAGAAGACTATTGCTTAACATACATGAAAGTTTGTATGAAATTCAAATTCAATGCAAAATGAAGTTCAATATGGTCATAGCCACAATGAACATATTGTCTATGGCTTTCATTCTACAACAGCAAAACTGAGCAGTCAAGAGAGGAACTACTGTATGTGTTGCAAATGAAAAATATTCTCTCTCCAGCCCTTTCTAGAAAAAGCACCCTTCTGTTCAGAGTTTAAAAGTAGTATGTGTTTAGTGCCTCTCTCTCTCTTCTCCACTTGCATTCCCTAAAGAAGGAACACACACCTTATGCTGAAATCTATGGTGAAGCAAAAAGAACTTGTGAAAATTTGACCAAAGAACCAGCATGTTGATGTTTATAAAAAATAAAGAAGGTCAACAGGGTAAAAGGAGAGAGGATTGTTTGCAAAACACATACTCCCTCCACTAACCACAAAATAAAACTCTTCTGGGAGTTTGGTCCCATCAGCCTTACTGGGAGCAGTAATAATGGTGACTCCTTACATTTTTACATTTGCATGGTGTCTTACCAATTGACAAAAACCCTTCACTTAATATTCTCATTGTAAACTCCCCAAGTCCTAAGAAGTAGGGGTATCTAACCACAAAATTCACCCGCTTTCAAGAAATAGTAGTTTGATTCACTGAACTAAGTCCAAAGGCATTTAAAGGTCTCAGTAGTGTGCATCATGAGAGAAGTATACACACTTCTGGGAAGAGTTCCATCCAATCGACCGCTTGTGGTTAAACTCTGTCACTCAGAATCCCCAAGTGGTTTAAAAATGATGATTCTTCCCTAAGGAGACTTCATATGTGAGAATTTAACGGCTGTGTGATGGATGGCACTGTTTTAAAATTCTTAATGGACTTATGATCTAATCTTCTCTCCCCACCCCGAACAGGGGCCTTCTCAGAGAGCTAAACAGAGCAGTTGTTTCTCCCGGGTGAAGTTTCTTCATGACTGTGCACAAACAGTAACAAGCACAGGCTCCAGAGCTAAAGTTAAAATTTTATCCTCTAACGTTTTTGTCCCCAGATCCCCTAAGCCCTAAGTCTAACTAAAATGGTTTCATATCCACCAGAACCCTATAATTGAGTTGGCATGCTGAAAGGAAAAGAGTGTATGTAACAATATTTACTGTGGGTTTAAGGATAAGATTGTAAGAAAGGGATCCTGGCTATTGCTGCAAAGAGAATTTTAATAGACTTCTCTGCAGAAAGAATAAGCTATAATCATCATTCTGAATTAAATCTTTTCATATACTCTGAGCAAATTTTGGTCTACCTCTACAACCAAAATTTCCTTCCTCAGATTGTTGGGCATGGTTTTCATAAATGGTATATACCTGGGGTTATGCATGAGTAACCAACCACAGCTTTTGACTTACAGTTTTCAGTTCAGTTCTAAACACCATAAGCCTGAGCAAGCCTAAAGGGAAACAAGGCGTCCAACTGGTACCACATCTACTGACATTTGGCAAAGAGGGGAGGATAGAGAAAGTCTCCTGAAGACTCAGGAGGCTTTGTGCAGGCTCCATTTAAGGCACATTTTTACTAATCGTCACAGTTTCTGAACTCTTTTTCTGGGTTCTTTCAATATTTATGGCATGCATTGCAAAGGCCTGTTCACTTGTCTGTATCATGCCACTAGACAGTGGTTCTCACCTGAGGGTGACTTTGGAAATGTGGAAATGTCTAGAAACAATGGGTTGTCACAACTAGAGGAGCTGTATTGGCATCTAGTAGGTGCTATAAACATTCTACAATGCATAGGACAGTCCCCCCATAATAGTTACCTAGCCCAAAATGCTGATACTGTTCCAATTGAGAAACACTCTACTAGACTGGAAAGGCTTAAAGATAGGATACTCTGTCAATTATATCCCTAACATATAATAAGGACACAATAAACATTATTGTGGACTAAATAATCATAAATGGTATATATACCCCACTACTGTGCACTTGCTCCAGCAACCCAATCTTCACACTGCTTTCAGAATCAACTTTTTAAATGATCTAATCATTGGTTCCCTGCTTTAGTTTGTTTTTTTTGTTGTTGTTTTTTTTTTTTTTTGGTACCGGGGATCGAACTTGGGTCCCTGCACTTGTGCAGCAGGTGGAGCTTTAGATTTTTTGATGGTTCTTAACCATCAAAGATGGTTATTGAGATGCATACTGGCACATTTCTGGATGAAATTAACTGTCTGGGTTTTCTTCCAAATAATTTGGTGGGCAATTGGAAGTGATAAAACAAGATTTACCATGAGTAGATAGCTGGTAAACCCAGCTGGTAGGCTCGTGACAGTTCATTCTATTTTTGTATATATTTGAAATTTTATAAAATAAAGTTTTTAAAATATGAAGCACATAAAATTATAAAAATTCCTCTAATACCCTCTCAGTTGGAGAGAGACTGAATGCCTTAGTCTGTCAGTGAAACATTTCTACTATCTTTCCACTGTTTTCCTTCATCTCTACCTTGAGGACAAAAGTTGGCTAGGCTTTTAGAGTATTTTGTTCTGGAAAAATCACATGTGTGTTCCAAAAAGTAATGCCTCTCTTGGATTCATTTCTATTTGTCACTCACAATTTTTTTTTCCATCTCACCCGCCCCTCCAAAAAAACCCTGCTAGTGTGGCTGAGAGGTTGAGGAGAGGAAATCAACATTTATTGCATGTTCACGATATGCAGGTGCTTTTATCTGTTAAAGTTATATAGTGGAAATTTGGAGAAAATTCAGTATTTCAAACATTTAACTTGCTAAGAATCATATACTGCATATGAATCAGAGCAAATTTGGGGAAGACATTTATTGCTCTTTTATGTCCACACTTCTTTGTGTACATGCACCTTGTTTCAGAAGAAAGATTATCCTCCCTCTTACCATTTTTTAAAATCAGCACTGACGTAGAGTAGCCATCTTTATTTGTGTAAGCCCAACTGTTCTCAAATCCTGTAAAGAGTGGTCACAGCATCCAAAGCAAACAGTACTAGCATGACTGTACTTCAAAATATTTCACAAAGCATGGTAGGATGGCACTACCTCAAGTATTTTAATTGTTTTGCCATAAACCATAGAATGCATAAACTATTCATGGTTTGGGGGGTGGGGGGCTGTGAGTTATAATCCAAAATCACAGAACTTTTTCTGAACTTTAATATACTTTTAAACAGTTTACACATTTCCTAACATCTTAAACTTTTAGAAGAACAAACTTCTAAAAGAATTCATCTTTCTTTCAAAATTCTTCCCTCCTTTCACCCAGTGTTTGGCGGGTATCTTGAATACCAATGCGAAAAGGGATGAAGAGAGGGAAGGGAAATATGAAGGGAAAGATGCTTATGTTCCTGGTAGTTTTTATTAAAAACTAGAATTGACTTCCATTTGGGATGAGGCATAGGGTTTAAGAACATAGGCTGTAGGATCAAAGACCTGGGTTTGAAATCCAACCCTGCCATTTATAGGTTGCATGACTGTGGGCAGGTTATTTAACCTCTTTACACAGGGGTGCCATGAAGATTAAATACAATGATCCACATAAAGCATTTAACACAGAGACCTGTACCAAGTAAATGCTTAATAAATGTTAGATCATCACCACCACCAGCACCTTCATTTACTGTTGAAAGTTTAAGTAGGAAAAGAACACTGGTTCCCAAAGGACTTAGAGATCAAAGGTGGCAAAGATGTGCTCCATTACAAATAGTGCCCTGGAAGAGGAACCCAAAAATATTTATGTACTCTTAATGGCCTATTCTCCCTGCTCCTGGAGGAAGAAAACATCACCTGAAGGATGTCCGTGTTATTATTGGCAGCGGCAGTCACCACTTTCTCTGCCTGGCTCTCTGCCTTTATCTGTTACCCCCAGAAAACCCGCCCATTTAAAAATAAGATGAATCAAATGGACAGGGAGAGCTGGAACTTTGGCATGGCCTTCAAAGGGCACCAATGTAGAATAGGATAGTGAAGCATCCCCTGGGGGTTGGGGAAATTTTACCGCCAAAACTTCATCTCAATAGGGATCTGCCTATTCCCTGGAAGAATATTCATGACCCACTTATTATTCAAATAAGGCAATGCTATTAGGCAAATGGTCACCTTCCCTATTCAAAGGACTATTCCAATTCCCTGTGAAGAGAAAGTGCAGACTCCAATGTTTTGCTCTGAGGAGAAATGATTTTAGAGTCAAGTAATACAAATATAAAAGGTAAGAGAGGTCATCACAGAGCTGAAAATTGCCAGAAAACCTATCCATTCAGTGCAAAGTTAGACAGTTAATTTGCATACCACTCCTGGAAAGCTAACCTAAAGTTTAACTTTCTCAATTTGTTTAAGAAACCTAAGCAAAAACTTTCTTCACCCACATGCTTCTCCACTAAAATCTAGCCTCAGCAAATCTCATGAAATTGCTTTCATACTTGGTAAAACTTTCCTCTTGAACTTTTACATAAAGAAAACACTGAACTTTTGGTATAATTACACAAAGTTTGAATAAAGGTAATTACCTAATTTACAAGAGAAATTACTAAGAAAAATATCACTAGAATTAAAAGAATGAATGAATTGCTGGAAGTTATACTCCTGCAGTATTAATGGGTAATTATTGTTTGGCACAGGAAAAAGCGAGCTGCTGCCTTCAATTACAGCAGAATTACCTCTCTAAAGAGGTAAGAGTAACAGTTGGGGTACAAGGTAGCTGCTGCTATTGTTAAATTGCTTCCATAGCATAAAACAGAGCCAGCTATTGCCCAATTGTGATTGCTTTGAAACACAATTAATTCTTATTTTTTTTCTCCTGAACCCAAGAGAAAGGAATTAGTATTTGGGCAACCCATTTAAAGACAGACTTATAACTTTCAAATGGTTGAAAACCAATCAATAAAAATAAAACAAAGAACAATAAAAAATGTTACTGAAGAACTACTAAACAAATAATATGCCTTCTCATAACAGCTTTAGGATGGCTGGGAAATGAATTAAAAGTTATTTTGCTCCTTCCAACAGCACCACTAAGTGTTGTAGCTGAGAGGGCTCTGGAAGTTATGTGGGCCAGATTCCTCCTTTCCAGGTAATGAAAATGACACCCAAAGAGGTGAGATGAATACTCTGTGGTCTTACAGTCAGTCAGTGCAAAAGCCAAGAGCAGAGTTGTAGGCTCTGGGCCTGGAGCCAGTGTCCTATCCCTACATTCACCTACCTACCCCTATTGGGGGGGGGGGGGAGCTACAACAGCCAGATATGACAACTGCAACAGCACAGCCACCCTTACAAAACTCACTCAGCCAAACAAGAAACCACCAGGACCCACACACTTCTGTTCTGGTAGGTCCCATCTGTTCCAGAGCCGTGCCTGCTGTCTAGGCCTGCCACACCCCAAGCCACTAATGCTTAGATCACAAGTGCCCCTAGATCTGGTGTTACCACCAGTCAGCAGGTCTCCCTGCTAATGCTAAGCAGCTGGAACCAGGCTGTTCACTGGCTCCTCTCCACCTGGGCGGGGGCAGGTGTGTGTGTGGGGTTGCGGCCTGCAGCTCCTGGCCCTGGAATATCTCACCTTGGCAGCACAGAATCCACCTTCAGGCTCCCAGTCTTAGTTTGATACCCTAAATAGCAATGCTTCTGGAGCGGGACAGGTTGTTTCTAGACAGAGACATTGTAACTGCCCAGCTACCCCATGCGATATCTGGTGAAACCAAATGGCAGATGTTGACAGCTACGTGATGCGTCCTTGCTGTTTTGTGCTCCCTGCAGCCATGATGTGGTCGCCCCCTCAGATGCTGTCCTCACATTCCACAGAGCCTCATCTCTGCTCCTAACATCCCCCTAGGGCTGCTGCTCTGCTGGATCAGCTGGTCTAGCCTATGCCAGGTCTGGCTCTGCCCTGCCTTGTCCTCCCAGGTCCTGATGCCATACCTCTTAGGGCACTTCCTTCCTTCTGTACTAGATAAGATACCATTTGCTGAATGTTCCTGCCCATGTAGGAAGAGGCCCCTTGGCTTCCAGTAACAAACACAGTTGTATAAAATTCTGAAAACAATTATTAAATGCATTTGGGTAGTGGCTCTCAATCATCATCTTGCTGCAACACTTTATAGCCAGCCCTACCACTGGCAGTAGAACACAAAAAGATGGACCATGGACTGTGTGCAATTGTCAGTACAACAGGGGCAGCTCCAACCACTTCTTGCACACTCACAGAAGCATATGTAAACATAAGGGAGAGTGACATTGTGACAAAGACAACCTTGACCCTAGTCTAATTTTTTAAAGAAATAATTGGCAAAGGTATCACAACTCAGTCACAATGGCAGCAGAAGAACTAGCTAAAGTGGACAAAGAACGCTTTTCTAAGGTTACTAATAGTTCTTTTGATTAAAACTGGACTTTGATTTATAGTACTGGCTCTTCTTCAGAGCAGCCCTGAGTCTCCTATTCCCTGACTAAGCCTCCCAAAGCGCACCTTTAGGTTCTGCTTGGTGGATCACGGCCAGTGGCTTGGTAAATGTCTTCTTGTTCTGCATCATGGCCCAGATCATGGCAGCATCCAGCGAGGTACAGGCTTCGTCGGGAGGCACACACTGTGGGGGACAGGGCAGAGCACAGAGTCAGGGGTCGCTTGAAAGTGCCCTCACCAGTTGGGCCTGTACAGTTGCCTCATGGGCGCTTATCAGACAGCTCACAGCTGTGTACCAAAGAAAACAGGAGATCTGTGTGCTTTTCAAAGAACCTTCATCAGACAGCTATCGTGGCAGGCCTAGCATATTTTCAGCTGCACTGGGGAGGTGCAAATCTCACAGGATGGCTTATAAATATTGTCCTCCTCACCCTTCTTCCCACAAAACAACTAGAAGTTTTAGAGTTAGTTTGAAAAACTAACTATATGAACTATATGACTAATGTCCTTTCAGCAAGCTGGCTTCATATAAATGGTTTGTAAAAATATCTGTAATTAGTGCTTGTGACTGTGGGAAACTTCATGTATTACATTATGAAGGTGGCAGATTTTACATTTCTTATCCAAAAAGATAATCATGTTGTCAAGTTTGTTTTGATTTTTTAAATCCTGGGAAAGGCTTTGAGAAATCAAACTTTCCAAGGCCATCTGCCTTTTTGGTTTTGTTTGTTTTGGTGCTAGGGATTGAACCCAGGGCCTTGCATATGCTAAGTATGTGCTATACCACTGAGCCACATCCCCAGCCCAGGGTCATTCGCTTTTCATGTTTCAAAATTCAGGTCCTCAGGAGTGGTGTGCAGGTGTGTAGGCCATGAGATCAACAGCTTCTAGCTCATTTAAAGCCTCAAACATATAAGGAGTATGCCTGGGGTTCATGACACCTGGAAAATGTATGATCACACCCTAGTACCTTTCCCTTTAAAAATAACTTTAGCTCTTTGTCAATGCTTATCAATAGATGACATTCTAAATGACACCCATTTGCCAATCATTTAAAAATTCCATGGCAAGCCATTCCCCCAAAAAGCTAGTTAAATTCCAGCTCTCCCAATCACAAATGAGCAGACATGTAAGGCTTATCTGTCATGGCTGCTCTGGGCAACACAAAAGTCAGACATACATTATAAGAAGACGACCCCACAGAGCATTACCCAAAACAAGAGAAATGCCTTTACAAAAGCTTTCTTTATGGTTATCAAAAGATTTGCATTTTATTTTCCTATTTTATTTTCACTTTTCCAGTATTCATTCTCTTACTGTCCTGTTAGTTAAGTAACAGTCAAGGATTCTACCTGTATCTCAAGTGGGTGACTCTGGGCCAGACACTTGACTCTCTGGACCTCCATTTCATCAGAAAAGAGGAGGGTTGGATTCAATGATCTTTGAAACCTTCCTCTAGAAGATTCTTAGGATACTGTCATAGAAAACTCTCAGAAGTTATTAGAAATAAGGAAAATATTACCTACAAACAGCAAATGAGAAGACAGCAGTAATAGTTACACTAAGCCTATGCTGCATCATATCTACTGTCTTGTTTGCTTTTCTACCCAGGAGGGAAGCCAGGTGTTACTATTTTTGACTTATAGATGCAAATATAACAGGTGAGAAGAGGCCTTGCTTAAAATCCCATGAGCAAGCAGCAGGCCTTCCTTGTCAACTGTCCATGCTCTTTCCACTGTCTTGGAGGTGAGGCAGGACTTGAAATTCAGGGTCATAGCCCATCATGGGGCTCTGAACAAGAGTTCTAGAAGGAAATATTAAGTTTAATTTTCACAGATTAACACACTATGAAGCTAAGATGCTTTCGGCAGACCCCAAGACAGGCAACAGCCAAAGCCACCAACCAGGATTGCTGCTAAGTGTCAGGCTTCCTCTATGAAATGCTTAACTCCTAAAAGTTGCCTTTCTGCTTGGAGGAAACAGCTGGGTCCCACAGCTAAGCACTCAGTCCTCATGGTTCTCTACCACTGTCCACTGAGCCCTGATTTCACAGTCACTGGAAAGTGACATGTCCATGAAGCTAAGACATTAATGATTTAAAAAGCAATGAAACAAATACAGTCTAAGTCACCTTGTGTGTGTACCCTAATGATTATAATCAGATCTGCTGTGTTTTCATAGGTAGACAAAATTCTCAAAGAAACAGATGCCTAGAGAAATATAATAATGCAAGGGATTCAGATACATGGTAATTTAGTAGAATATGATCATTTTTCCTTCTACACCTATTTCTTATAGCCTATATATTAAATAAGAGATTTCTACAATACATTATTAATGATACAGCTTGATTCTTAGCCTCTGAGATTGATAAGTGCCTACAAAAGGATAAGAAACTACCTTATTCTGTGTGGTATCTACCACATAAATGCACATAGGAAGTCACACATAATTATAGCAAGTCACTGAAACAAAGTTATAACAGAAGATTCCTTTCCCACATAAGGCCAACCTAACGAGGTATCATAATTAACCTTGTGGAACCCCTGCAGTAGCATTCCAGCAAGGCCAAAGGGTTCTGATTTCTGTTATGGCAACCGAATGTACTGGTTCAATATGAGGAGTGACATGAGATAAACACAATGAACTGATATGAAACTGAGAAAAAGTAAAATATTTTTTAGTTTCCCTTAGAAATCCTTCTGAGACAAGTCAACCTTATAATTCATACAGAGAAGGTCAAAAAACAATTGTAATCCAAGTCTCAGCGGGACCTGGAAAAATTAATCCTCACACTGAACTTGTCCTTTCGCCTTGCTGCAATTCTGGCACTGCACACTAGCTCACTAGCCAGAGATAAAGCCAAGCCTCTCCCTCAATGGAAAACAGTACTGATTTATCACTCATAAGGTACGACTAAGTAGCATACATAGAAAGAAAAAAAAAACATACCATCAGGATTTATTCTACAAGACTCCATAAAACTCACGGTTCCCTGCTCACACTGATTTTATTACTTCAACTGGGCGATTCCAAAACCAAAAGCCTCAACTTGAAATAACCTGGGATTCAACTTCCCCAGGAGGTCACTATCTTGTGTAACAATGCCAAAAAGCCAGTCCCTCTGGATGGAAGTCCCACACACCTTAGGCAACTTCTGGTGATCCTTCTCCTTCTCGGTACACAGTGTCAGCTCACATTGCAGGAAGAGCAGTGAGGTGTTGAACATGGACTTAAAGACAAAGCTGAATCTCTTCTTATCCATCTCAGCTTGTGGGATAGGAAAGTGCACTCTCTTGGGACTGTAGAATTTCACAGATTCATCTTTAGGACAAATGTTCTCAATGATGGTATAATCAGACATCCTATCAGGGTTTGAAGATGGAGAGATAAAGCACGTTTGGATGGCAAATCCTAGTTCTTGGTCAGCCTTAGTGACAGACACCTACAAAAGAACAGAAAGATAAATTCAGACATTAGTAAGCGTCTTTTATTTAAGCATGAAGACAATATACCAATATAGCCCTTTGGATGAGATATTACTTTATTTTCAAAACATGTTTGGTAGTAGCATATATTCATTAAAGAGATATTTTCCATTTAAACTTGATATGGATGATGACAGTGAATTATTTAGTTCAAGTGTTATCCTACTATGTTTCAAATGCAACATGAATGTCTGTCTCAACCTGCCAGAACTCCTGAGAGATGAAAATAAAAGCACACCATGCACCTGACTGAATTTTCCAAAGTAAAACACCCACAGCTAAAAGCCCTAATGTTATAGCAGTGTGTTAAAAATTGCTAAAAAAAAAAAAAGTAGAGAGGCAGAATCTAGTTAACACAGGCAGGAAAGACTGAGCTTCTAAACTGCAACAAATCAGAGCAAACCTAGAACATTACAGTAAAACTCCAGATTCATCTTAAGTTCTCCTTTGTTAGGGAGTAGGCAGAGCTGCCTCTGGGGCTGGATAACAGACAATGCAATCTGGTGGCCATCACAGGCCTGGCAAAGTGTCCCAGCTGCTCACAGGACCACACCAGCCTTGCCAAATACTCTCCCTTCACTCTTTAAGCCCACGGTTATTTTAAGGGAAATCTAATCTGGAAACAGTTCCAACTCATTTACACTTCCCTCTTACAAAACATTTGTCTGGGCCATGTCCAAATCTTGTTAAGGTTCTTTTCTTTAGAAACAGGAAGTAGTGGTTAGCGAAGTATAAACAGAATCAAACCTCAACTATCCTGAACTCAGCTAAAATCCCCAGAACAGACTGATTCTCCATTTGGTAACATGTGGATCACTTTGTGAACTGCCCTTCCTCCTTCTATATGCCTCATTCCTCAACTAAACTTAGGATCAAAATAAACTTAGACACTTTAGAAATAAAGTTAGTTCTTACCCATGGGCCAAAAGCCCCACGATCCTTTCAAAAGATGTGGAGAGATAAATAAACTTTCCATTCTGAGATACCCAGGGGAAATCCCTGACACCAAATGGGGCTTTGAATCCACAGCACTATATGAAAGATCTCTGTGTGAGTACTATACAGTACTCAACAACGAAGATGATGAAAGCAGGAGGATGCTAATGAAGACGATAATGACAATGTCACTTTGGAGTGACATTCTGTAAATATTCACACATTATTATTTTTATAGTATTTCTGCAGAACAAGATATTCTATCTTGGAAAGATGGTAAATTACATATATCCTAGTAGCAAAAAGTATCCTTTAACATGAGCTCAGAGCTCATCATGTGCAACTCACTAAAAATGTCTAACAAAAGTACTGCAAATCTTACTCTCAAAGGAAGTATGTAATGGCAGAATGTTTAGGGTATCCCAAAAAGTTGTCTTGGAGGGGAAAAAATATCAGCAAATCTTTTATGCTTAAATATACCGAAAGGCTGGGGATACAACTTCAAGGTAGAGCACTTGCCCTCCATGTGTGAGGTTTTGGGTTTGATCCCCAGCAATGCTAAACAAACAAACGAAATGGACAGTAAGTGAGTAGTAGAACACTACAGGCTTTGGAGTGACACAAGTTCAAGGAAACCACACGCTCTGCTGCTCATGTGTGTACCCTGAGACTCAGTATCCTCAATTAAAGAATGAAGACAGTAATACTTATACGGTATAGTTAGTGAGAGAATCAGTAATATAAAAGTTACATTTCAACAACAAGCTCTGGGTAGTCTGACTTCTAGGTAATCAGATTAGGAATGTAGAAGTTATATGTGCTTCACTTAATATTATGCCCTCAAGGAACATCTATTTACCTACAAATGCCTCAAGTTTATCTTTCTGTATGGCAGAAAGCATAAATCCCACTTTGAGAAACACACACACACAAATAATAGATAAACAGAAAATAGGAAGACCTCTTTCAAATGGATGGGCTAACAAGAAATTGGGGGGGGGGGATGAAAAAAGACCTAAGAAAGAAAAATGAAAACAGAGCTTTTACAAATGGGAAGGGGACCAAGAGTTGCAAAGAACAGGGGGCAGTGGGTAGGGGATGGAAAGAAAAGAATTAAGATGTATTATGTACATGTACCAATTCCCCACGATAAGTGTAATCATTTATGTGCTGCAGATATGTATGAATAAAAAATGTTACATGTGAACAACACAGCTTCTAGGCAGTCAATTAGTAGCATGATTCTAGATTTAAATTTGGAGGGTTACAAACTGTTTTCTTCTTTAATTCTTCAAGACAAATTAACTAAAAGAGAAATTGCCATTATATTAATAACAATCACCCAAAGATGACCAAAGAACAGGCGGCAGAACTGTTAATGTCTTGGATTAGAGGAGGAATTGTGGCCTAGAGGGAATGGAAGATCTGGGGAAAGGATAAGAATGTCAGGGAGAAGAAACCAGGAAGTAGTTCTTTAGACCAAGTCAATGATTTATAAGTTTCACTTAACCTAAGTAAAAAAAATTTCCTACTAGCAGTGGAGTGCAAAGTGGAAAACAAAGATGAGGCATAGTTGGTTGCTGTCCTATTTAGCAAAACATTTACAGATTCTCTTATATTTTAGGTAGTTTAAATCAATTTTTAAAATAAAACAGTTTATAACATTTTCCCCATCCCTAAATTCTCCTTGATGTACTCAATACTTAAAATATTTTGGTACAAAGATTTGGTCCACTTTTTACTAAATTTAACTACACACAATACAGATGATATTTGAAAGGATATGGTGGGAAAACAAGAATAAAAAGGGGAGGGAAAAACCTACCAATAATATATTTCAAGTAACCCAACACTGCAAGGATGAAGGAAAAAGCCCCAAAATATCCAGGGTAAGATACACAAGGAAGATTAACCACTGATTAGGATAAACTAGCAAAGCCATAAATTAGCCAAGCCAGGCACATATTTAGAAAAGAACAAAGTGCAGTTAAACAATGCCGCTAAAATCCACAGCACAATGGGAAGCCGCTGACCAAAGGTGCATGTGGATTGCGCAGCCAGGAAAGCCAGAGGAAAACAGCAACCTTGGATTAGGAGAGAGCTATGATTAGGAACAGCATGTAGAAAGCAGTGCTTTTTCCTCAGCAGGGAATGTAGGGGCACCCAAAGAAAGAAAAACACTCTCAAAACAGGAGGTCAAAAGAGGAGAGACATAATCTCTATGATCAAGAAAAACATCTAGAGCCAGTGGGCTTGGTCCCAGAGCCAGTGCAGATGTGAGAGTTATCTGTCTTTTTAAAACAGATACGTGCACTGAAGTCACTTTTAACATAAGGTACTAACCTATTTCAACCCCTCAAGCTTCTCTCCCCTCTCACAGTAATGCAGAACACCAGCTTGCAGCTTAGCACCCAAACCAGATCATCAGATGACAACATCCCTTAAGACTGGCAGACAATACCCCCAGTGGAACACTACAAGTTCTGCCCAAGGCACAGTGACAACAGACAGTCTGGTGCCATAGGAGATTTGCCTTTGCTAGAGTCTAATCTGTGAAGCTAGATACTTGCATTGATAAGAGGTTATGTTTTTTTCCCTTTCAAATGGCACTTTGAGGATAAATAACAATAGCATCCAGTGGACAATGGTGTGGATTATGGAGCCACATAGTTTGGGGGGGGGGGGGGTCTCAGTCTGAACTCTACTAGGTAGTAGCTGGGTGATCTTGGACAAGTTTGTTCCTCAATTTTCCATACAATGAAGTTACTATCTGTCCATTCTCACAGTATTGCTCTAAAGAGTTAACTAATTACAATACTTACAATAGTATTTGGCATATCGTACATCAGCAATAAAGTTAGCTGCTCTTATTTCATTATTATTACTATTACCTAACATTTTTCATTCTTTCCAGATTTATGCTATCATGATTATTGGTTTTACATAGGAAATAGTTTAAATAAATGTATATATTTAAATAATGATTCAGAAAAGATCATTTTCATGAAAGGTAGCCAATAGTATTTCACTTAAAAATAAGTGCAATTTAAAAGATAATATGTGAGGCGATTTGAAACATTCCATGGTTAACTCTGACACTGAAACTTCTGAACTGCTGTTCTAAAAAATGCTAGCTTCAAAGCAAGCACAGGGCTTTATTACAATCCATACTCTGTCCTTTTTATTTTTCATATTTATTTATCAAATATTCTCTCCCTTTAGCATAATGTAGTAAATCCTGAATTTTCTTGTTCTGTTCAGAAAGCAACCTGAAGCATTTTGTGAGCCAAGCCATCATCCAGAGCTGGGGAGGGCTGTGAGGAGAGGAAGGAAGAGGCCCACATGAGGTGCATTAGCTATTGTCTCCGGAACTGCAACTCAGAGCTGAGCTGAAAGCCCAAGGCCGATGTTAAGGTCTCACCTCAACGTAAATGTGTCCGTTCTCTGCCACAGAGAAGACCCCTTGGGAGGGCACCAGAAAGAGGTCAGTGTTGTACAGCTCCATGTTGAAAGTGATGTTTCCACTGGGCTGGTCCTGGAAGCTGCTGGGATTCCCCAGCTGCCTCAAGCTACAATTAAACTGGAAAAAAACCCAAAGATAAAATTAAATCATAGTCACATGAAGGATGAAGGCCTGATAGCTTTATAAGCTGTGCCTTTTAACATATAACTTTATTTTCTGATAGTCCCTAATGAAAGCCAACTAAATGGACAACATTCTCCATATACTACCTACTAAAAGCCAATACATACCATCACAATTTCAGGACGGCTGGAGAGGGAAACATCTCCTTCATCCAAATCTCCTGGAAATCCATTATCACCTGACTCCAAATCTTCATAACCATCTGGCCAGCCACTGCTGTCCCCAGGCGACGGGACCTGTATCACAATCTAAAAGGCAAAGGAAGCACAATCACTGTTACAGAAAACCTAACCATGGACATTTGGGTCTGTATCATGTGAATACACATGTAACAATTCAGGCGCAAATTAAAAATCCGACTTCAATATAAAAAACTACAAGATTTTCAGGATTTCATCTTCACAGTGATAAAAGAAATAAGAACAATGCACGTTCTAGAAAAGATCTGAACGAAAATTTGTATTTTCCCTGGTGAAAAATACAGATTGATTTGATAATTACATTAAATAATTATAAATTATTACCTGGAGTGCGAAAACTCTACACACTGAAATAGAGTTGAATGGGGTTGTCAACAAACTTACATATATTCGGGGGGGTTCTTTTCTTTAGGTCTTTATATTAAAAACCCTAAGCAATACTAAGAGTTGGCTACTGCAAAGAGCTTTTATTATTTGTTCTCTTTAAGATTTGCAAAAAGTTTGGGTTCAATTAGAAACAAAGAGCCTCGGGTTTACAATGGAGCCAATCTCATCTTTTCTCTTACACTCCTCTTGCTCATTTCTTTCCCAATATCCTTCTGTATGGTATACAGATGCAGAAAAAGATATGTTCTTTTCGAGGAAAATCTATCTTAACACTGGTTGAAGTTATTGTTCCTGGATTAGTTCTAAATAATATGGAGACGGTCACTCAAGACCATGACTCTATAAATAAAATCCTAATTTCTTTCCGCTCAATATTGGATTATGAACATGATGAAAAACAAAAACACATTATAATTCTAAAAAAAATTACTAGAAAAAGTTATAACTGAAACAATTAAAATATTCACTGAAGGAAATAGAACAGGAAGAGTATGAAGAAAAACTGCCTCTTCTTTATCAGGTTCTCAAAAGAAAGTACTGATGCAATTGAAACAAGTACTCAGGCTATTGCTTACACTATAATCATAATAAAGTACATAAAAATATATGAAAAAGAAGGGTCTTTAAGAGATCATGATATGCCTTTATCTCCTGAAGCAATTTTTGTCCTTAACAGTATCATACCCTGTTACTGGATGGGGTGGATTGATTAAAGGTCACCTTGTAATGCCCAGGTGAACTGAATCAGTGCGGTCTGGGTGTGGAGTATCCACCTGAGGACTGTTACCAATAGCCATAAAAAGAGAACTGGAGGGGAAGATCTTGGCCTGCTGATTATCTAGGAGAAGCTTGCTGCGGATGGTTTTCCTGATATGAATTAGACTGCTCTCATCGAAGGAGGAACTCGGGACCTCACTCTTGCTGGGAATGTGCTGTTTTCATCAGGGGAGCTCTGATCTTCACTGTGAGCATCACTTCCTGGGTCCAATGTGGATCCCTCAGCCTGGTGGCAGAAATCCTTCATCTCACCAGCATAGATTTTCTGGCTTCCACCACTGGCCTTTGGGCCTTCCAGGAGCAGATCTTCAATACAGAAGAGCATGATATATTGCCATGGGCCCTAGGCCACTCGCTGGACTCAAGGAGGACACTGCCTTGGACTCTAGGCCTTCAGCTGGACTTGTGTGGGAAACTGCTGGGATCTAGGCCCTCAGTTGAATCCGTTGGGCTTCTAGTGTGCAGTTAATCTCTTGCGCTCCTTTGCATTTAAATCTTTGGGTAATTATCATAAAATAACCTTAAAGTTGTGTGTCCTATATTTAATGTATTCCCTTGCTGAATCCTTCTGACTACAACACTGGTGTTAATTTGGATATCAGTTTTTAAATGCTAAAAGTCAAGTACAGCAGTAATATATGACATTCACTACATCTACAAGAAAATTAATGTTGTAATTAGCATGAAATAAAAAGTTAATAAATTATTTGTATAACAAAGGGGTATTTGCTAGGCCAGCCTGCTACTGAAGAAAGATTACTGGACAAGAGATCAGGAAGCTGGGTTCAATCCTAGATTTGCCATTAACTAGTCACCTGAAGCTAAGCAAATCTTTTAACTCCCCAGAGTTCAATTTCCTCACCTGTGAAATAAGGAAATTGAATGAGATCATCTCAGAGTTTTTTCCACCTCCGGCACTCTGAGGTTCTCTGAGGAATACTAAACTTGGGCCCACAGAAGAGCCACTGCCATATAACCACACTGACCAGAGCCCCCCGTCTCCAGCCTCTTCTCTGGATTGGGCCAAGTTACCTGCAGCCTGTCAGGGGAAAGAACAGCAGCCACAGCCACCCCACCCCATGTCAGTGTTGGAGTAGGCATTCGGAGTACACAGGCAGATACTTTGTGCCAAAGGCAGACAGAGGATGTCTGAGCCTTATTCTTACCATTGAAAGTACAGCCATAACTACAAAATTAGTACTTGGAAGTTCTTGTGAGATTTCATGTTTCAGATCCTTTTTAAATTCACTGCCTACCATAGTCTCTCTCTCAGAAAACAGATTTAAACTGAAAAGATTAGATGAACTGAGAAGAAAGACTGCTGGAAGGTTAGTGACCGTAATGGTTATCACGGAGAGAAATCTGTGGAATCTTTCTCCAGATAAATTCTAAATGTAGGGTTTTTCCTAGAAGTGGAGAAGGTGACTTCGTAATTCTTTCCAAGTCCTTTTAGATTTTTAAATTCTCTTTTTGGACCTTTATTTATGAGGAAAGGAGAAGCCCTCTCACTTCTGGATAAGACCCAAGTGAGGCCAGACAGACCATACACCTGGTTAGAGAGTCTCCCAGTTAGCCCAAGGGCTGGCCATAGAAAGAAGTCAGGGTCACTTTTCTAGTGAACCCTTTGCCATTGGGAGATGGAAGGAGAAAGAGAGTGAGATCACCACAAGTCCAGGTGAGAAAATAAGGCCTTCCAACTCCCAGACTCACCAATAAAGCAAATGAAGAGCTCAGGGGAAGGTGCATCACATTTTGTTGAGAACTGACTCCTGGCTTTATTCAGGTACATCATTTTCATAGGAAGATAAGACTAATCTTAAGGTAATACCCAGCAATTCTCTGGAGAAGGGCAAAACTTTGTTGTGAAGAACACTCACAGAGTTATAGTAAACCACACCACGGGAGGCTGACTGCCGCCGGCGCCGAGTTCCACAGCCATTCAGGGGAGACTCCAAAATGAAGTGCGTGCCATTCATCTTGGCCTTGCAGGAAGGATCCAACAGGGTGAGCTCCATCCCTGAGTAGCCGTTGGTCTGAAATAACAACCACCAAAGATATCCTGGAGGACTCATAGGCAGTTCTGCTTTACACAGTTAACACACACGGCCCGACTTCCAAGTAAAAGTGGCTGAAGGCCTGTATCCTGCCCCTCCCCCACTCACCTCTTCCCGGCTGACCACCTGTGTGTGAACAGCCTAAGAACTGTGTTTGCTGGTCTTGGAAATTCAATAGCAAAATACTGATATACAAAGCTCTGGGATCCCCCTCCCCTTCACTGAGAACAACAGGAACCAGGTGAGAGTCACAGCCAAGGGGAAGTGGGACCATCCAACTAAAAACCATACCAAGTCTCCAAAGTTCAAAAGTAAAAGAGCGTGAACACAGAATGGGGCAAAATGGGAAAGGAAGTGGCTTCTCTTCTCTCTTCTAACAGACTGTACTGACCTGAAAAGAATCTTTTTCTACAGCCACAATCATCTTTTCATTGTCACATTTGACTGATGGGACAATATCCATGCTCCCTTGTGCCTCTTCCGGTTCTCTGGGACCAGGAAACAGTTGTACACTGGAGATGACAGAATCCTTTAGCCTAGGGATCCTATCTTCTCCTCCTTCCTTCCGGCCTCTCCTGGAGATATCAGGAAAAGGAAAGGGGAGACCTCCAGTTCGGCTACCCCCTCCCTGGAAGGGTGGGTTCTCCGGGCCAGGCAGGATGACTGGGTCCAGCAGGATCTGTAGCCCAGGAGGGATGGTATGAACTTCCTCATCTCTCATTTCCTCTGTGGCAACAGAAGAGGGCAAATCATCATCAATGTGTGATACCAGGCCACGATCATCACAGTAAGAGGCAGAGCAGGAAAAATTAGCACAGAATGGGCAGTGAAAAATTATATTTAACAAGCAATGTTTAAAAGCAACTAGGAAGCCTGAACTCCAGTCTTGGTGCTCCAACTAACTGGGTGGCTCTTGGTAAGTGGCTTCTTGTTCCTCAGTTTCCCAATTTTTAAAATTAGGGAGTTGGATTATATCAGTATCTTAACTTTGGATGTACATTAAAATCACTTTCGGAGCTTAAGAAAAATCCCTATCCCCAGGTTATACTCCAAGCCAATTAAAACTTAGACTCTCTGGGGTGAGATGCAATCATTAACACATTTTAAGTGCCCTATACGAATGAAATGTACAGCCAAGATTGAGAAATGTTTTGGTAGATAATTTCTATAATATATAAATAGAAGCTAAACATCTGTGACTAGAGTAAGTTAGGTGGGGCAATATTATTCCATTCAAAAGCCATTAGAATACTTTCCTTGAAATTAGAAATTTAAAAAAAACTCTCAAAAGATTTCCTGAAACAATAACAGTATTTTTATTTATATTTATTTCTTACATTGCTGGGGATCAAACCCAGGGCCCCAAGCATGCTAGGCAAGTGCTGTACCATAATCTACACTCTTTGCCCCAATTTTGGATTTTAAAATTATTTTGCTACTTTCTTTTTTAACTGCTAAATTCTAGAAGGTACGGGGTTTCCCACACTTTCAGAACTCAGTACCAAAGGGGAAAACAAAGAGCTACACAGACACACTTATTGCTTCAAAGAGAGAGAGATTTCCATACAATCTATATTCAATATTCTATCATATTCTCAACAATTTAAAGAAAAATTATTTCCGTAGTATTCCCTACTTTCTACTCAGTATCTAAGGCCAACTGGTATATACTGGAAGTCAAATCCACATCAGTAGAGTTTGGACATGAAGATGACCTGTGAATTTGAATTCTCCTTCAATATAATCCTTTTGAAAAACATGCTACAGCTGTATGGGTCCCAAAGAAGTCATAGCTTTGGAGGGTCTTTAATTTATACATTAATTAAAACTTTTACAACAACCCTATAAGGTAGGTGCTATTATTTTCCCCCAAATTACTGAAGAAAAAGCTGAGGCTCAAAGGTTATACACCTTCTCTCCAAACAGTGAATAAATGGTAGCACTGGGACTTGAACCTAAACTTGTAACTTTCATTCTACTGTCCCTGCACTCAGTGGGACCAGGAGGTGAGAAACAGATCAGGAGCTCAGAAAACTTGGAGCTCGAGTTATGTTAGTTATAAGACTGGAAATCCTGGAGAACTTGAGCCTCTGCTTTCTGCTCCATCAAAAGAGAGTGACAACTCTTTCCCTCCCTCTGGGTAACAAAGCCCAAGTATGAGCCTCCTGACCATTTTTCTGCAAGATTCAGCCTCTGACCTTGAACTTATTTCCTGCAGTCCTAACCATCTCTCTCTTCAGCCACATATGGTTATTAAATGCCTCTGAAAGAAGAACCCAGGGTAATTTATTCCTAATATAATCATAATAAATATGATCTATAACATAATTTTCTGACACAATCAACTCTGTGTTATGAAAATCTGTATTATAGTTTGGCTAAAATAATCTGTCACAATTCTAGATAAGTATATGCCTTGTGGTAGAAAATTTGAAATAGGAAGAAAAGGTCCAAAGGGGTAGGGGAAGTGGGAGGGGAAGGGGAAAGGAAAGAAGGGCAAGGAAAAATTATGAGAAAAAAAATGGAAACAAAGTCTATGTAAATAGGGAAGGGTGGAGGGGGTGAAGGGCGTACAGGTAATGGGGAAAAAATAAGAACTAAGATACATCATGTACAGGTACAAGCACCCAATGATAAGTGTGAACATATTGTATACCTAAAATGAACCAATAAAAGAATTTAAGCAAAAAAAAAAAAAAAAAAAGTGCAACAGAAAAACAGCACCACTCAGGCTGAAGTGAGAGTTCCTCACTGGAAAGCTTCATTTGGAGGGTATTTTTCATACAACGACCTCCAAAAAAAGTCATGCTTACCATTGTTTTCAACTCTAACATGAAATCTGTTAGCTACCGGAGCCAGTGTGTATGATGTCACTGGACTATAGCCGTTATCCAAAGCCCACTTCACCAAATTCTCTTGGGTGGAAGGAATGTCATTTCTTATTGATCTGGTCATTGTCATGGATCTTTCATTCTCTTTCCCAAAGCCAATACTGTTGGGAGCCTAAACAAACAAACAACCAGCAAAATTTCACTCATGACTCCAAAAATCAAAAAACACTTTAAATAATAATAATTAACTCCAGATTGTACATAAGAGACTATTCTTTTGATTCCTATTTTCCTTGGGCTAAGAACACTGGTGTAAAAAACCTTTAACAGCAGATGAAGAGACATCTATTCATGCTATGTAATCACAGCATTTGCACTGCTTGTATTGATAAAAAATAATCCAATGACAGCTATGTAAGTAGTCACATGCTAAACATACCTCATCTATCCCTACAGAACTAGTTTAATGGTTACATTATTAATATACAACACCAGATATGTATATCAAACCTTCTTTTCTTATTTTTATTTAAAATTATATATAAAGAATACAGGTGTACATGTTATATGACCAAAAAAGGTCTGCGCTTCTACTTTCGTGCCCTGTATTTATTTATTTAAAAAAATTTTTTTTGGTACCAGGGATTGAAGTTGGGACCTTGTGTTTGCGAGGCAGGTGCCAGAACCACTGAGCTAAATCCCCAGGCCTGTGCCCTGTATTTAAATGAAAGATGTCACAGCCTAGTGACTTCACTGTGGAGACTATCCCAACTTTATTAAATTCCACATGGTTAAACAACAAATGTTTATATTTTATCTATAATTTATGATCATCTTAGCAATCTTTTAATAGTGTTCATTTGCCAATCCTAATCAACTGAATATGGCTACAATTTATGTTCTAAAATGTTAATTAAAGTTATCACTCCTCTAGGTACCAAAATTTTATTCAGTAAAATATGGAGGTCATAAAATTAGTTTCACTGTGTAATTAGTAAAATGAGAGGTATACACAGACTCTTAGTAACCAGAACCTAGAAGGTAAATGTCTGTGTTACCTGCTGACTCCTGTAGCAGTGACCTTGTCGGAGGCCAGGGGAGCTGAATGCTTCATCGGGTTCCTCAATGGGAAGACACATTTTCAACAACTGCTCCAACAGGGTGGAGAGCCCTTTCAGTGTGCAGATTATGCCATTTTCATGCTGAATAAAAGGCACTTTAATTTCCATGCCCAGTGATTTTCTCCCGTATATATGCAGCATTTTCCCTAAATTCCTCATTTGTTTCCCATTCTGTTTGCCCCTAACATGACTAAATATTAATCCTTTCCCACTGTAAAACCATAAAAGATTCACAGGCTCTAAATTCTCTTGGCCTCTTTGGTCACAGGAGACTGGCTGAGGACACATATACTTCACTTCAAAGCTTAAAGGATCTCACCCAGTCTGTTTTTCTATTACCCAAAGTGCTTATGTGAGAGAAGACTGCCAGACTGACCAGTCACATAAAGGAACATTGCACATAAAGGAACCAGATGGAGTTTTAACCAAGTTTTGCAGCCATCTGTAAACTCAGCTTCACAGATTCAGAATGGTTTAGTTCTTACTCCGATTCAGGGAAAACTTTTTGGAGGAATACAAGGAAAGGAAAAGCAGGAAGAGGGAGGAAAGAAGAAAAAAGAGAAAAGGAAAGAAAGAAAACTAAAATAAGGTAAAGCAGGATCCAATTAGTTGTTAGAGCATTTTACTTATTTGTTCACCAGCAGTTTCTTAAGCACAGCTCCTTCCAGCTTTTCAAAGCAGCAGATCGTTTTGATTGGCTGGAATCACAACCTTGGCCTAAACAATGCTGCTTGGCCTCATCTGCCCTGGTCTTTCATGTTGTTGTACAGCTGAGAAAATACTGTATTTACAGAATGTTATCATAACTACCAACTGTCCTTTTATAACAATATGGAATAATCTGTCTACACCTTTCCACATTACATTATAGGAGCTGTCAGTACCCCTTTAAGGACAAGAACTTCCTACAAGACTAGATATCTATCCACACATTTATAAAGCAGCAAGTCTCAGGATAATAGTAGACAAGCTGGTTCTCAGCACTGAGCAAATTCTTTTCTCTTCATTTCCTGGAGTTCTCAGACTTTTTCCAACTATAGTGGAGGTAAGGGGGAGTTCAAGCAGGTCTCTAAATACCACACCATCTTGCTCAGCCACATCTTTCTTTAGGAAAGATGATGAGCTAGGTTAATAAGTCTAAGTGCCGCTACCCTTTGACCCCCATATTTGTATCAGAACTGCCCTCGGGGAGGGATGTTAGGGGAAGGTGGGCCAAAGAGGGTAGGGCCTATATTCACTGATTTTAAAAATGACTTTTCTAAGAATAAGCTTTCCACCACAACTCTGTAAATCCCAAGGCCACATAAAACAGTGTAAGAAGATCAAGTTTACTTGATCTCTTCTTTTATGTTCCAGGTTTTTCCCCTGCTTTGAAAGTGATTAAGCGTTGGCCATGTGGAACTTGAGGAAAGAGCCAGAGCTGGACATGACGGTGTGGACACATCCAGGGTTCCCATTCTTGCCCAGCAAAACCTTTTGATCTCTTTGAACCATTTTGCCATTTGAAGGGTGCATTCTGCCTGCACAGGCACAAGCCATCCATGTTTAATGTGCTCTTATTTAAAGTTACCCCATCAAGCTCCTTATGTCTACTTTAGTAGACATTTTTCTTTGTTTTCACCTTGTTTAGAGAAATGCCCTAATTGTTTCTACAGATATACTCTCAAAGAGAGCTCTTATGGAAGGAATGTTAGGCACCATGTGAGGAGCTTTACATATATTATTTAATCCTCCTCTAAAATAAGGCGAGAGGTGTGGCTATTCCTGTGTTAGAGAAGGAGAACCAGAGACTCACATAATCAGAGACTCTCAGAGAACTCAAGATGTGTGGGCATTGTGTCCAGTACTTTAGATGAAATATCCTGTAGGCCTTAACCAATAATTGTTGAATGAATGAATGAACAAATGAACCAACTCAGTTAAACCACTGAAAATGAGTGCTAACATCATACCCATTTCACAGATGAGTAAACAAATTCAGTATTCAATTAGATTGCCCAATATTTGCTAGTCTTGAGTCTAGCACTGTCTGACCCACAGCCAGGGTTCTTTCCACTCCATCATGCTGTCTATACTTAAAATACTAGAAAAAAATGGTCTCATAAAAACATTTCTCCCTTTCTAAGCAGTAACCTTTTAATTACCGGGTACCTTTTTTTCTCCCACAGCCTAGTCAGAATTCACATCTGAGACAGGGAGTAAGGAAATCACCAAGCATGAAACTGACTGGGAGAAGAAAAAAGAACATCATGAAACATTATCTAATTGTTTAGTAATGTTGTCATGCATTGTCCAAAATTGGCCTGGAACAGGAGTACAGCCAAGGAGAAGAACATAAACAGATCTTTCTTGGGATGAGCGATCTCATCTCTAGCCTTTCTAATTCGTATAAGAGATGGGACATTCCCAGTGAACTCTGGGCTGCCACGGACCAGGCACACATACTCAGGGAGAGAAAGAGCCACTGAAGGGTCAGGGCTGAAAGAATATTTATACAAGAACTCTGGCTGGGAATTCAAATATACCGTATGGTTTTTGCCTTTCCAAGCATGATTCCCTTTCCTGTTTTTGTTATTCTGAAATTAAAAACATTTGCATGGTATGCCAGGCAGCAAAATCAGGAGACACCCCAGGTCACCAACACCCCTCATGCCATGTCAGGGAAGGCAATAAAAGTTCAGAAAAATCACGGCTGGGCTTTGTGCTTGACACCAAATTAATATATCACTGTTACACATAATGAGTTATTGGGACCCTCTCAAAGTTTAAGAGAGGAAAAAAAGTAAAAACCCACAGGAACCAGAAAAGATTACTTTAAAATTAAGATGCATGTGCTCTGGCTTTTCCTGCTGCCTCCAGCAAGTCATTTACATGATGTTGCCTAGGTAACTGTTGGCTTTGCTCATGCTATCTTGCATGGAAGGTGCCATGCATGAATGAATAATACCAAAACCAAAGACAGCCCTCTCTCATAAAATACACTCCAAATGATCGAATACAGGTGAAATAGAAATTGGTCAAATGTTTTCAAAAAGATAATGCATAAAGCTTTCAGCTTACAAAAGAGATGCTAAAGGAGTTTTTAAAAATGAGAGAGATTTTTCTTTAACTTTCCATAAGATTCACTCCAATATTCTGCCAATAGTGATTTCCAAAACATATCTGAGGTAAAATTTATTTTACCAGGCTCTAATGTTCAACTTTTCAAGAAGCTAGTTGCTGTTTCCTTTCATGCCTACCAGAAAAGTCTCCTAAGCGCATGACTTTCATGAAATAGGATGTTAAAGGAAAGGCTGGGGCATACTCAAAGTTCTTTGAGTCTTCTGTCAGTGTTCCACCCCTGAGAATTTGAAGCAAGCAAAAACTCATGCTGATAACATGTATATTTAACTCAAAAAGAAAAGTCTATGATGTTAGTGGGGAGTCAGTCTAATTTTCCATAACTTCCCTAAATATATAACCCCAAATAAAATCTGATATTCAGGACATTAAGGACATTATTCAGTATATTAAGGCCCTTACAGGACATTCAACCATAAAAGGCTGAACAGTGTTAATTATCCTACATTTACTATGTCTAGAAAGTGCATTTTGGGAATTTCACAAATGAGGCAACTAGGGTTTGTCCAAGGTCATAATTTGTAAATGGAAGAGCCAAGACTCAAACCCAAGTCTGTCTTATCCCTAGAGACCATATTTTAAGCAACTGGCCACAATGACCACCCTTGTCAGGAGAAGCCAAGAACAAACCCTTTCAGAAAAGTAAAACCTGAGACAGTTTAGAGTCCAAAGAGCTAGTACCTTTACAAAAACAACACACATAAGCACAGTTTACTGCCATTCATCAAGACAAAGAAATATTCAATCAACTTACAATAACTTTCAGGTTCCCCTTAACATCAAAAGATCTGATCACCCAGTTGACAAACTTTTTGCACTTCAAGATCAGGATGAGATTTTTGACCACTGTAGAATCCTCTGGAGAAGGTCTTATGTCAATTATTATATCCACCTGGAAATCACTGAAAATGGAAAACAAAGGCAAAGTTAGGACCTAAATGCCAGAGCATTGCAGCTATCTCCCCTCTTCCAAGTCTTCCTGTTTCTAGTGTCTGGCCAGTTGATTAAAAAGCTGGAGTCCATCCCAGGCAAATGACATGTGCAAAACAGATTGTTATTGCACACATAACAAAATGGTTTTACATAACAATAGAAATACATGCCTGCTGACAATTAGCTGCTCAAGTTTTTCTCTTCTTAGGGAAGAAAAAAGGTGGTTATTTAATGTAGCCACTGTTTGAAATGAACTTGAACAAGCCAGAATAGTTTATTTTTAAAGCAGAATTGTTGCTTTTTCAATCTATAACACTTTCATTGTGTGAGTCCAACTCGCTATATGCTCAGAGTCCTTCAAAACAAGAAACAAGAAGTGAGTGGCAGTTTGGTGAAAGGGCAGCTGGTGACAGGGAGGAGGGAGGCGGGGTGGTAAAATAATTAGGAAACTTCAGAATAAAACAAGAGGCAAAAGCTGAAGGTACTCAGGCTGAAGAATCTGACCTACATAAGGTCAATTAACAATTGTAAGAATCCTATCTGCACTTACTTTCTCAAACTTCTGGACATACTGTTATTAAAATAAAGCATACGGTCAACCAAGTGATTGCTAGAAAATTGATGAGTACAACCCAGTTTGGAAGAATTTAGTATAAAAGAGAATTTTTATTAAACAATAACAGCTCTGTCATTCTGAATTTAAGGAGAGAGTCTTTATGTCTATCTTGGTTTTACACACTTATAAAGCACAAAATGAATGGTATTCCCAATTAAGCCTTAGGCTTAATATGGCACAATTAATATGGCACATTTGCCAGATTATTTCTATTCCCATCCCTTCTGAATTTTCCACAAAATTCCTCATGTGAGACAGAATGGAATTTTACCAAAACTGACATGTAGTTTTTTTTTTTTCACTTTTGAAATAAAAACAATTATAATTTTAATTTAAAAATCCCTCTACAATATAACTTTAAATTATTAAGTGACTAGTCCCTATGAAATATAGGCTAAGGCGGAAGAAAAAACTTTTTCTTTTTCATTTTTAAAAAATTTCTGTAATTATTCTCAATTGGGAGGGTCACATTTCCAGTTCAAGGGTAGGAAACTGACGTGAAGAAAATGAAAAGGAGAGAGAGGCAAGTTGGATCTAATGTTCCTTGGTATGTCACCTGGAAGAGCTATTCCCCAACACACTCACACACTCCTGCACACAGAGCTTTAAAGCAAACAGATCTGCACGGGTAAGTGCTCTGAGGACACTATGAAGAGAACTTTATGCAAAACAGGACGTTACTAAAATGAATATTATGTTAATAAGTCATATTTTGTAATTTTCTCAAGATGGGTAAATGTCAGTCAGAGGGGATCATGATGGAGCAAGGGTAACTGTGTCCTTCAGAACAGGCTTCAGGAACTCTTCTTGTCTGCATGGCAACTACCGACAGATGCAAAAAAATAAACTGTCTCGATGTGCCTTATTTCCTCTTCATGGCTTCTGTGAGCTACAGGGCTCTTTCCCTACCTATGAATCAGGAAAGATTTTTACTTTCATCTCTTCTCCATTCAGAAAAAACACACACATCCTTGCTCACCTGTAAGGGTTAGAGTTGGGGGTGATTATCTCGATGATGTGTACTTCCTCATCCCGGGGCTGGCTGGACATCACACACCCTTCTGCAGCTTTGGGCTGAAGGTACCCAGCGAGGTAATTGAGTGAGAGAAAATTCTTCCCTATGTTGCATGTGGGAGGAAACACTTGATCTGAAAGTAAGAAGGCACAGGGTGACCTATCAAACAGAGCTGCATAGAACTAGGCTCAAAGGAAAGAGTCATGGTGAACCTGAGCAAGTCCTTGAGACAAGGGCCCACAAGCCTGAAGGAAGAGCTTTAGTCTATGACCCCCTCAGCCACTGCTCTGAAATGCTTCTCAAAGTTTACCAGTGACCCCCTCCTGACCACTTCTAGTGGCCTCTTTTTGTCTACATCCTTTCTGTTCTTCTTCTCCGTGTTAGTTCTTACCTTATCCATTTACTCTGATCTGTGTTTGGGTTTCTTTTACTAGAGCGGCCCACAACCTTTAGCACATGTCAAAATCTACTTGTTAGGACCCCAATCCAGATTAGGACTCCTTTTCTGAATTCTAGACTTGCCAGCTATCTACCAAGCCATCTCCCACCTAAAATCTCAATAGGTATTTCATGGTAGGCATACTCAGCATTGAATCCATTATCTACATTATCTCCAAATATACTTATCCCCAGGTATTTGCAATTTAAACTTATAGGAGAACCAGTCACCTAATTTTCTGGTCCACACATGTAACATTAGTCATTCCCTCACATTCATTCCTCACAGCACTTCATACTCTGAAGATTAAAGGTAAACTTTTGGGGAGAAACAGGGAGGGGAGACGTCTACTCCTCACATTCTTGACCCAGACAACTGCTGTTTACATGGCTCTACAGTTTTTAAGGTAGTTTCATAAATATCACTGTGCTAAGGGCTGCTCTCCACCTCCAGCAGGGAAAGAGATGAAAGTACCAAGAGTCTAAAGACACTCCCCAATGGCACATGCCATTTACACAGCACTGCAGTGGATGGGATTTCCATCCAGTGGTTTAAATGTTTAAACAGAACCTGAAGAAACTGCTGGCAGAATGACAGCTGGGACCAATGTCAAGGAAGTTCTAGGTGTTGCAAGCTTTTCAGAAAAGGTAACTAATCAGAGACCTGGCACTTTTATGAAACAGATTTCTGCATATTTCAAGAATGGATGCCACGGTTCACATCCTACTGGAAAGTCTTACCTGATGGTAAGGAATCAACTCAGGAAGTTCCAAGACTGGGTTAATACTGCTCCCCACCTGTGTAACTTCCCTTGCGCTAAAGTTTGCTGCACACACAGCCGCATCCCCAGCACCATTTCAGGAACTGAGCAGACCAGAGCAGTTCACAAGGGCCTGATTCTAGCCTCACAGCAAGACAGCACTGCCTCTGCACTCTGCTTTCTTTTCCAAAACACCCCTCAGAGAGAACAGGCTCCCCCCAACTGGAGCTGCTAGAGCATCCTTCCTTCACATGTGCTGAGGGTTTTGCCAGATGTGCAGATGAGGTAGGCACACCCTACAGCTGCAGCCCTGTGATGCCTCCCCCAGATCACAGGATGGAAAATGATACTGGGACAGAAGGGTTGAAATTTAATTGAGAATCAAGTGTGTTTATGGGCCAGAAAACTCAAGAGACTAGGACCCTCCCGGGACTGTGGCCTGTATTTCCAGTTCACAAGCATGCCTAGCTTGTCACTGGCATGCAACAGGCACACAGGATAGGTTTCCTGAATTCACAAATGATGTAAGATTTGAAGCAAGTGACAAAAAGTTCACCCATGTTGGAAAGCCACTAGAAAAGGTTTAATTGTTCAAAAGTTGCTGATATTAGGGGTTCCACTCCTAGATGCCATTTTCACAAAGTTCAATAAGCTAATCACTTTCTGTTGTGTGTGTAGGGTTTTTTCCCCCATAAATGACTTTCCACATGCTTGGCATCAAATCTTACATCAAGTGCCAAGTAGAAAGAAAACCACAATGGGGAATCCCCAGGGAGAAACATAAGAAGTCTGGGGTTGGGGAGGAAGGGTCACATGGCTTATTTGTATTTTAAGAAAGACCTACAAATGACTTTGAGACCCAGAATGATACACTCTGAGCAGGAATTAGCCTGAGAAGTAATGCAAATGCCTCACTTTTCTGCTGTGAAAACTGAGGCTCTGGAGGTAAATCATGTTGCTGAGGTCAACAGTTATGAAGACCAGTTAGGGTAAGAACTGACATTCTTTCACTCCACACAGACAGGTTAGAACAGTTCTCAAATGTGAGTAAGCACCACAATCACCTGGGGGGCTCTTGAGAACACCAACTGGTGGCCCCACCCCAGAGTTTCTAAAAAGGCATTTCTAACAAGTTCTCGGGCAATGCTGTTGCTGCTGCTGTTACTAGGGCAGGAGTTTGAGAACTAAGGTTTGAGCAAGAGGAGGTTCATGGCCGGCATGAGATGTGGGGATAAAAGGAGAAACTAGCCCATGGGGCTGGCTCAGTGGAGTCTGACTGAGGGTGATAGTCCATGACATTGTCTGTGACCCACCAACCTAAGCAAGGAGCCTCCAATTCCCCAGTGTACCTTTTCATGGCTTAACCCAGAGACTTAGACCTGACTGGTGGCTGGAGACAAATTCCAGGGGCCCCAAAGGAATTGCCAAGAAGTTAACCAGTTTTTGCTGGACTGGACACCAGGTCTTCTATGTTCACTTCCCTACCCACTGTGTAGCTTCACCACCTAAGTTATTTAGCCCCCTGCTTACAAGGCAGATGACTGCTGTTCCTAGAAATCCATGTACTATCAAAGAAACCGAGCCCAATAATTCTAAATATTGCTATAACAAATTTTCTTATTCTGACAAATTCCAAAGGGTAATCAACATTCTTTCATGCTACTAGAATTCTGCTTCAGAAATGCAGAGCATTGGCCAAGGATTAAATCTTTTATTAAAAAAGAGTTTTCATTTTGTTTCAATGGGGCTTGATCTGTTATTCACTACCTGACTACCATAATAGCCTAGCAACAAATTTAAATCTTCTGAACCCAGTTCTCACCTAAAACTCTTTCTCTCATGCCAATTAAACAAGTCTTTCCATCTAGCAGCCTACTTTCATTTTCAGGTTATGCTTACTTGGCTAAGACTCAAAGTATAGCATCAGAAAACAAGCATTAGGTTCAAGAAACTAGGGTTTGAGATCTACCTTTGCTACTTGCTAGTAACATGGATTTGAACAAATTTACTTAACCCTCTACTAAGTCCTCTATCTCCCTCCTGGGATTACTATGGGGTTAAGTGGGGTGCATGTGAAAGCCCTGATGTGGCCTCTATAAGCAGCACATACTCTAATGTCACTGTCCACCTTTGCAGTATCTGTTTCATATTCACTTTAAAACAGGCTTGATCCAAAAAAGACCTGGGATCAAACATACAGCAACCCTCCTTCCCTGCCATGGTATCTGCAGAGGAGGTGACAACTGCTATAGAATTCACCAGAGAACACTGGATGCTGAAAACCTGAAACATAGTGTACACAGTTACTTGACTATAAGAAAGACTTATTCACAAGAGTTATTTCCTAGTAACTTAGGGGGGTTCCAAATGTACTCAACTAAAAATATTGACGAAAAATGTTTTATGAAAAATTGGGTCATGGGCTATTTAAACCTCTTTGCAAGGCAAGGGAATTAAAATGGGCAATCTCTTATCAAGGCCATGTAGTTCATTTATCCAATAACTTGTTCTGTAACAGGCATTCATATTAAAATGTATTTAAACACTTTCCTTTGCTATTGCCAAAATTTAAATGCTGTCTCAACCATATACTAATACTGGTTTAAAATGTGTGTAGAATGACAGGTAGCAGAAAGCCCAATTTGTTGACTTATACTGCCAACTCCTTAATTTCATCATTATCATCTTTCCCACATTCTCCACTTCTCACTCTCCACTAACTTCTTCTGATGTCTGTACACAGATGTTTTCTAAATCCTGCACAACAACAGCTCCCACTCTCTGTCAAGTGCACTAATCCCCATTTCTCACTTGGTCATTACCAGGCCAATCTCCCCAGAAGGAAAAATAAAGAAGGGGAGGAGAAAGAGCAAGCCCAAATGATCCCTCACGTCCCTGCCAACTACAACATTCTGGAATCCTGTGATTCTTTCCTCTAATCACCTGACTACTTACCCCTGCTAGGCTAACAGAAAACTGCCTATCATAAATCAGTCATTAACTGAAACTACTTATAATTTACCTTCCCCCACTTTAATATAAATGTTTTTTGCTATCTTGAGTTCGGTAAATGAAGTAACTGCTCCATACTCCTTTTGGGCCCAATTTAACAGATGTTCATTTCCATGGGGGAGGTTCCTTTCTTCTGTTTTTGCTGTTAAGGAGAAGTTTCCTGATGAAAACTGGACCACAGAACCCTCAGACACCTAGAGGAAACAGAATGCATAGTTTAACATAGCTCAGACACCTAGAGCTGAATCACAGAGAAAGCACTTATCAAACCACTCATGAGTATTTGTCAGTAACAGATTTGTCTCTTCCTGCCATTACACAGGCAAGCCAGCTTTTTCAGCAACTGATCAAGAAACAGTCCCAAACGTAGTTCTCCTAGATAATGGCAAAATTCCCCTCAAATTTTCAAAGAACTTTGTGATGGGAGACTGACTTATGCGTTGTGAATAATCAGAATTATCATTACTATTTTCTATATATCTATATTAAAGCCCAACCTTTGGAGTACTATTAGCCCTCCAGTTACATGGACTCAATACGTATGGATTTAACCAACTACAGACTGAAGGCATTTGGGGAAAAATCTGCACCTGTACTGAAAATGTAGACTTTTTTCTTGTCATTTCCTGAACAGTATAGTATAACTATTTACACAGCATTTACACTGAGTTAGATATTATAAGTAATCCAGAGATGATTTAAAGTACACAGGAAGGTGTACTTAGGTTTATACACAAATACTATGCCATTTTATATAAGGGCCTTGAGCATCTGTGGATTTTGGTATTGGGAAATTGTCCTGGAACCAATCCTCCATGGGTACCAAAGGTTGACTGTCATGTATTGCAAATCAACTGGGAAGCACTGGTGGGTGTTCTCTTGGGCTTTTAATGGGCTTCAGAATCAGAGTGAGCGATCTTCCACAGCTGCCGCAACTGCTGACAGAGTCACCACGACAGAGACCCAGCAAGAGTCCTTTCAAGTTCTTCTGAGTACTGAGATAAAAAGAATGGCTAAAGGTTGCCAATCTTCTACTACATTCCTCTATTTCATAGCAGTGAGACGAACGTGTTTAAGTTTATTTTGTAAGACTCCCAAATTCTCACAGATAATGAAGAGACTATTAAACTGACCCTGATAAAACTTGGAGGATGATGTACACAAGTATATACCACATTACTGTTACATGTATTTATAGCAGTGCTGACTGAACATATCATGGTGTATAAATAACACCTATAAAGAAGGAAAATCATCTCATTGCTGTGCTATAATCAAACTTAGTTGTTGTGAAAATATGCATGCCACTAGCTAGTATTTATAAAATAAATGACCTTAACAATATCAAGTTGAAAACTCAAAATGTGGGCAAAAAGGTTAGTAAGTAGTTATATATATTATAAATGCCTTACAGTAAATTTCATATTAACTATTTATTCATAACAAAAAACAAGTTTCTGATGGGGTTATAATAGCCAGACCAAAATAGCAAGTTGAGGGAAGAGATTTTACTAATGGTTCTAGCACTCACAGCAGCATTTCCAACCTTAACATGTGTACAAAATAGTACTTACCCTGGTATTGTGCTGAGTTAACACTCAATTGAATTATATATACACATATACTTCTTAAAATGCTGGCAAATGATTCCTTCGCTGAATTGATCCCATGATATTCTAATAACTGAAAAGTGGAATCACCTGAAGAGCTTCTAAATATCCTGCTGTGCAGGGCACATCCCAGACCAGTTAGAACCTTTAGAGTGAGGCTCAGGAATCAGAATTTTTTAAAGCTCTCTGGATGATTCCAATGTTCAGCCTCATTTGAAAATGCCTCCCTTAATGAATATGGTGTGATCCACAATGTGAAAGGCACTGCTGTAGCCCAGGCCCAGTGCAGGGCCCCTTGAAGCTGCCTGGTTTTTAATACCTAATGATAAATTTTTTGGAACACTCATAACAGTGGAACATAATGAAATATGTTCTCTTCGAATTCTTCCCCCTTGAACTTTTCCAGGTAATATATACAAATTTCATGCAAAAATTAAAAACATTTTAATCTTCACCATAAATGGTTTAACCAAAGGTAATTTTGTCCTCCAGGAGACATATGGCAATGTCTAAAAGTATTTTTAAGATTATCATAAAAGGAATGAGGTGCGAATGAGGTGCCATTGGCATCTATAGATTAGAAGAGATGTAGGTAAACATCCTACAATGCACAGGCCACACACACACACACACACACACACACCCCCCAAAGAATTATACAAAATGTCAACAATGCAGAGAGTAAGAAATCCTGCTCTATGTTTTGGCAGCTCATACTAGGGAGGCGGGTCCCTAAATTGACCAAGTATTATTACTCAAACATCTGCTGGATTTCAAGACTAAATCCCCAAAAAGCAAGCATGCTGGTTAGTACTTTGAAAAGGAGAAGAAAGCCTTTCTTGTTTTCTTGGGAAGCTCAGAACTAGGTATCTATAATCTGAGTATCACCTATTCAGCAACAGTTACCATTTACTGTAAACCTACCATGTATTAGGGACTGCAAGGTGCTACCAAATGTGCTAATAACAATTTCTAAGTGCTCTGGTGCCAGTTATAAGCAAACCAGTATGGAGTGTTTAGCTTTGATGTCACCTGAACATGAAAAAGCTTGCAAGCCATCCTCCCACATAAGATTAACTGCCCACCTACATGTAACGTAGTATACTCTAAAGTGCAGCTATTCACCAGCCCTGAGCCTCAAACCATGTTTACCTGTTCTTCTAACCTTAGCCTGGTTGTAAAAATCTTTTCACTGAAAAACATTTGTACTAAAAAGGCATGTTTTTGTATTAAATTCTTTTATTGGTACATTGTAGGTACACAACACAATTACATTTCTCATTGGGAATCGTACCTTTACATAACGCACCTTGGTTCTTATTTTTCCCCATTCCTAGCCCTCCCTTCACCCCCTCCACCCTTCCCTATTTACAAAGACTTTATTTCCATTTTTTCCATTTCTCATCATTTTTTC
>NW_004624742.1:5950670-6022800 GCF_000247695.1 Heterocephalus glaber | reverse complement strand
CCCTTTACAAGGATGTAGTGTCCTTCTTCATCTCTCTTAATCAGCGTTGGTTTGAAATCTACTTGATCTGCCAAGAGGATAGCTACTCCTGCTTTTTTTTGGGTTCCTGTCACATGGAGTATTGTTTTCCACCCTTAAAACGGCATTTTTATTAAGTCTGTCACTGAAGAGGAAAAAAAAAAACCCACAGCAGTGCAAAGGTCTTTGTAGCCCTGCCAGGACACTTCTGGCTGCATTGGCAAGGACCCTTGGGTGTTCTGCTGCTCCTGTCCTCATTCTTGGTACAGCCACAAAATATAATCCTAGGTTTTAAATACATTATACAAAGAACACAATTTTTTTGAGAGTAAAAAAAACAATATATAACACTGGTACATTCCCAAAGCAAGAAAGTGAACAATGTAAACAAAAGAATCAATCAGGAACAACTTCAGAATGTCCCCTGAATTAAAAAGTGGTACCATGATGAGGCTGATTGTTCAAGAAGGGACAACTCCTATTCAACTCCAGCTGGCTAATCCCATCATGAACCATTAACCCTGCCGAGTGTGTCTTCTCCTGGCCAGCACCACTAAGGTTCATACACTCAGAGCTAAGGAATTTGGAAACAGAATTACCAGCACTTCTCAGGCACATTCCAATGAGAACTCAAAGCTGCCAGAGGCGGTGAGGTGTCCCTGACTGCAGGTCAGTGGAAATTTCCTGCTTTGGTAAGGGGTTAGTCAGCACTCTGCTCCTGACCGCCAGCTCTCCTGGCTCTGCAAAGGCCTCCCCCACCTCCAGAGTTTTAGAAGGTATTATTCAGATGTTATTTCCATTTGATCCTCAGGACCTGTGAGGCAGGCTACTATAATTTCCACAGTAGAGAGGAAGAAATCTCAGAGAGGCTAATGGCCTTCTTAAGGCCAGAGAGCACCAGAACAGGAGACTTCTGATTCCTAGTCATAGCAGGCATCTGTTGAGCCCTTACAGAAAGAAGACTTCACGAGACCCCAAGACAGTTTTTTCTATTCACAAGATGCACTTTCTATTCACTAGTCTGAGTCATGCCTACCAAGCTAAAGAATTCCTTTTTCCTTCTTCCATGAGACAATTCTTCAAATATTTGAAGGTGTCACTGGACTTTTATCATGTGTTCACTCTTTAGCGCAGCATTCTCAGCTTTTCCATCTCTTCCCTAGATACCATGGTTGTCAGATATTCACCAGCATAGTCTCCAAAACATGGTGTTTGATTCAGGATCCCCAAATGTGGACATGTGACAAATACACTGTGATGGTTAATTTTAGGCAACAACTTGACTGGGCCATGAGTTGCTCAGATACCATATTTGATTGAACATTATTCTGGGCACTGTTGTTATTGTTGAAGGATTTTTTTAGATGAAATTAACATTTAAATCAGCAGACTGATTAAAGTAGACTGCTTTCCCTATGGATGGGCTCATCCAACTAATTTGTTGTATGTATGTACGTTATGTATGTATGTGTGTGTGTATTTATTTATTTATTTATTTATTTATTTTTCCAGTACTGAGGCTCAAATTCAGGACCTTGTGCTTGCCAGGCAGGTGCAGCACCACTGGGCTAAATCTCCAGTCCCTCATCCAACTAGTTAAAAGAGTGAATGGAATGAAAACCTGGCCCTCCTCAAGAGAGAATTCTTCTGCCTGATGGACCTCACATCAAGACATCAGTTCCTCCTGGTTCTATAGCAGCCTGCTGCCCTTCAGATGGAACTGGTCATTGGCTTTGCAGATCTGAGACTTGCCAATCTCTCTATCTGCATGAGCTGATTCCTTATAATAAATATATAGAGGGGCCGGGGATTTAGCTCAGTGATTCCGTCGCCTGCCTCACAAGCACAAGGTCCCAAGTTTAAACCCCAATAAAAAAATTAAAAAAAAAAAAAATATATATATATATATATAGAGAGAGAGAGAGAGAGAGAGAGAGAGAGACTTAGCTTTCACACCAGCTGAATGCACATATTAACTCATATTTATTAATTTATCCTTAAACATGTACTATAGTAAGGGAGCCAAAGGAGCAAAGAACTGAGTAAAATGTAGCAACAAGAGGTCTTTGTTTTAGCATGGCAAGGCTCTTTGATCCTTTCCTTATACCAGTAATTCTTTCACTATAAATATAGTCTTTACAATTATTCTTTAGACCTGTGTTTCAAGTCTGTAGAGACCATGTAAAATCCTTATTTTGTTATCTGTAAATAATTAAACTTCACATGCTGCCTTCTATAATCCATCAAAATTCCTGAGAAACTGAACAACACAAGGCTGAAGTCTGGGCCTCACAGGGATCTCCACACTCTTAACAAGGTCCCGGAATGTTACCTAGCCATGAAGCAACCCCAGAGAAGGACATTTTTGTAATGGCATCATGCCAGAATCTGCCAAGAGTCCTGGTGAAATAGACATGTCATGTCCCTGTCATCCCTCAACTCTCCAGTCAAAACTCCAGACTCAGCTTTCATCTCTGGAGTGTGGCAACCCCTATTTAAGACTGGCTTGGGTTAAAGTTTGTGGAAAAACATAGGATATAAAGAGATTAGCAAAATACATAAGAAATAGAGGGGAAATAATTTCATGCATATAGAGAACACACAACCTTCTTTTCTCTATACTCACTCTACTCTCAACACTTCATGCCTGATACAAGACTTCTGATTCCTGGTCACAACAGAAATCCGTGGAACCCTTAGAGAAAGAAGCCTTCAACCAACCAATCTCCAACACATTGGACACTAGCTGCTGTGATGCAATTCTCTTTAACTCGGATACTATCTCTCCAGAGATAGCATCAGATCCTACAGGTTAAGGGTTCAGCCCTATAAGACTACTGAAACAGACATGTCACACCAATGGCAAGACTAGCCTGTCACCTGTGCTTTTGAATGGCCACAAATCAGAGGTTCCTGCCACTGTCCTCAGGCTCACTTATTTGCTAGAATGGCTCACAGAACTCAGAGAAACAATTTGCTTATATTTACATACTTACTACAAAGGAAACATTTCAGGAACAGCAAGAGAGAAAAGATGTTAGTGACAAGGTATTAAGGAAAGGATATGGGGTATCCCGGCCCTCACCAGCACCTCCCAGCACCTCCAAAGATTCACACCCAGAAGCTCTCTACACCTCATCCTGTAGTTCCAGGATTTTTATGAAGAATTCAAGCAAGCAGGATTAAGTCATATCACTGGCCACTGGCAATTAAGTCGATCTCTTGCTCCACTTCCCTCCCCAGAAGTAGCTGATGCTCTGAAAATTTCAATCTCTAAATCACATAATTGGTTCACCTGGCAACCAGGCTCCATCCTAAGGGCATCCAGGAGCTCCCAGCTACCAGTCATCTTAACATAGGAAAAAAATACATATATCATTTTGGAGATGCTGAGGGTTTTAAGAGCTGTGTGCCAGGAAATGGGGACAGAGACTAAATACATTCTTCTTATTATACCATAATGAGTGTGGAGCTGTTTAAACAATAAAAGGTTAAGAATACAGATTTTCTATGTGGATAAAATGGCAGGAACTTCCCAGTGCTATTTATTCCATCTCCCATCCTGACCCTTATTCCTGGGTCCTTGCCCACCATATCTGGCCCTTCTGGCTCAACCAAACTACTACAGTAACCAATCCCACTCTCTCTCTCCCTTTTCCACATTGTCAGCTGGGCAATCTTTCTCAAATATAAACATACAATGACGCAGAAGAGCAGCTAAGTATCTGGATGTGGCATGTGGCCAGAGAGGGTCTCTGCCTTTCTCATGTACCCACCACACACCATATGGAACCAATCATAGTTGCTGAACACTTTGCATTGCTATACGCTCCTGGGTCTTTTTACATCCTGCCCCCCAGCCTGGACCACTTTTATCCCACCTTGCTCATTTGATGAACTGCTCTTTCTTTTCCCCAAGCATCTCTTTCTCTATAAAGCTACCCAGGCTCCCTGTTCTCCTCAGGTTGGAGCTGCTCTCATGTCCTATACATGCCTCCAGTCCATTCCCTCTCTCGCATGAATTTCTCTGATTTATCAGCATACCTACAGCCTTTGCTTAGCAAAGACCACCATCTGAGGGCCAAGGAAACCTTGTCCATTTGGAATCTCCTGGCCTGGCACAATGCGTGGCACAAAGTAGGGACCCAATAACTGCTTGTTGAATGAAAGCTCAAGGCTGATACTTACAGGAAAGGATAGGCCATAATTTCTTCATTCCCATTATCCAAACTCCTTGCTTCCCTCACTGCCCAGGAAATGAGCTTTTGGCTAGGCTTTCAAGCTAATGATTTGATTTTTCACCTAATAACTCCAGCTAAAAAACCAACTATTAAAGTATATCCAGTAGTTGCCTGTCTCCCCCCCATAGTCCACTGAACTTTCTTCCAGCTTGCTAATTAAAACCCAATCCTCTGACATGCTCTAACATGACAAATGTCTTCCTGTGGGAATGAACGGAGCCTTGAGCTCCAAGGATTCCAATTCCTAGCACAGGTCTGCAGAAGGGGCAACCATAAAGCACTTTACAGTCTAACAAATCCTGAGATGCTGGGATGCACCTGAGCCCTTGCTTGAGTCTTCTTCTCTATTTAAACCACGCACAACATTTGTATTTTAAATTCTGGTTATGGCTACTAGACTTTTTTTTTTTTAAGAGCAGAACATTACTCTATCTGCCAGTGCTGGGAGTTTTATTACAAGAACTTACGGCTAGGCAATGAGAGCCAAGTTTATTATTTTTTCTGGATCACATTCAACAAACTCGTCCAAAAGTACATGAAAAAAACCTAAAAGAGGCAACCAGCCCTTTTGTTTCCACACCTGTTTTTAAGGTTTAACTCTTGAAGTCCAAGTAGATCCACAGAAGCCTCAAGGCTGATCTCAGGAGCCTGAGAGAAGTGGACAGCTCCTCACTGATGGATACACATTTTCCTGGAACTGAGCTGCTTCGTTTTAAGCACTTATCGTCTTGGTGGGGAGAAGAGGGTAGCGCTGCTGCAGAAAGTGCCACTCTGTAAGGCCTCATCTAGGTCTAGGCTCACCCTCACACCTCCTCGACCCTTACCCCAAAATCAGTGCTCCCAGGGAATCATCCTGATGACAATTCCAGCCTCGCTAGATCACAGGTAGCATTAAGTCTCATCCTCATTTTCATCTCACCTTCTCCAGGTCTACTCAAATACACTTATTTATTATCCTTGCTGCCCATCTCCTGCCACTAGAATGGAAGCTCCTTCAGAGGCTAGAATCAACATCTGCTTCATGCACTGATATATCCAAAGCACCCGGAACAGTGCTGACTACAAAAAAGACACTCCTTATTTAATAGAATGAATTGTGAAGACCAAGTAGTTGGCAGTGCCTGCCTAAAGTTCTACACTGAGGAGGATTTTGAGGTCATATTCAGGAGTAGTGGAAAATGGAAACAAGCACCATGATCAATCATGTTTCTGCCAGGGGTTTCAAGAAAGCCATCTTTGCCACTCATCTATACTGTCCAATACAGTTGCCACTGGCTACACGAAGCACTTGAACGTTGCTAAATTGACCTGAGTTATAAATGTAAAATGCCAGAGTTTGAAGACAGTACAAGAAAAAAGTCAAATATCTTCTTAATGTTTCATTGACTGATTATATGTTTTTGAGATGGGGTCTCATTACATTGGTCTAGTTGGTCTTGAACTTGGGGGCTCTTAAGTAATCTTCCTGCCTCAGCCTTCTGAATAGCTAGAATTACAGGTGCATACTGCCACATTGGGTTTTTTCTTTTTAAATTCACTAGTAGAAGACTTAAAATTACATACAATATGTAGTTATCAGACATCATGACTCTAGGTCCTCCTCCTATATGTCCCTGAGAAAAAAGCATGTTATAAACTGATACCTATTCATCTGCTTTTTGGTTGAATTTGAGAACATAAATCAGTGTCAAGGAGACTTCTCAAACTCAATACTTCCCTAAATGTGAGCTTCACACCAATATATCACAGACAGACATAAGTTAAAATGTAGGTTCCAGGGTGGTGGGGGTAGGAATCTAGAATCCAGGCAACTATAGTATAATAGTTGCCTTCCTATCACCCGTGCATACCTGAAGAACAGTGCTGTATGCCATGAATAAAAACACTGTTTAAAATCCAAATAATCTTTATAAAGCTTAAATGAGATTGTCTGGAGAACAAGCAAGCAACTCCTCTCATGAACTGGTAGAAAAAAGCAAAGAGGGAGAGAGAAAAGCTATGTCACAGATGGAGTCATCTTCTTACACATTTTTTAAAAAAGTAGGTCTTGTGAAAGAGAAGAAGCTCCCTGTGCTAAAAGCCCACTGAGATCTCAGAGGAAAAGTTGTTCCAGGAATATCACACACACACACACACATACACTCGCTGTGGTCCATTTGGAGCTTGCGTTATCAGTTGGGTGAGTGCCTGCTATTCACATTACAGACCCTTGGGGCAGCTCCAATTCTAATTCACACACCCAACTTCACACATTTCCATGACTTTGGCATTGGTGGAAATTCAACACTTGCACAATGAGAATCAGCCCTCTCCCTCCTCTGTCCTGCCCTACACCCAGCTTTTACTATTTCTCTTCACTTTATCTGATTCCTGTATTTTAAAATTCTCTTCTAGAGTTGCCTGCTTAGGCAAATAAGAAGAGCAAAACAAGACAAACAAAGCAAAGAAAAACATATTATTTCAGAAACACCTGCCATGCCAAGAGCTCACTAGCTCAATTCCAGGGGGGAAAGACTCGTGGTAAAGAGAATAAGCATTTCTCTAGAATCTGGGTTTTTATTTAAGTAGGATCTACAGATTGTTCCTAGCACTCATAACAGCTCCCACAAGAATGGTATTAAGATTATGTTTTGATGTATTCTGTGCATACAAAGTCCAGCAAAAATAAACTTACTGAAACAGCACTGACCTATTTACTTCCAAATGAAGACTGAACCCTATATGTGAAAGAGAAAAATCATATGCTCTCCCTACCCAATTCCTGGGAGGCTTTTTCCTCCGAAACTCCGTGATACAAAATGTGATCCAAAACATGTTTTCTATTAACATACATTGTGACTTAATGTTTTCTTGTTTAAAAGATTTGTCTTAAAGAAATAACTTCCATGCCCATGAATCTATATTTGTAATTTACAAAGCTACATATTCATGAGCCATATGATTATAGTATCTGCCAATCATGTATTCAGGAAACACAAATCCATGCAACTGTTTTTAAATTCTTGGGTATTTTTATTTTGTACCCAAAACCAGAACTCCTTTTGGTTTAAAGCATACTGGACTACGAATTTTCCCTAAAATATTCATGATGATCATCCTAATTTTGATTTTGTTTTGGCTGAAATGCGATGAACTAAGAGACTGAAACTGCCCTGTGTTCCTCCTGCTCTGCATGTTCACACACGTCCACAAGGAAAGCTCTGAGATGCTGCCTGCTGAACATGCGCCTGTACAGACTTGAATAGGAGCCAGCACACAAGCAATGCTCTCATCTCCCATGGAAACATTACAAGAATGACAATGTATGTAAGTCCACACACAAAGAGAAGCAAAAGATCTCACTCCATCCGAAAAATGAACTCAGTCCCCACAGATGACCAAATTAATGAAGCATGAGCTGTATTATAATAGTTTTCCAAAGTAGAGCCCCAGGCCACACAGGGATCCTCCTAAGCCTTAAAATATAATTTCCCCAGACTCCTAAATTTACCCTTCCACATCTCCCAATGTTAGCATGATGTTTAGAACAATATGCCCCAAATTTCAAAGTGCATTTTCCATCTAAAGGGTGTTTTCCAGGAAAAAAATAAAATAAAATATTGGCATTGTTACTCTTACTTGCCACATTTCTCAATCTATTTTTGCTTTACAATGTGCTTCTGGGGAAACCCTCACTAGGAAGGATTCTTTTCTTTTCTTTTACTTTATTTTATTTTTAAGTTACATCCAATCTACCAAGTCAGGCTCAAGAGCCTAAACTCAATTTTAGAAGCACTTGACTCCAAATGGGATCCTAGAATGCTCTTTGTAGAGCTATTCTTTATTGATGCTGACGATATCAGTTCCATTTTACAAACAAGGAAACTGAGACTCAAAGAAAAGAAAGGATCTACCCTAGGCACAGAATTGGCAGATAATAGGACTGACAAAAGAAAAGATCTTGAAAAAAGAAAGAACTTTTTCTCATTATAGCTCTTTCTATTCTGTCATCAGGGAGCAGTCAGCTACCAAACTCAGACATCACTGTAGGACAGACAGGAGCACCGCCCGCCCGCCAACCCCGGGTTCCATACTAATAGAATACTGGGAGAACATTATCCTAAAGCCTCAAGCTGAACACCTACTAAGTGTATGTTACATAGATTCTGAATCTTTATATTTGACAAAGAAGCTAGGGCTATGAGTGATGAGGTAAAGTGTCAGATTATATAGCAAGGGATGAGCACAGATTCAAACTGTATTTGGATTCCACACTATACTCTTTCCACAAGGGGAGAGGGGCTCTGAATGTGCCTGCAAAAGGTCATCTCCCTTTGGGGAGGGAACCTGCTCTCAGGTCAGCAAAGATCTGAGTAACTGAAGCCAAACTTCCTACAAGACTGGGGAGTCGAAGAGAAACAGCCTGTGAAGGGAGCAAAAAGGAAAAAGCAAGAGAGAAAATAGGGAATCACTGCTGTCTTCTTTGCCTCTTGTGACGCGTTGAGTTATTTCTTTCTCTGAACCCCCTTTCCCCACAGCCTGAAGAACTGTTCTGGTGCAAGTGGGGAGAAAGAGAATAGAAGGGACAGAAAGAAAGGAATGACTGTTCGAAAAGCAAATTATTTAACTGGAATGAATCGATAGATATAGATAGATACAGACAGACAGGCATATAGATGTAGATACAGATCTCCTCTACTGGTTCTTTTCTCTAGAAAAATCCTGATACAATTTCTGTAAATACTTGGTACAAGCTTGAGGAAAAATGGAGTTACATATACTGGACCACTGAGTAACCACAGACTCAAGAACAGTTTGGGAAAAAAGGATCTAAAGCAGTGACAGCAAACCTTTAAGAGCTTTCAATGATACAAGCAGCCCCCTGCAGCACACATGCCACAGCTTCACCACCACTGCTCTAAAGGGTATTTCCTTAGGAGGGAGAAATAGAAATGGGGTCTCTGGCCCCAAACAACTAATTAAAGCCCTCCTGAATCTTCTTAAAATTAAGTCTCAAGCAAAGGCAGAGTCTTTCTATTTGCCACATCTTTATTCCCACTCCCATTTTATAGTCTACATTTAACAGTCTCTGAAGAAGACCACAGTGATCTGCCAAATCCAAGAAGATTGAAATGAACACAACTAGCAGTGATGCTGAAATGATTCCTAGAGGGCAAAGAACAGATACAGATACTAAGCAAGGTAGCCTGGTGGAGCTTATCCAGAGATAGTCCAACCAGGAGTCACAGGAATGGGAAATGGGTCAAAGGAATAGCTTTAAAACCCTTATTCAAGTGGAATAGTGATATGACCTAGATCTCAGTACTGAAACAAGTCATTTATAACATGCTTTGCTGAAACAACACCTTTGCCCATCTGGCCTCATGTCCCCATTTGGTTTTAAGGGTTCAAACTGTAAAGCCTGTTCTTGGGATAGTTGTTACTGGCTCCATGCTGGAGACCAGAGTTACAGATGACATCACAGTTAGGCCCTCAAGTCAGGCAGTGTGACTTGAAGTTGCCATTTACCATTCTATAAAGTATACTATTGTTGCTAGCATTTATTAAGCTGGCAGGCACTATTTCAAGCATTTACTTGGGGTATAGCCACCACTTACTACCTGTGTGACTGTACACATGTTAACCTCTTTATCTCAGTTTCTCCATCTTAAAATGAAAATAATAATACCTATTTCACAGGCATGTTATAAAGACTAAATAACATATGTGTTCAGAAAGCCTAGCACACACCATACACTATTAAATGTTTGTTAAATATATACCTATAAGCGTATTTGTCCTCACAACAGATCATGAGTCATCGGACAGATCCTGGGAATGACAGGCCATGACTTATTCACTGGGGTGGGACCATAGCTATCTTGTCCAAACTGCTAGAAATGGATAGATGAACCCCATCTTCAAAGGCTAGAGCGAGGTTAGCTTCAAATAGCGACTCTGCACATCAGCCTACAACCTATGACACAGAAGGTACAGAATCTTATGCTTTCCACAATAAAGATGGAAGGGTAGAGAGCACACAGATCATGACCACTGAGGACTTAGCCACAGGTGGTACGTGGATAAGCACAGCCCACGCCCAGGCATCACACTGTCATTCACCACCCCAATCAGATGAGCCAGAGGCAGACCAATGATGACTCCCTGGCACGGTGGCATTAAGAGCCCACATTTGCAACAAAGGCATCAGGCCATCTACAGGTATAGTACTAGGAACCAAGAACAACAAGTAGATCTTGGGATATAAACTCTACCCAGGACATAAAAGTAATAAAGACTAAAGGGACTCCTTCACCACATACAGAAATTAGAAATAGCTTCCAAGCCAGAAAGACGACAGAACTTGAGGTACAAGACCCAGGTTGCTTCAAATAAACAGGACAACTTGTGCCTAGGAAAGAGCTGGGTTGTCTTGCAGTTGTTTTCTGAAATGGGCAGTGAGGGCCACCTGTGTGAACACTGAGAAAGGGCATCACTGTCTGCAATTTACAAGAGGACCAAGGCTCAGCCAAGAGCTTTCACCTCAGACTCCCAGAGCCTCCCAGGAGACAGATTTCCTCCCCTCTTACTACATGAAAGTAAAACATTCTGCAACCTCCCTCAACAAAACACTCGCTTTTTCTACCAAACTCTATGTTAGGCACAGCACTAGAGACTAATATTTGATACAACTGCCCAACGCTTGGGAAAGCCAGATGCATCAGATTACCAGATCAGCCTTAGACAATAAAGCCTCAAAGGATGTCATGGGACTCTACACAAAGAAACACCAACTTTCACTCTTCAATGAAAATGAGTTTATTTAACCTCAATTTGTTGAATGAAAGCAAAGCCTTCACAGAGCTGGGGCCATGCCTTCACACAGACATGACACAACATGTCCAGCCAAAGCCAGGAAAAATCTACACTTACATGAACCCTCCAGGACAGGATGTCTTGCTCAGGAAAAAATACACCCGGGCAAACCTCACAAGTGCCTCAAGGCCACTCACTCACTGGCAATATTCACCAGCCTTAACCGAACAAATAGCATAAATCCTAGGGAATCTCTGAAAACCCTTTCTGGACCAGTTTTACCAGATGAAACTGGACTCTCTCTAATGTTCTAATTGTCACAGTGACATCTAGGAAGGGTTCCCTCACCACCAAGGGACTAGAAACTCATTCCTAGGAAATATGGTAGTTGACTGACCCCAGCTCTTGAGAAGATCAAGCCCCATATAATTAAGGCTCTTAAGGACAAGCCACAAAACCAACAGATAAGCAGCCTCCTGGATGGAAATGCATGGTACACAACCACTTGGCTATTCCACAGGACACAATGAGTCATTCCACCAGAGACGTTTAAAAGAAGAATCACCAATCTTGAATCATTTAGTTATTTAATCTGCCTCCAAGACAGAATTTACTTGGGGAAAGACCTCACTGGAAAACCTAAAATGGTTTATCTAGGCTTCTAGTATATAGGGGTGACATTTCTGGGTGAGTAGGAAGCTGCCCTTGTGCTCAGCACCTGGACCCATCTGCCACATGCTGTTCCCCAGAATCAATCTCCTCAATTGCATTTGCAAGAGGAGAGTTGTGGGGGCCAGGGATTTAGCTCAGTGGTTCTGCTGCCGGCCTCGAAAGCACAAGGTCCCGAGTTTGATCCCCGGTACCAAAAAAAAAAAAAGCAAGAGGAGAGTTGTCATTTTCTCTAATTTCCAGGATCCAACAGTGGCCCTTATCACACTAAACAGCAAGCCCTAATTTCCTAACCAGTGTTCCCACATAAATAGGAAGCTCTCCAAGGGCAGGCAGTTCATCCCATTTCTCCCTGTATCCTTCACAGCTATTTCAGTTCTCAGAATTATGCAGGCCCCAAACACTGGGTTTTAAATGAATGAACAAGTAGATGAATAAATCATCATCCCAGGTATGCTTATCTTGTGGTTTTTCTAAACATGAGTGTGGGAGGGGGCTGCCAAAGAAGGGAAAGGAGGAAATTAGAAGAGAAAAAATCATTTCCAGATTTTTAAATGCAACACAATAGAAAACAGAATTTTTTTTAAGTTCTCTCCTCTACAAGCAAAGCTGAATGTTTGAGTTATTCTTAGGGCATTTTTGGACACTGTAACCCTCAGTTACACACTGCTTGGCATCATGGAAAGGTAACGGATAGACATGCGCTGTGGTACAGGCTGTGCATGTCCCTTCCTAGCACAACACTAAGCTCACATCTGGGGCTGTTTAACAACTGATTGGAAATTTAGCCTTCTGATTTCCAGTTAAATACTAGGCACAGGAAAACAAATAGCACTTGTTTTTCACTGAGCCTTGTCAGTCATCCAAACTGCAGTGCAGACCAGAGAACTGCCTGTGGTTTGGTGGCAGAGGCCCAAATATGTGGATTTTTTTTTTCCTCCAGTTTAAGAAAAGGGAATAAACTAGATTTTGGCAAGCACAGCTTCTTCACCCACCCTGCCCCCATTCTTGGAAATGCAAAACTGGATTTTAAATACGAAGCATGTTCTGAGTATTAATTTACATTTTTCATTAGGATTAAGTTTTGATTTGCTTTTAATCCAAAGCCAACAGCATAAAGTTTGGTTTCTCTCATTTATTTCAACTGCCCTGCCTTGATATTTACTTGGATTTGCTGAAAAGGCAATGTTCATATTGCTGTTTTCTGTTTCCAATTAAATTGGGATATAATATCTAGCAGTTGTATTATCAAAGAATCAGAGAGTTTAAAGGTTAGGAAGAACTTTAGAGATCACAACTCCCTCATTTCAGAGATGCAAACTTAGGCCCAAGTAGTTTAGTGATTTTTATCCAAAGAAGTATGACTAGTTAGTGGTAGAGCCCCATGACTAATACTCAGGCCTCCTGACACCCAGGCCAGGGACAATTAGACACAAAAACCTGAGTTCCCTCTGAGTTGTCAGACAAAGCATAGGATACCAGTTAAATTTGAATTTCATATGAATAACTTTTTAGTTTAAGTATATCAAAAAATATTGCAAGAAAATCATTTGGTGTTTATTTGAAATTCAACTTTAACTGGGTATCAGTATTTTTATTTGCCAACTCTAGTTGCCACACCTCAGAGATCAACATCCACCCTTCCACACTCCACCCTTCACATAGCAGGTAGAATGAGGTTGGAAAAAGCTTCTTATTTCTTGAGACTTTCTTAATCTTAGATATCCTTTTTTCTTTATGGGTATGTAAAACAGCTAACTCTGACACAAATAGGCTGGTGATGGTTTCTGGACTGGGCATTTTATGTTATCAGAAGCCAAGCATTAGGGTCTCAACTTGAAGATTTCTGTTTGCCCCAGGCTCTAAGTCTATAGATCTTGCAGAACAGAGTACTCAGGTTAGGAATGTGAATAAACCAAGATTTTTTTAAAAAAATCAGATAGGTGCATGAAATAAAGAAAAAAAAATACACTTTAAGATTTAGTTCAGAGGGCCGGGGGATTTAGCTCAGTGGTTTCGTGCACCTGCTGCACAAGTGCAAGGACTCGAGTTCGATCCCCGGTACCAAAAAAAAAAAAAGATTTAGTTCAGGGATAGAGGTGTAACTCAGCGGTAGAGCACATGCTTGGCCTGCACAAGGCCTTGCTTTCAATCCCCAGCACCAAAATCATCACTGTTGTTATCTAGTTTGCTGGCTTTGCACCAGCACTTTGGGGGGGGCGTTGCTGGGGATTGAACCTAGGACCTCCCCCCATGCTAGACAAGTGCTTTCTACTATTGACCTACACTCCCAACCCTTGTATAAGCACTTTTAAAGAGAATTGGAGCAAGTGCTTTTTAAAAAATAGCTTTTAAAGATACAATTCACATATCATAGTATCACCATTTTCAACTGTACAATTCAACATTTTTCACACAGTCTTAAATTGTGTAATACTTCCCACTATGTAACCCTGAACTTTTTTATCAAGCTCAAAAAGAAATCTCATTATCATTATTAGTAGTCATTCCCATTTTCCCCTTCCACATGTCCCTGGAAATGGCTCATGAACTTTTTGTCCCTATAGATTTTCCCAGTTCTGGTTATTTCATATAAAGAGAATCATACAATACAGCCTATTTGTGTATGGCTTCTTTTATTTAGCATGCTTTCAAGGTTCATTCATGTTGTGTTATGTATCAGAACTTCATTTCTTTTTTGGCCAAATAATATTCCATTGTGTGGATATAACATTATTTTTTCCATTCATCGGTTGATAGATATTTGAGTTGTTTCCAGTTTTTGGCTACTATGAACACTGGACAGTTGTGGACAAGTTTTTAATGGATATGTATTTTGTGCTATTCTTCCCCAAAGAACTGTTTATATTCCCACCAGCAATGTATGATGAGTCTTCCAATTTCTCTACATTTTTGACAACACTTGACTGTCTTTTTTATTATAGCCTAGCAAGTGTGAAGTGGCACATTGTGGTTTGGATTAGTATTTCCCTACTAACTAATGACACTAAGCATCTTTTCATGTGCTTTGGACTATTTGTGTCTTTTCTTTAGAGAAATGTTTATAAACTATAGCATGTTTTTAGAAGACAATTTAATATTGTGGCTCTTCTCAATGCTTTTTTGTAAAAACAAACCTTTCAGGTTGAAAGTTCAGACATCAATTACACAGCTGAGTCACTCTACTTTTTCTCCAGGGTGGAAATGGTTGTATAAATAAAAATAAGCCTCTATGATCCTTCTAAGAGATTTTTATTTGTGATTTCAACATGACCCATGGAGTGTATAGGATTATTTTTGTTCTGATTGCATTGAGGAACACCCCTAACCTATTCAATATTTTCTGAACCATTCACACACCCTGAAAAGGGAAAACTATAGGGCTGTGACACCTTCATCATGTAGGTGCATGTGTGTGACTCAAAAAGACACATTACTTAAAACTCAGCCTGAAGTCTCTTCAACCTATTGCCATTTCCTAGGTAATCAAAACAACCAGTCAAATTAAAGGCACTTGTAGAAGACTAAATCCTACCTTCTCCTTGCCTGACACATTCCCTTCCCTTCCCTGTGCTGAAGAATCATGAGAAGACTAAAGCGATTTGACAGAAAAAGACAGATGCCTAGATTAGTATTAAAGTATAATATTTTTATATTATTAAAATTAGTTATATTATTGAAGCCCTCCTAACAAGTTACAAAAGTTTTCCTTTTTTAAAATTCAGGCAGTTATAACAATGGACACATGTCAACCAAAATGAAAACGTCATCCTGACAACTGAGTAGATACTACTATTTATTTATTTGGTTTTTTTGTTTTGTTTTGTTTTTGATACCAGGGATCAAACTCAGATCCTTGTGCTTGCAAAGCAAGCAGTGGAATCACTAAGCTAAATCCCCAGCTCAGATACTATTATTTAAACTTTTCTCATCACCTTACTTTAAAAAAAAAATAAGTGATGGGCCAGGGATTTAGCTCAGTGGCTCCGTGCCTGCCTGGCAAGCACAAAGTCCTGAGTTCGATCCCTGGTACCAAAAGAATTAAATAAATAAATAAAAATAAATAATTGTTAAAGTATTGTGGTTTGTTATCATTATGTATATCTAAAATGTACCAATAAAATTAATTTTACAAATAAATAAACAAAATATTGTGGTTCTACCTGAAGGGTAAAGACAGCTTTGAGGTAGTAGTATGAACCCTTCTGCAGCATATGAGGGGGCAAGCAAGGACACATGCATCTTGCACTGAGAGTCAAGAGCTGCATCTTCTCTCCTCAGCAACTCTAAGCTCTTGGGTAATAGTGGAAAGGGGAGTGGTGGAAACAACTAAGCCTTAGCTTCCAAAGATTCCACGGGCCACTTGAAGTGCTTGAAGAAACACTTACTGTAAAATAATTTAGTTACCTTATCCCCAAACTCTAACTCTTAAATAAAACAAATGGATACACAGGACACACTATTGGTTTTCTATCCCGTAGGAGAAACATTCCTAGCTTTCTATCCATCACTGCCCCTCTGCTCCAAAAGCTTTCAAGTGGATGAGGAGTCACTGAAATCCTTTCAGGCCACAAGAGGAAGGGAAGAAGGTGCCTAGGGAGAGCTGCCCAGCTTGTGAGAGAACTTGTATCCCTCCCTGTCTCCTGATCTGAGAACCTGAATGAACAACAGATGTTCTACCATCTCTTCCAGGCCATGAAGCAATGTACAGATGGCAGAAAGTCATTTCCCTAAAGGAAACCTGCTGGACAACAAAGCAGAGTCCAGGTGTCCTGGAATTTAAATCTTTGACTTCGCTCATTGCTGTCTCCCCATGTTGTTAATTTTAGATTCATCACTTGATCTTCAATCTCCTTACATGGGATTAACTCCAAATAGGGTCAATGTGAGATTGTTTACTAAAACTGTCTCCTTTTTTGTTAGCGTCTTAAACTGATGGCCAAGCAGTTTTTCCAGATCTTAAACAAAATTAAAGCAAATAAATAATGACTAGGAATAAGATATTTTTCCTTAAAACCCATGGAGTGATGGACTTGAAGAAGGAATCCAGAAAGTGGTAAATACAACTATGTGTGGCCCACATTGTTCATCCGGACCTATAGCCCAGAGAAGTGGGAACTTTTTTCAATGTGGGCCAGCTAAGCTGGTGTTTTATAATTACGGGTGTAAATTCAACACCTGCATCCACTCTTTATTGTCTCTAATAGCAGTAATGGCACATAATGTCTGAACTTATCAGAGGCAAGTACTGCCTTAAACATTTTCTATGTAATCTCATTTAATCAACACAACACCCCTATGGTACAGAAAGTATTATTATTCCCAAACTATACCTGAGGAAAATCAGGTTTAAAGAGATTAATTTGTCCAATTATTGCTTGGATTCAAACCAGTATGGGTAATGCCCATTACCTCTCTATAATCTGCCCACTGTGGTAGCCTCTAGCCTCATGCACCTATTAAGCATCTGAAAAGTGAGGAACAGGAATTGTTTAAGTAATAGGAATTGTTTCTTGTGTTTTGAATTACTGGAGATTAAACCCAGAGCCTTCACACTGAGCTATATCCTCAGCATTCTTTTTGTTTTTTATTTTGAGACAAGGTTTCGCTAGGTTACTAAGTTGCCCATTTTGGGCTCAAACGTGCAATCTTCCTGCCTCAGCCTCCCAAGAGTTCTGGGATTACAAGCATGCACCACTACAGCTAGCCTAGATTTTTAAAACTTAATTTTAATAGTCATGCATAGCTAATTCCTACATTACTGGACAGTACAGCTCTATAGTATGAGGACTAAATGCACACAGGACTTATGATCATATCCCTAAATCTTAATATCACAAATAATTTTAATTACAGAAGATTGACAATGATTAAGTATGCAGAGAGCCCGTGTGGCATGACAGCCTCTAGGATAGGTCCTATCTGAGTTTGAGATCCAGCTCTACCAGCAATTAGCCATGTGATATGGCTTGTGACTAAATTTCTAAGTCTTAGTTCCTCAACTATAATAAGGAGTAAATGTACCTTTACCATGGGGTTATTGTGAGAATTCAATGGGATAAAGTATTAGAGCTCTTAGTGCAATTGCTCAAATGTACTAAGTACTAAATAAATGTGCTAATAATGACAACAACTAAATTACTGTTTTGATTTTTAATGTATAAGTAATAATTCCATTCCTCAGAAAAAGCTACAAGTTCTTAGTGACTCCTACCTTATCAATGTACCTGAGTTTTTAAATGTTTCACTTTGAAACTAAACCTTACATCAAAGTTGCAAGAATAGTACAAAGGACTCTAGTATCCTCTTTACCTAGATTCATTAGTTTTTAACATCTTGTTACATTTACTTTATTATTCTCTGTATTTTTTTAAACTATTGGGCCCTTTGCCCCTTAACACCTAAGCGCATGAAGTATGTTTCCTAAAAAGAAAGACATCTCTTAACATAACAAAAATGTAATTATCAAATGCAAACACTAATACTTTAATCTACAGACTCAATTTTAATTTCATCCACTGTGCACATAATGTCCTTCACAGCAACTTCTCCACTCCTACTGAGCAGGATCCAGTTTAAGACCATATGTGTCTTTTAGTCTTGTTTAATCTTTAGTCTTCAATCTTTAGCCTTTCATAACTGATTTTTTGGAGAGGACAGGCCAGTTATTATATAAAATGTCACTCGGTTTGGTTTTATCCAGTTTTTTCTCATCATTAGATTCAGGCCATATGCATTTATAGCAAGACTACCACGTAACTGGTTGTATTCTTTCTCACTTACCAGTACACAATGTCCATTCACCCCATACTGGTGACATTAATTCTGAACACTTAAAGAATTGCCGGGTATCTCCACTGTACATAATTATTTTCTTCCATAATTAATAAATAATTTGTGGAGAAGATATTTGGGGGATACTCAAATATATTATTCCCCAAACTCTCTCTAGTTCTACTAGATTTAGCATCTTTCAATGATTCTGGCATCATCAACCTTTATTATGATGTCCCCAAAATGATGATTTTTCTAACTCCATCATTCCTCCACATTTAATAATTAGAATTCTACTCTAAAGAGGGGCTTCTCCTTCTTCCCTCACTTACGTATCTACTTATTAACTGTTTGCTATAGGTTCTTACTTTACTCAGTGGGTTCCTTTGAGTTTTCAAAAGTATTCTTCAATGTAGGTGACAAGAAATTACCCAATCCAAATTCAATGGCTGGATTGAAGCCATTTCTTAGGCAAAGTTTACTACTACTAGGCAAAAAGGAAGCTATTAACTGAGGACACCACTCATCTTAGATGCTTCTAAGCAAGACAGGTTTAACAGCCGAAGGCTCTACAGTTAGGACTCACGCAATAGACAATATGAGTTATTACTACCAAGTTGCAGTGTTGCTCATCATCAGACATGATATCATATCCCAAAAATTCCATCCAAACAACACATCTATTTCTCCACAACTAGCAAACTTGAAATGTTCTGGCAATTTCAAAAGGACATGATTTACAAATAGTAGGTAATATTTGGATCTTTCCATGAGAGCTGGGTTCCAGCTTTTTTAATAAAATACAAATGATTTCATTTTGGAGCTGTGTCACATTCTCAACAAACAGCTCCTCATATCAGAAATTAGGCATGTGTTATATACAAATATAATGGGTTCGTGCATATTTATTTTGTGGTCAGAGACCACACACTCAGTGGCTATTTACAGTATTTATAATGTTGCTGATACTACAAGGAAGGTCTCAGAGCTAAAACCAAAGCTCAGGCCACACAAAGTATGACTGCAGGTCTTGCTGTGTCCACAGAAGATGTGCGTCCTGTTTCCTTCCTGTGAATGCTTATGTATGTCATCCAAATATCAGCAAATGTGCAACTCCAAATGTAACACTCTTTCAACTCTGTTATTATTTCAATGAAAACAAGCGTTTTAAAAAGTTTTAGGCTCATTATGACCTTGTGCTAACAATGAGTTTGGAAAAGTTTTTTTAAATCTTACCAAGAAGAGTCTGGGGACCCCAGTGGCGAGTCTCTCTGTTTTCAAATGCCAGACCAGGGGTTGCAGGGAGTTGAGCAGAAACACAACAGGCTTGTGGTGAATGTAGACTGAGGAGATAGGCTTCAGGTGCAGCGTGACCTAAGAAGCAACAGAACAAGGGGAGATCTTAGGACTGACTTGCCACACAAATCACACAGAGCAGCATCTGGAGATTTTTTCACTACTCACCATTAAGAGGACCAACCTATAAGCTAGCTCCAAATCTACAAATAAGATATATATCACATCGAACTAAATGATATTGCTGATAATGGATCTTTTATTTTTTATTACAATATGGCTATTTCATATGGTTCAGCACTACTAATTCTAACTAAAACAGACTCAGGTCCCCAAAGTAGAATACTGATAAACGAAACACTTTTTCAATTCAAAAGTACCAAAGGCAGAATAAAAGTTATCTTCCCCTAGTACTGTCTAATCTTTCAAGTCAAATTACTAAGATGAAAATTAAAGAACAGTTCCTGGTTCGCTTGCTACCTGACTTGCTCCCCCATTTGACCCCCATTTAATCAATATTACCTGGGTGACTGTACTTGTAATCTTATTGGCTGGTCATGGTTTTGTCCCACCTCATGCCCACCTTGTAAATTTCCATTGGGTCTTACAGTTTTGTCCCACTTTGTACCTACCTCACCACATGGCTTTGTTGTATAAAACATCCTTGAAAAGTGGGGTGGGTGGGCAACCCACTATCCAGTCTCCCTTCTGTCTCTTAGGTAGAAGCTTTCTACCAATAAATTTTTCCTACTCTTAAAAAAAAAAATTAAAGAACAGAGTCCCCTAGGGTATGTCATCCTTCTGGACCTTCAGAGAAATGACTTTCTTCTCTCTCAGGTAAGCTCCATCCTCTATAAAGTTGAGTTTTGCCAAAGAAAAGCGCTGAAAGCAAAGAGAAAGAGGCTTCCCGGGAGAGCTGCCAGTGCTGTCATCATCCCAGCTACTAAAGTGAAGGGATTTTCCAAAATGAAGCACAAGAACACATAGAATAAACACTGAGTGTATAGAGCCACCACCAAAAAAAAAAAAGGAAGAAAACTGTGAGTCTGGACAGGAACACTGTGCTCAGTTTTGACAGAGGATCAAAGACTATTATAGGTTGCCATTATCATCATTATATCATCAGAAAGAGGCCAGAGAAAATGGACTCAATAATGTTCTCTTGGAGTATATGATCCACCATCAGTCCATGTGAACCCAGGAAAGCAAAATGTGCAGAGAAATACAGACTAAATGCTTTCATTCAATGTGCCTCACACTAGCTTTCCATTCAGAGAGGTGAGGCGAGAACCACACACTTAAGCAGATTGGCGAATGCACCAAAGATCACCATAAAGTAATAAGAGCAGTAAAAGACCCATCCCCTAAAAAGAGCTTAAGCTGGAACGACACAGACTGAGAAATACACGGGGAACAGTGGTACACAGTTATAACCCTTCTGAGGAATAAATGGTCTGGCTCTATGATCTGACTGTAGACAATCAGGGAGACATACTAAACGCTGACTACTTTACAGCCTCCATGATTGCTGGCTCACTTCAACCTCAAGGTACCTCTACCTATTTTTCAGGGACTGCGTATGATCAACAGCATTTATTACAGAATGTTCTCATGTCATTAATAAATAAGGCACTAATCTTCCAAAACCCATGCTTTAGAACATGGTAAGCATTCCCTAAATGCCAACCGAATGTTTCAATTCTGTACTTTTCAATATCACAAAAATACTTTATTCTATGAATAATTTGTACTTAGTACCTAATACTGTGTTGTTAGTTAACTATTGAGTGAGCACGTCCTAATATCCAAAACAGACTGTAGGCAAAGATGTCTTACATCAGAGGTGTACCACATTTTGGCTTTCCTGGGCCACAATGAGCAAAGAGGAATTGTCTTGGGTCACATATAAAATATGTAATATAGCATATTTTACTATATATATTATTTCATGTATTTTCCAGAACAAAAATTTTAATTATTTTTATTGTAATACTGAAATAACACAACAAGCCAAAATTTTGTAATTAAATAAGAAAATGTACATGTCTGATTAATAACAAGACACCTGCCTTCACAGGCACATGCATGTATAGGAAGATTGAACCATTATTACCAGTAACCGTGCCTTTTACTTATGAAGTCACACAAGTTCACGTGATTCTGAAACAAGCAAGTTTCCATTCAACTGTGTGTGGTGGGCATGACAGGTGGAGTTAGCACTGCACTGTGCCTTCCCCTACATGGTGTTTCCTTGTCACCTAGAGAGTTCATAGTCAAGCACCACACAACTGAGGCAAGAAAAATATCACCCCAAATCTCATTATAATGTTAAAAGCTTAAGATCTTTTAGAGCTGGTATTACTAGCTGTCCAGAGCTACAGGTTGGATTTGCCTGCTTTACATTTAATACTGTGCTTACCATATCATGAACAACAAAAATGTCACAGCAAACTCATAAATCTACGTCACCTAAAAGGTTAACAAAAAAAGCTGAAGATAAGCTCAAAGCGATTTAGCTAGTTAATCTGCAGAAAAAATACAAAAACATAAACAATACTCAAACTGTCATGGAGCTATTTGTGCACATAGCTAAGATCATTTTTGTACTTCACATAAGCATAATGCCAAATCAAAGTACCAAATGAACTGTGATGCCAAATACAGCTACAGCAAAAAAATGTGTTCCTTGGTTATAGAGTCTCATGACACACTGGGGATGTTATTTGCAACCAGAAATAAACAGACTGATAATCACCGAAAACGAGAGAGGCAGTAGAAACAGAGCAGAGGCAAAGATAGAAACTGCAGAGTTAACTGAATAAAGGGATGCATAATACTAAGAGCACACACCACAAGAGTGAAGAAAAGAGATACACTTGTCCAAGGGTACCTGATAACTACAAAACACTCTGACTCACGCATAGCACATGTCAGCAAAAGGTTTCCCTATTGATTTTTTCGAGAACTGTTTATTGGGCACCATAATAGTACAAAGAATAGCAAGCAGTGTGTTTCTGCAGGTGTATATCTACAATATGTATTTGTATTACATCTTTTTCTGGTGATTTTCTTTTCAGTCCTTAGGCCTACAATTCTTAAAGCTCTTAAATACACAAAAGTCTTGTTCAAAAGGTATACTATAAAATAAATAAGTACAGATCTTAAATGAACACGAACTTTAAAAAAAAAAAAAGCTTCTCAGGTCCAAAACTTCCCAGATGGTCCAGAGTGTCAAGGCCTGGCTCAGACAACCAAGGAAAGATTTCTAGGAGTTTCAGCTCTCTGAGCTTTCCTGGAAATGGCTCCCTCTTCAGTATGTGGCAATGTCTGGCCAAGAAGAATCTCTTGACTCTGGCACACAGGTCCCAGGCAAAGCCCCAAAAGCCATTTTGCAAAGAATAATTCACACTATGATTGGGAAATTAAAAGAAAAATATGTAATACTTTTTTTAGAAAGGTCATTTGGCAGAGACAAAGAGTCCCATGAGCACAGTCTCACCTAATTCCTCAGCAATCTTCCTCCTCTATACAGTAATTCCTCCATTTAAGCATACCTTGCCAAAGGGAAGACAAACCACTAAAAACAATCAACAAAAGAATGAAGGCATAAAAGCTCCCAAGAATGTGAGAACATACCTCCACTATCTCAATGGCTAAAGTGCCTAATTTGCCTAGGCTGAAAAGAAAATCCTCTTCAGGAACAGTTACAGCTCAGGAACAGATAATAATTAGAATCATAAGAATCTTGCTGAGGTTTTTGCACAGTTAGATTGTCCAGAGTTTGTGGTCTTAAGGTGAGAGCTGAGGCAGGCTGCACAAAAAAATACCTCATGGAGTAACAACACAAATGGTATCAAACAATTCCTATCTGAGAAATCTAAGCAGTAGTTCAAAGAGTTGAACCTCAATCCTTCATCACATTTATATATAAAAATACATGTAACAGCTTAATCTGAGGCCTTCAAAAGCAGTATGGAATTGAAGATAGGGTGATATAAGCTGGGAAGGGGCTGTACTCCACACGAAGGGACAGCAACTAGTCTCCAAATCATGTTAATCTTTGGGTGTTAGAGAGCATTTGAGATCTCAGTGCAATATGAACCCTCTCTTCATATATACATAAACACAAAAAAATCCACATTACATAAAATTTTGCAGACAATGTCAAGAAAATACATCTATTACAGATCTCATGAACTCCAGGTTATGTGTCCATTATCTCAGGTTCAGCAACTAATTGTAAAGGGCTGGAAAGTTCTAATGGTAGAAACAGAAACAAAATAGTTCCATTTAAGTAAACTAGAAAGCATACTCTGGTCGTAAGACGTCATCTTTTTGGGGAAAGTACTTAACAGGTGACAATTCAGAACTAACAAACTTTCACATGTAGTTTCTAGGGTTTCATTGGCCTCTGCAAACCCATAATTTGATCACATACTGGTCCATGAAGCCCAGTCCGAGTCCCTGTCTAATCATGTTTGTCTCAAACTATGCTGAATGTTTAGTCTTCCTGGGGGTGTGAGAAAGAGCAAGTCTGCCACGTGTAGCCACTGCCCCCACTGATCTCTTTCCCTAAAAGGAAAGCAAATTGGTCTAATCAGTTCTGCAATATCTATTTATTATTCTAGGTCTTCTGAGATTACCTACATACTTCAACTAACATACTAGCTGTAATTTTATAAAGAAATTCAAAGCAAATCTTTTCTGAGTGTTTTTCCAGGGAATCTGAATACAACTTTGTCCAAAGTCAAGGTCACTCTACAGGGCCTAAGTCTCAGAATGGAGAGACGATCTTTCTACCTCTCATTTGGGAAGTATGGCCTTTCTCACATTATCACCAGAAAATAACAAGAACAATATTCTCCGGACTTTTTTATGGTGAAGGCTTCTTAGTTTTCCAAGAATTATTAGGAAAAACCATATATATATATATTTTTTCAAACTCTGTAAATCACTTTATGAAAATCATTTATGTACTTATAGGAAGGAACAAAAACCTACTCTCTTTATGGAAATATCCCACATAAAAATTGTTTTTTAATTTCCCAGAATTCACAGTCTAGATGCAAGACATTCCTGACATAGAGATTTCAAAAGATTTCTTAATAGTAAGGCCCCCAATCCTGGAGTCTGTTAAAACACACAAAAGCAAAGTGAGCAAAACAACTGATATGAGAGTCTTAACAGTTTCCCAATTTTGCTAATGTGTTAGTGAGGTTTCATTTCAACATTTCTGATTCTTAGAACAGCCCCTGTGGACCCATGAAGCAATGAAGTCATCCAAAACACTACCAGAGGACTTCTATTATCTAAAACAAGACCAAATAATGCTCTGAAATGGATGATTCAATGATCCGTTTACACTAAGATAAAAAAAGAATTCCAACAGCATGCCTATAACCAAGAGCCATAAAATCACAGGCCGATCTGTATACAGCCATCATCTGTCCCCTCTTCAGAGGTAGAGGCATCACTTGGCAACAGTGTTGGTAGTAACTGAAAACATCCCGAATCTTGGCCTCCTGGCACCCATACATTATATAGACAGAGAGGCACAAACCTCTTTCAAGACACTCACATCCCACACTTCAATCTCACATTCAGGCAATGTGACTTTTAGAAACTCAAATGTGCAACTGATTTCTGGGGATGGAAACAGTATTTAGTTCTGCTTCAGTGTCTAAAAGGATATTCTGGGCGGAAGAATCCCTACACATGACCTTTTTTTTTTTTTTTTGCCATTGCTTGTCTTTCACCATTTGGGAATTGGCTTAAAATATTCTTGGAGGAGTAGATCTGCAGTTCTTTTTTTTAAAAAAAATACCTCTCTTAATTTGTAAAGGAACACCAATTAGTGTATTTCCCTCCTTCCCCCAGAGAATCAGCTGACCATCCTCCTTGTTCTACAGAAGCACTGGGGTCAAATATTTCACACTGGCTTGGTAGATGATGCCAAGCTCTTTCTCAAAGGTTTTGTCTTAAAACCATTTACTGTGCTGAGAAGGACACCGTCACTTCCCACATTAATCCCTACTACCCCAACAAGAACATGATTCTGGATTCCCTGGGAGCCTCTGAAAATAATCTACTATGATTACAAAAGAGGAAATAAAATAAAAGTCTGACACTTGATGCAGAAATAAGTCTGCCCTCCCTGCTCCATATTTTGAATGCCCTGGAAAATTACTGGGAACTAAATTTGGGTTGGGGGTTGAGGGGCAAGAACTCATATAAACAGAAGAGTATTTATGAAACTACAGGTCATGACCTTCTAAAGGGGTCCTGGGAGCATTGCAAGGGGATTGCAGGGACCCTGGGTCTCACTTCCCAGAGCAGCCCACGGCACTATGAGGAAGAGAGCCAGGGGGAGTAGAGACCCAGGAGCAGGTATGTGCTGGTGGAAAAACGCCACTAAGGCCCTTGGCAGGACCCTACTAAAGGCCAGTGTGAAGACCCTGGGAGGGACTTTTCTACTGACCTTCAGTACTGAGCAGAGGCTGTGTGAATATCATACTATATATGTCACGTGCACACCATCTACATCCTTTTAGGGTTTAGCCAGATGTGCACGACAACCAAGTTTCCGGATGACCCACCACATTCAGCTCACAATGCACACTCTCCAGAGGAATCCTTCCCCGTCTCTCAGGCACTACGGTGACCTGTTTAGATGTTTGTCTTCTCTGTCACTTTGGAAAATCCTCAGGGCATTCTTCAAAGTCACACTCATTTCTGCATCCTTGGACCTAGCACAAGGCCAGACATCTAGTAAGTAATCAACAAGTCTTCTGAAAAATGAACAGAAGAAGCAATAAAATTTACCAATGAAATGTGACTCAAATAATGGTTACAAAGACATACTGTCCTGTTTTTATGGCCGAAAGAGGGGGCATCTAGAAAGAAAACATTAACTTCATTATCAAGTTCAACAGGAAATATTAAAACAGTCAAGAAAAGCAAATCGACTGTAACCACCAACACGAATGCTACAGGCTGTCTGGACCTATGTTGGAGAGGACTCCAAAGCCACATTCAGGCTTTGTAGAAACAAACACCATGACTGTCATTCTCTTCTGTATGTACAGGAAAGGTTAGAACAGCTTATCATGTGTATGGGGACCATATAAGGCAAAAATGAAAATGGAAAGTTTATCTTTAACAGTTATGCAAATTTAAGTATGTGTAATGTGAAAAAATCTTTGAAACATATTCTCCTTCTCAAGGGTACATAACAATAAAAAATTTTGACCAAGCATTCTACTATTTTTTAAAGGCATAGAATTCTAAATGGTTTTATTTAGGCGATGCAATGTGTTAAAATAGTTAAAAATTAAAATTCTAGGCAAATTGAAAGAATGCAATATTTGCACATTGACTAAAGTGGGAAAATTCTGCTTTTATCTTTTTTACATTTCCTTTTGCACTTAACAGAGTCATTCCAATCACTTTATTATTGCTTCTAATATGCAACCCAAAGCTCTGTATGATTATGTGCTATGCAAATTTACTTCCTCTCAAGTCTTTTATACTTTGAAATTGTTTTCACTATTTACCTATTTAGTAAACCAGTTTTCACGTATATATGTCTTTAACAACACGATGTTAGAATGGCCTCTGTCACTACTGTGGTGAATGGAATTACACAGAGAGTCACTGGTACCATCATTCAAAACTGGTGTGCAAAACAGGCATAGCAAGACCCAACTCCTGCATGATCTGGAACTGGAGTAATTTCAATCTGCCAACCACAATCAAGTGTGTTTCTGATACATCAATGGAGAATCATAACCCCAGGGAGCATGAGGGCCACAAGAACATAAGGCTCTGGTAGTCTGCAGAAATTTACTTTCTTCTGGATTTCTACAAAGCATAGGGTTAGCAGAGGTGCAAACCAATCATTCCTTGAACTCCAGGGGCTCCAGTCCATATGTGGATTAGGCTAAATTCTCTAAGGGAACTAATCCTAGTCAGGGTAGGAAAACCTTGGGGATTCTGTGAATCTGGTTTCCTTTGAAAGCTGTAACAAAAACAACTTCTGAAGTTCACAGTCTTGGTCCCCTGAGGGTATCCTGGTCCAACCAGGTTATGATTTTAAGGAAATGTTTTCAGAGAAACTTGTTTCAACATTACATGATCTGTCTTAATATAAGGAGAAAACGTGACTTAGAGTAAACCAAGGGACTGTGTTGGGGAGCATTTTCCCTGAAAAATCCTTTGACCAAATGTTCCACCATCTTTTAGAAGTATAGAATTGTAAATGCTTTAAATTCAGGCAATAAATAGTGTCAGAAAAGCCTCATGCACAAGGGAGCAAATGCAGTCTGCAATGTTCACATCAGAGCTCAGGAGTTTTGCCTGTTTTCCTCCACACAATCCATTTTCATTGATCCCTGCAATGCCTTTTCATGGTGAAGAACCTATCATCATGGAAAGCCAAGGGAAAGGCACCAAAAGATGCATGTGGAATTTGGCATGTTCCAGCTGACAAGTATCTAAGATAGGATAATATCTTCTTAAAGTAGCAAAGATTTAAATTTCATATTTTTTCTTTTTATTTGACAAGCATTCAATAATTTTAAAAATTTAATAAATTACCAGAATGGCAATCCTATTTCTCTTCAGTTAAAGGAGGTGTGCTGTAGCTCACTAAGTTTACAATCTAGAAAAGTTTGCCTGATTAGAAATGTGATGCTTCAGCACTTTGCTTTATATAATTCTTCCTGTACATATTGTATAAAGCCAAAGATAAACACGAGGAAAAAACAAGGTAGTCTTGGATGTTTTATACCCAATTCCATAAGTTGATTTTACTGCACATAAAGGACAATTTTATTCAGTTGAGAATGGACCTGACTATACAGGGCCACAGACTGTCTTTAGTGGGAGAATTAAAAAGGCTGCATTGATCCAGAAGAACGACTGTACAATGCCAAGATGGATTTAGCAGAGGAGGAAAATAAACTGTAAACAGGACCAGCCACTATAAAAGTGCCAGACTTCTGAGGTGTATTTAGGCCTAAGCTGGATATTAACACTAAATACACCTGCCTCTGTTCTCATCAGGCTGGGGGCACAGTCTAAAGCTGGTGCCATGGGTTTAGGGGAAGCTTAGAAGCTCTACTCCTCTCAATCTATGGGGAAGGTATCCAGTTCTCGGAAGCTCCTAATGCCAACACCTTTGGAGAGGCACCTATAGATACAACCCTTACCCCAATTAACAGAGAAAGGGATGAACCCAGCCAAGTTTTCCAGGCCAGGTCTTTGAGTGTCTGGGAAACAGCTACTGCCTCAAGCACAGCTCCACAGCCTGTTATTGCCAAGTGCTAGGCTCAGCTCCAGCCACTGGTGAGTGGCCTCTCATTGGTCCACAGGCTTGCATGGAACCCAGGAACTTCACCTGAAAGCAGAGGACTAACTACAGTGTGGCCTGGCCTGCCCTTTCAGAAGATGCTAGTGATAGGAGTGAGTTGCCCTACAGCAGAATTCTTCAAACTGTGGCTTGTAGAATCCATTTGGTCTGTGTCCAGAATAAATTTTCTTCTTTGCACAACTAAGGATTGAGACTAGACAACAACTCTATCACTGAGCTTCACCCACAGCCCTTCTTAGGTTTTATGACAGGGTCTCCCTAAATTGCCTAAGCTGGCCTGAAAATTAACAGTCCTCCTGCCTCAGCTTCCCAAGTAGTTGGGATGACGGGCATTCATTACCACACCTAGCTCCAAAATAAGTTTCAAAGAGAAAGTTATCAAAATATCCCATTTATATCCTGGGTAAGCCAGACCTTGGTTTCTGGCACCACTCCCATCAAAAGAAATCAGGGCTTCTTGGAGAAATGGCTGATTCCAAGGTGATGAGAATAAGCATAAGATTAGCCTGAAGCATCTTTTTAAGCTAGAAAAGGAAGTGTTACAAATTAATTATGTCACAAGGATGTAGGAACTAACCTGAAGGTGCACCATTTGGTCAAAACTGAGACCTAAGCCCCAAAATAATAAATTAGAATCACTGAAACAAAAATTCACAAGACCATAATAAAAATTAAACGAATGAATAAATTTCATATTTTCTTGAGGCAGTTCAATTCATGTGTTCTGACTGGAAAGAAACATAAAGAGTAGGAGGGTTGGGGATGTAGTTCAGTGGTGCTGCGCCTGCCTGGCAAGCACAAGGTCATGAGTTCGATTCTCAGTACCAGAAAAAAAAAAAGTAGGATACTAGGCAATGAAGTTACTCTATAACAGTGGTGGTGAACAATCAGCCATTTGTCATCATTGAAAGCTCTGAAAGGTTTGCCAAAGGATCCTTCAAGTACTTTCTACTACTCTAAAAGAAAACAGAAAAAGGAAAAGGAAAATAAAAAGTTAAAGAAATAAGCAAAACATCTAAATTATAAGAAATGTGAACAATGATCCTGTGGACATTTATTTACAGGTAAATCACAACTGAGGGTCATGGTAGGAACTTAGGAGTAGATTTTACCTCAGAATGAAATAAATGTAAATTATAACACAACCCATTTGATTTTCAGGTTATATAACTAATACAAGACTAGTCGTTCATTTCCCAGCAACAAGATACTACAGTCTTGTCAAAGCACAGTCAGCAAATTTAAACGCTGACAAATCAATTCATACAACTGAGACTTTGTGAGGGTAATAGAGCCACAGAAAAAGAGAAGATATAAATTATCTACCATGTGAATAGTTAAAGTTTCCCATATTTGATACTAAGAAATTAGGTTCCACATTAATATACAGAAATACTGTGCCTTAATTTTTAATTTTACACAGTCTCATTTTTTATATGTAAAATGAACTTTCTACTATCTGACTTCTGCTTGGTGTGATTAACATGGAAGGCATTCAAATATCAACTAAGCTGCTAAACAACAAGAGGAGTGTCTGTATTTAGAAAGTAAAAATACTGCAAAGGCTTGGTTTCCCATGTAAATGGAGAAGGGTCCGACATACCCTTTCATAATATATTGCTAAAGAATTTTCTAATTCTGACCAAAGTCTGGAAGGTCCTAAAAGATATCAAGGTCATACTGCTTAAGCTCTATTTTCTAAGTTGGCCAAGCCACTAATGCTTATTAAATCAATAGCCTCTAGTTCTTTCTCATTTTAGCAAAACTAATATGCTCTGTGATTCTGCCTCTGACTCATACCACTAGCAAGGAGTAACTAGAGTCAAAGTGAGAAAAGTAGAAGCAGGAGTTGAGGAGTGCATTACAAAATATGTAGGCCTTGGTTGCAAATTCAATTATGACAAAGTTACTAGGATATTGTAGAAGTAGCTGAAATTCTGTTTGTGATGTTCAGTCAGAGAAAAAGAAGTCTGACTCATAACAAATCTCTCTATAAAATGTGATTTGAAGTAAATAAAACATGGTATTACTCATGTAATAAAATATTATTCAGCCATAAAAAGGGAAGGGAAGAAGTACTGATACATGATAGAACACGGAGAAACCTTCAAAACATTATGCAAAGTGAAAAAAGCCAGGCACAAAAGACCACATGTCGTATGATTATATGGCATGAAAGGTCTAGAACCAGCAAATCCACAGAGCTAGAAAGTAGACTGGAAGATGAGGAACAAGAAGTTACTGTTAACTGATATGGAATTTCTTTTTGAAGTGATGAAAATGTTCTGGAACAAGATAGTGGTAATGATTGCACAACACCGTGACTATACAAATGACACTAAACCACACACTTTAAAATGCCTAAAGTGATCGTATTAGGGTCCTGCAGAGAAACATAACTATCTTATAGAAAAGGTCCCCCCAAGTTACTGACATGCATTCAGTAGAAATCACACTTAGATTGGGGGCAGGAAAGTACTGAGGATTGAACCGAGGTGCTTTGAACTGAGCTATATCCTCAACCCCATTTTTTTTTTTTTTTTTTGTACCAGGGATCGAACTTGGGACCTTGCACTTGCAAGGCAGGCATCAGAACCACTGAGCTAAATCCCCAGGCCCCCCAACCCTATTTTTATTTTTATTTTGAGACAAGTTCTCATTAAGTTGACCAGGATGGGCTCAAACTTGCAATCCTCCTGGCTCAGCCTCTTGAGTAGTTGAGATTATAGGCATGTGCTTCCATGCCCAGCTGATACTTTAAATTTTAAATGTTGATCTTTTCTGAAGGTGATGATATGTGGCACAATACTCTCTGGTGATGCTGGGCAATGGCAGGAAGCCACAGCTCCCAGTCAGTCAGCCATGAGATCTCTGGTAATAGCTGATCCGAAGTACTGCTGTTGCTGAGCTGATGTTCAATTGATTGGGTGTATTAAATGCATTTTCAACTTACAGTCCTCTGAATCTTGTGATAGATTTATCAGGATGTAATTCCATCCTCTTCCACAGAGAAGCATCGATTATAAGAGGGGTTTTATTATGGAAATTACCTCGTGAGATTATGGAGGCGGCAAAGTTGCATGATGTACCATCCACAAGCTGGAGAACCAGAAGAGCCTATGTGGGCTCTCAGTGGATTGGATGGTGCCTGCCAATATGGAAGGCAGATCTTCCTTACTGTTCATGAATTCAAATGCTAATCCCTTCTAGAAACACCCTCAGACACACATCAGAATCTTTACCAGTTACCTGGGCATCCCTTAGTCCAATCAAGTTGACATCTAACATTAACAATCACAAGGGTAAATTTTTACATTGTGTATATTTTATGACAATAAAATGAGGTTTGAACTTTCACACAAGACAGATTAGATCAATCTAGAGTTTAAAATCTTTTTTTTTTTGAGAAATGACCTTCATGTGACACTACAAAGAATTCACTTTATCTTAAAAGGCTGAAAGGTCACATTGATCCTCCAGACTTCAGATCCAAAGCATCCAATGCTAAGCCATACATTAAGCTAGCTTCAGTCAAGAACCTGTATTTCCTACGCATTCTTTTCTGTATTCAAGCAGCATTGTTAAGTACCTATTAAAGTACATGCCAGGCACCAAGTCAGTTACTGACAACAGAAAGGTAAGTGATAGGCAACTTATCCCTCCCCACTTTCCTCACAGCCCAGCAGAAAGACAGACACCCAAAGAGATGATTATAACACAATGCTATGATGGTCCTGGGTATGTGAAGAAGGAAGAGGATGTCAGGAGTAGGGGACACAGCTTGGGCCGCCTACATCTCCCAGAAAAAGTGACTTAAACTGTTGTTAGAAAGCAGGCAAAAATCTGCCACCATGATAAATTTTCTTGTTCCTCACAATTTTCAAACTACTTGGATTGTCCTGATGACCAATTATCAGAGATATTTTAGGGATAAAATTCATAAACCAAGTATAAGCTAGAGGGTGACCACTAAATTCCCTTCTGATCCTAGAATCTAGTTGTTTGCTGACTTCATTATGAACTCTTCAGACTTTCAGAATCTCTTCACTTCTTTCCCATTTCACTTCTTCTCTAAAGATATTTCCTACATCTGTCTTTTCAAATCCATATACTGGATTTGGTAAAGTCCTTGAGAATGTTTCTCAACAGTAACTATGTCAAAAGAAAATGATGAGAATATAATAGAGAAGTGATGACAGTTCTTTAGTATTTCACAAAGACTTAGGAAAACTGCGATGGCAGGTTGAGGTTGGGCCTGTCCGTATCTGGGAATATTTGAGTCTGAGGAAACTTGATGTCTCTTGCTTCTAAGTTCAGGTTCTGAAATGAACCAGTTTTGAACAAGCTGTTATGTTTCATTAAATATTAAATTTCTCCCAATCAGAAAAGAGACCAATAACATTAAAATTGCTGAGGTTAAATAACTTATATGTATTATACGTTTAATTCTTTATAAACTCTAAGGTATAAGGAAAATTTTACCATTATCTCAAAGAAAGATAAGGAGTTACATTTTCCAGATGACTGCAGATGAACAACACTTGTTTAGTGACAGAAACCAGATAAAGATAGCGACACAATCTAGCCATCAGTTTCCACATCCTTAAGCAAACTTTCTAACCAGAGTTAACAAGTGGCAAAATGTATGATTTTTGTTTCCTCTTCTATTAATTTTCCACTCACCATGGAAGGTTCCCAGTCAGCAACAAGAAATGAAATACAGATAATGAAAAAAATGAGTATGTCTCTCTTGGGATAGAGGTTTAGTTGTGCAAAGGGGTCTTACAATGCCCTCAAACTTAGAATCAAGCCGGGTGGGATGGTACACACCTGTTATCCCAGTACTCTGGGAGGCTAAGGCAGGACACCACAAGTTCTAGCCCAGCCTGGGCAACTTAGCAGACTTAGCAAGGCCCTGTCTCAAAATAAAAAATATAAAACACCTTGGGATGTAACTCTATACAAAGACCCTGGGTTCAATCCCCAATACAAGAAAGGAAGGAAGGAAAGGAAGAGGAGGAAAGGGAAGGAGGGGGGAGGGGAGAGAGAGAGGAAAGGGAGTAGGAAAGGAGGAGGAGGAGGAGAAAAGGGGAAGGGGAGGAAGGGAGAAGATCTAGAATCCAATAAAGTGAAACATGACCATTAATATAGCATAATGAATGACAGTGTGGACATTGACAGACCCCTTGTGTTCAACTCCAGCTCCAACAGTTCCCTCAACTGTATAACTGGGAAAATTGCTTGACTTCCCTGCCTGGCAGTTTCTTCCGATAAAAAACAGGATGACTACCTACTTTTTTGAGTTATTATGTGGAATATAAATTTAATACGTGTAAAGCTCTAATCTGACCGTCCTACTATTAAAAATTATGTGTCAGCTACAGACAGGTTCTCAGCTTTCTCCTACAAAGATCAATCTCAGACTCTTTTGTTTCTTGGAAGCATTCTCCATTCACTACCCTAGAACCCATGCAAACCAGAGTTGTTTAGAGAGTGGACATATTGCTCTACCGTGAACCGGGAAATTTCAAAGGCAAACTATATGCAAATTCAGCAAATTTTATTTTTCAATCCTTTTAAGAGATAGAAGTACATATTAACATATTTAATTAGTTTATATTTTAACATAGGATTTGGGGGCTGGGGATGGCTGAGGATCAAACCCAGGGCCTTGCACTTGCTAAGTGAGTATCTACCATTAAGGTACACCCCACTCCTCACACAGAATCAGTTTTATTCTTTCCACAGGAAAAATAAAAACATCACGCTTTTCAAAAAAGGCTTCATGTCATCAGTGCTCCCAGAAGGAAGCTCTTTCCAGCAAATGCTATTGACCTATGTCTTATTGGCCCTTCTTTTACAGTATTTATCATCTGCCTTATATTAACTTCATATATAAAAAGCATCCCAAAGGAAGTGCTATAGTTTGGATAATGAATATCCCTCAAAAGTTCGTGTGTCAAAAGCTTGGTCACTACTGGGAGGTACCATAGATCTTTAGGAGGTAGTGCCTAGGGAGGAGTCCTTAGTTTACTAGCAGCGAGTCCTCAAGGAGGACTGTGGGACCCCAGTCTCTCTTTGCTTTCTGGCTAATAAGGCAAGCAGTTTTCCTCTACCATGAGCTCCCACAATGATGGCTGCCCAAAGCTAATCAGTCAAGGACTGGGGCCTCCAAAACTATGAACCACACTAATCAGTTCTCTCAGGTATTTTATTGTAGTGACAGAAATCTTACTAATACTAGAGGGTCTGGACTTGTCTTTTCTTTGCCTTAGATTCTGGTCCAGTATCTGGCACTTGGAGGGAAGTATATAAATATGTAATGAAGGAATGAATAAATGAACCAACAAACATTTTCTAAAACAAAATTTAATCTCTTCCAAGACCTACATTTTATTCCAAGTTGACCAGCACTTCCTGTAACACAGTCCTTTGGGTCACACTGCCTTTATTCCTAAATTACAGGCACTTTGACCGCATGGTTAAGAACACTGACTCAGAGCCAGACTCCGGGCTAGAATCTCAGCTCTCCTCTTACCAGCCTTGAGTATGTTAAAACTCACTGAGCATCAGTTTCAACATGGGGATAGTAATTGTGCCTGTTACATCAGATGTCAAAGAATTAAACATGTCATTTGTATAAAGCATTTAGAACAGTGAGTGGCACACAGTAAGTGCCTATAAGTGTTAGCTATTATTACATTTACCCTCTAAAACCACCACTGTTTTACTCTATTCCCTTGGTTTGTACAGAAGGAAGCTCTTGTCTATGCTGTCCTTCAAGCTCAGGTTTCAGCTTTCCTCTGGGTCATCCAAGCTGGTGCTTGGCCCACATCCTCTTCCTGAACAATCTTCTCTCTGAGCACATACAAGCCCCATTAGGCTTTGCCTTTGCTGTCACTTTCTTTCTTCTCCCACCCGGCAACTCCATAAACTTCTTCCATCATTCTCCTAGCTCCTGCACTGACCATTATCATAGCTAACAACATCTCCATGGCTCAATTAACTCTGCCTTTAGCCAGACTTGGAGATGCTTCAAAGGGCCTATACAACTTGGAAGAAGGATATGTAAGGGAGCTGTTTGTTTTTAATACAGTACATCCTGAATGAGATGCCCTGTTTCCACATATTTGTTGACACAAACCAACTGCTGTTGGGCTGGCTACAAGCTCGGTGAAGACCTCCACCAGATACTATACCAAAAAGGTCAAGACAGCTGCAAAGGTTCCTGTTTCCCTGGAGATGGGAGTTTCATGGAAGGCTAAGAATCACCACAGCAACCAGACTACAAAAACAGTCCGTGGGCTTCAGCCTCAAAACTCTGGTAAAGCAATTTGTACTCTGTGTAAAGCTGGGGCACAGAAGTTGAAAGATGATCAAAGTAAACACTGCTCCTCAAGCACCATTTTGTTGTGCTGATTTCAAGGCATCAAGTCACAGCATCAAAGTTCCGTTAGAAAAGATTCACATCGAGTGCCAAGGATTTGCTAGGCTGAGCTGCCTGCTTCAATGCGAAGGTCTAGAGGGAAATTCATAGCACATTTTCCAAAACAACCATTTCAAATTTGCTCTATGAGCAGACCAGGGTAAAAATGTATGCCATTGTATCAAATTACTCTGCCCATGCTAGAACAGCTGTTGATCCCAACCCCAGATTTAAAAAAAAAAGAGTGGGTGATTTTTCTGATAAAATATTAAACAGACTTTATCCCATGCTGACCTTACAGTTTTAAGAAAAAAGTATCTAAGCCTCATTAAACACTAAGTGAGAAAACACCATGTTCTAGAATCTGATCTGCCACCCTAACTCATACTATAGTTTAAATAGCAAATGAACTATAGCGTTATCTCTATACTATACAGAAGCAGCAACTACAAAGTACAGCAACATGGGGCGGGGTGTGGGGGGGTGCGTTGAGACAGGGTCTCACTATGTAGCCCAGGCTGGCCTCAAACTCATGGCAATCCTCCGCTTCAGCTTCCTGAGTGCTGGGATTATAGGCAGGTGTGCGCCACCACACCCAGCAAGTATAGCAATTTAGAAACAGAAATGTATTCATGGATTTATAAAATTTATTTTTATTAGTATAATTAATTGTTAACAATGTTAACCATGCTTGAACAGACAGAACATTTTTTTTAAAGGAACTCAAAGTGGAAAAAAAAAAACCCAAACAAAAAGGAACTCCAAGTGGTTTGCCTAAGTAGCCTTACTACATCCTCCATGAGAAAAACATGCAATCCCCATTAGCAAGAATTTATTTAAAAACAAACAAACCTCAAACTTCAATTATACAAAGGATGGTTAAAATATATGGTAAATGTTTAAATTTTAAAATGTATTACAGTAGGGCCAGGGATGTAGCTCAGTGGCACAGCACCTGCCTGGCACGAGCAAGGTCCTGAGTTCAATCCCTGGTACTAACCCCCCCTCCCAAATAACAAGTATTACCACTAATTGACCATGCTTTGAACATACTTATCACATCGTTCTTGCCACTTTCTGAAGTTCTCTTTTGAGAGACTTCACCAGTCATGATCAGAAATGCAGTAAGTTGCTGGGGATGTAGCTCAGTGGCGCAGCACCTGCCTGGCAAGCACGAGGCCCTGAGTTTGATTCTCAGTACCTCTCCCCCAAAAAGAAAGAAATATAGTGAGTGCTGCGTGCCACCCAATGGAAAGGCAGGCTCATAAAAATGTTATGGTATGTCCTCATCCATCTTACTCACTGGATCTGGCACCATGGCTCTTGCCCCAAAGTCAAAATAACCATAAAAGACAAACATTTTGAATGGATCCAGGACATCAGAACTATGTGCTATGTTCAACACACGTATCACACTCCTCTTCTATAGAATGCACTAGGTAATACCAGGTACTGCTTCCTGAGTCTCCTCTGAAGACACAGCACACTTGCACAATTTCTAGAATTTCAGCAGGATGCCCAATGAATCAGCATGGGGTCTGCTAACCAAACAAGTTATTGTTCCTTAGGTTCACTGGACCAGCAGTGTGCAATGCATAAGGAAGAAATTAGTAACATCTAACACCTAATGCTTCACAGACAGCAATCAATAACAAGGCTGCTCAGTCTCTTCTAGCTTCTCTGCATTCCATCTCCAGGTTAACAAGCATGAAGTTACTAACCCAACAAGGAAATGAGATTATTTTTACATGTTTTGTGCATTTATTAATTCTGTAGACACTGAATGTTTACTTTGTGTAAGGCACTTTGCCAAATCAATCTTTCCCAAAGTGTAGAGATACCTAATAATTATTTTACATATAGTTTATATATTTTTCTGAGTATTAGATGTTGAGGATAAAGACTTTTTGGTGGGTTTTCTCAATGAGATTGAAAGAATATTAGATAAATAATAAAGTAGTATATGAATACTGTACAAATTGTGACTCCGTGTATATACATTTACATTTGGACAGGGCGCCTAAGTAACAAAGGAGTTCAAATGTGAACCAGACACAAGATCTGTCCTCAAGAAGACCTAAGTGCTGAGGGCAAACGTACACACAAATGTAAACACCCTGCTGAGGACACATCAGGTGTCCACCTCAGGCCTGAGGTGAGCAGGACAGGGAGAGCAGGACAGGACAGGGAGAGAGGCCAAGGAGAGCCTCAAATAAACATCAGGGCAGTGGAAGCGGCATGGGTAGGTCTGAGCAGCGTTACATTTAAGATGAAGCTGAGGAAATACAAAAGAGAATAAAGAGAAAGTTGGAAAGAAAAACTGGGGCCATCCTACCTAATTAGTGTAAGCAAACAAAGAATAACATAATACTATTTCAGAGATGTGGGCTATGACTCGCTTTCTGATAAACAATAGGTACATTGGGCCGGGGATTTGGCTCAGTGGTTTTGCCGCCTGCTGTGCAGGCACAAGGACCCAAGTTCGATCCCCAGTACCAAAAAAAAATAGTATTAATAATAATAATAGGTACATTAATTTCTGGCATATTGCCATTTAATCATATTAGGGATGAGGATGCATGTCTATGGTAGCTAGCATGCACTACGCCCTGGTTCAATCCCCAGCACTGCCAAATTAATAATGATGATATTATATGAATACATGATGTACACTTCAGTTTCCTAACTTACTTGTTCACAAGAGCAGACATAATTAATCTAAAAATTTTTAAATCCAATTTTATTTAGGATCCCATTCCAAGTCTTCTATGGTACCCCTTCTATGGTGTTACTGAATTATCAAGGAATATCTCACAAGATGAGAAAATTAAACTTTAGTCCTCAAATTCATATCTCTTAGACTTGAGGCTTTTGTTCCTTAGTATGGCCACCAGGTCACAGGTTATGCATAGATTTTAATAAAAAATAATCAAGGATCAAGCAGGTGAGCTTTGAGCCTTGCACATTTGTTAGAAGAAATAACCCATGGGACCTGGTAATTCTGGTCCTGGTAATATTATTCTATGCAGAAATCCATTAAATACTACCCATAGGGCCTTACTGTGTAAAAAAATGAGCTAGAGTATCTGTCCCTCTGCTTCACCTCTACTATTCAAAAAAAAGTAAGAAAGCTATTGGTATGCAATTTTAGAGTAAAAGTAGGATGGTCTGATTTCCAGAAAATAATCACTTATTTTCACCCTCAGTAAAAAACAATGAATTATTTTTGCCTGAGAAACAGAGGAAATTTGCTTTCCCTATAAACCACAAATACTGGTGCTTTCCAATCTTGCCTTCCTCCTAGTGATTCCTGACATCATTCACTTAAAAAAGAAACAAACATGTTTTGCTGAAGTATCATACCATGGGCTACACTTGTGCCATAAATGAAGAGGTTAGATCAAATCTGCATGGTCACCTATAGCTTTAAAGCTGATGGTTCTTTGAGCAACTGATGAAGTCAAGTAAACCTTCAAGACAGATTCCTAAGAACAGATGCAGCTTACAAGAAAGAAGGGGCTGATGTGACTGAATCATCAATTTCATAAATGCCAGGCCACATTAAATGATCTGTGTACTCAATTAAAAGGAACGACTGACAAAAGTTTAACCTGCCAAAGTAAACACAAATGAACAAAACAGAAGATTTTTCTTCTTTCAAGTGAAAATATCCCAAAATAAGTTTATCTTATTTTTCATACCAGTATGAACATGTTGTACAGAATTTTTCTTTTTTTTTTAAACTTTAACTCTGGAGTAATCTGTGTCCTCTAGTATTTTACATTTGTCAGAAGCAAAACAAATCATAAAATACTGTATGCAGATCTAATCCTAAGTGTAAATCATGATTAATGGAGTCTATCAAAATAGGGTACATCAACAAGAATCATAAGATGAGTTCATTTATTTGGTTTTCCTAATTTCTTTTAGATATACTTTTGAGAACAGAGCTGTTTGCTTCATAATGAATTTCAGGCAAAGTGGCAAATTTTTCTTTTTTAAAATTAATTTTATTGGTACATTTTAGGTGCACAATATAATGACATTTATCACTGGAAACTTGCACCTTTAAATAATCTCTCTTGGTTCTTATTTTTTCCCCAATTCCCTGCCCTCCCTTCAACCCCTCCATCCCTCCCTATTTACAAAGACTTTCTTTCCATTTTTTAATTTTCTCATATTAATTCCATTCTCTCCCTTTCCCCTACCCCTCCCACTTCCCCTTCCCTTTTGCCCCTTTTCTACCTATTTCAAATTATCTATTATACCTTTTAGTCCTTATTTACACTTTCAGTTTCTCACACCAGAGAAACTATTTGGTATTTACACATGTGTGTCCTATTTATTTCACTTGAGTATTGCCTCAATGTGCATCCATTTAGCAATAAATGTCTCTAATTTCTCATTTTTGATGGCTGATTAGTACTCCATTTTATAAAAATAAACAACCACATTTTCTTGATCCAGTCTCCAGTTGATGGGAAACTGGGCTGCTTCCAAGTTTGGGCTATTACAAATTGTCCGGCTATGAACATGGGTGCACATATATCACTGTAGAATGATTCTTTTAATTCTTTGGGGAATATCCCCAGCAGTGGAATAGCTGGGTCAAATGGGACTTCCAGACCTAGTTCTTTGAGGTGTCTCCATACTGATTTCCACAGTGGTTAAATTTTTCTATTTTATATTGAAATAATACTAATGTCAAAATATGATTTTAAAAGTAAGAGGAAATGCAAGCATTATCATGCTGTCAGGTTCTACAAACACCATTTACATGGCATAAATCTTCCTTAAGAAGGACAAGACCAGCTCTTGGTTAAACCACAAATCATTAGCCTGAGAACAAGTTTCAGACATCATAATTCACTTATTTGATGACTGAGAATTCTTACAGGGCAATGAGCAATACATCACATGGACACTGTTGTCCACACGTATGAAATTATAGAGTCCCTTTATTATTTCCCCATTGTTTACTTCTTCCTGTCTTTTTCCCCTGCTCCTCCAAGTACAATGGAACCTTGACTTATGAACTTGATTGGTTCCAAAGGACTGGTTGTAACTAAGTCAATACAGCTGAGATCTGGATATTTACCTGGGTACACACTATAGATAACAAGAGGGAGATGACTCTTCCATTAACCTAATTAACCCAAGTTGTTGATAAGTCAGACTGGTTATAACCAAGGGTCTACTGTACTTGATTGGCTGCTTCAAATGCAAAGGAACAGGAAAAAGAGTGAAATTTGAACCAATTGAGTGGATTCAGTTACTATAAGAACACTGATAAAAATCTGAATGGAAAAACTAAAACCCAAAATGAAATGTATATAATATATTTAATGTGTATATAATAAAATCACTGAGTCTTAGTGACAGAGATTTTACAAATATTCTACTACAGATGGTAAGGAAATTGAAGCCCAAAGAGGTCATACCTTGCCCAATTTCCACAGCTGGTTATGGCATCACTGAGACTAGAACCCAAATACTCATTCCAGTAACCTAGCTTCTACATAAGAGCTAGTGGAACCATTCACCTGAGATAGCCAATTCTCTGTTAATGGGGACAGGGATTTCCTAAATCTTCAGAATTCAGGACTACTTCTTAGCCACTGCATGTGAACAAAGAAACATGGGAAATGGCAAAAAAACAACTTCTCCCCTGTATAGCACCCCATAATGTGAGCCTTAACTAATCTCATCTTCCACCACTAATCTTCCAGCCATACGGGCCCTCTCACCTCCAAACAAGCTGCTTTGAGCACAGGACCTTGCCATTAGCAGATCCTCTGACTTCTTCCTCCCCCAGATCTCCTCATAGTTTGATCCTTTTCACCACTCAAGTTCAAGTGCAGCTCCTCAAAAAAGCCCTTTCTAACCACCACCTCTTCTTGTCACTTGAATACCCAGGTGTCCTGTCTTCAAAATTACCAGAAGGGCTGAAACTTCCATATTTAACACTGTATTCCTAATCCGAGAACAGTCCTTTCCATGAATAGATTAAATGAATTAACTTATGAAAGGTAAAGGAAAGATAAACCAACATTTAGGGTGAATCTATAATTTGGTGCTGGGAAGTCCTTTCATTTACATTTTTTATAAAAGTGAAAGCAAAAGAAAACAGAAAGCCTATTGGCTTCTACCTAAAGCTTACCTCCTGGGCACTCTGATAAAAGACCATTGTCAACAAAACAAAAATAACCAGCTTTCAGCCTACATAACTCAAGATATGCAAGAATTCAAGATCAAGTCAGAATGTATTTCAAAATTCACCTGATTCTGCCAGCAGAAGCCCTGAAGTGCTGAATTTTTGGCCATGTGAATGATACATTGTTTTACTGAAACATGTTCCAAGATTTTTTTCCAAATTCAACTCCATGATCTTTTTTTCCCTAAAGGGCAAAACCCTAACCTGTTTCCAAACTATTTAGTAATATTTTGGCAGAGATAATCCAGTAAAGAGAGCTGTTTGTATAGAACAGAGGTATCGTTAATAATGGGGTGCGCCAACCTGTCCCTCTAAACTCTTCACCTATAGATGACAGCTCAGCTACCGGCACTTAGTTCTTACCAGATGGCTGTTTTATGGCAGCACCAAAGACTTCCCTCCAGTATGATTGAGTCAGTGCATAATACTAGAAACAACATATAACCCCACATTTGAGAAAAGCAAAGAAGGTGATATAAAAGCAAGAGGGAACTAGATATCCATTTTATCTTTTGGGAGGCAAATTCTCAAGGTTAAGGGTGTCAAGACTGCTAGTGTGGCATGGAGCCAGACAAATAACAGGTGCTTAGCAAATAATGACTTAATGATTGAAAAAATGTCCATAGGTTGGGAAAGCCCACCTTGCTCAAAGACACACACAAAGCACATCAACTCCATCTAAGGAGGTATGCTACAAATTTCAATCGGGCTCTACCAATTACCTCCTAGCTGGTGACCCTAGGTGGAGCACTTGGTCTCTCTCAGCCTCAATTTCCATACCTGTAAAACAGAGCTAACAACATCTCTCTTGCTCCAGTGTTGAAAGAGTGAATTAAAGCAATGAAGAGCTTCCCAACCAGCTGAAGTCACCAGATTGTGAAGTAAAGCTAAAGATTTCTCCCAATCTGTAGCTGGGAAGTTTAGGGACATTTATCTTTAGGGGCCTACCGGTGTTAAAGATGATGTCAATCTATCTGGCTTTAAAGACCTGCAGTAGTACAGCTGAATACCCATTCTCCCAGCATAAACTTCCAACAGGCAAGACCACCAAACCCAGCTGTCACAGCTGCTAAGGTACTTGCTGTCCTTAATATCTTTCAGACTCTTCAACTTGGCTGTTTTATTTACCACTGTCCTCCTCTAGTCTTGGAAAATTCTGCCTTCAGCCTCCAGCCAAACCACATCCCTATTTCAAACCTCTCCAAATTCTCACCTCCAATAAGCAGTGCCAGGTTAACACACCTGGCTCCAATTACTCTAACCCCGATCTCTACTTCAGCCCCGGCCCCTTCCAACATGCCTGATTACTTAGCTTGTTTATCTCAGGCCAGCTGTGGTTGATTAAATCTATTTGTTTAAGTTTCTATCGTGTGTGTTTAGGGCCATGCTATGTTTCTAGGTTTCCAACCTTTCTGTTCACATGTGGTATTCTTTGTCCCTGGGATGTACACTGGATCATGAGCTCTCAGGTCTGCTTCCTTTCTCACTCCCACAATGCTTTGCACTGGCACCCAGACCAGGAAGGCTGCACTGCTGACTAATTCAACTGCCTGGTTCTAATTTTCAGCAAACTGAAATGATTATTTCCTCTAATCTTCCATATTTCAATAAATAAGAGAGGGAGATTCATGTGTATACTCTGTCCTGATGGAGTAGAGCTCTTTGGAAAAATCATGAAATTTTTACCGTGCTAGGCAGTAAGATCTAAGCAATGAAATGCAAAAACATTTCTCCAAGTATTTAGAGGCCAGATTGGCTCCCGGGCCTGTAAATCCTACTTAATCTAGGGCTTTATTTAATAAGGCATCACTTACCTTAATTTACATTTCTGCTATTCAGTGGTTCCTTAGTCTGTAGAAGGTTTAAGATTATTTTCTACTTTAACAAGTCCAAAAACACTTTTCAACTCTAATTTTCTATTGGTATTTTTCACTAAATGTAAATTAAGCTGTTTTTCACACTGGAGGCCTAGACTAACTGCACCAAAAATATATCCACCAGGGCCGGGAATTTAGCTCAGTGGTGCTGCCGCCTGCCTCCCAAGAGCAAGGTCCTGAGTTCAATCCCCAGTACAAAAAATAAATAAATATATACATACATAAATACATAAATAAATACTTTAAAATCCACTGATGAAGACTCAAAAAACAATAGCACTGAAAGAAAGAGTTCCATCTTCATAACTTGTTTATATTGGGAAAGAAAGAGAGAGAGAGAGAGAGAGAGAGAAAGAAAGAAAGAAAGAAAGAAAGAAAGAAAGAAAGAAAGAAAGAAAGAAAGAAAGAAATTGAGCCTCATGGTTCTACCCACTTGCTCAAGTTTAAACAAAAAAAGATGATGTGGATGGAAGACAAAGTCCTAAATTAAGACTCACAATCCAGTGCTGTTTTTTATACCTTGGAACTCTGTTTTAAGAATCATACACACCAGTATCAATAACTAGATTTGACATAAAATACAATTAATAAGAAATTCCCAGATACAAAATTGTTTTAAACAGACTTAGCCTGTTCGCTAAAGCTAACCTATTGCACCAACGTATTAATTTAGACATTCAAGCATTTATTTAACAAATACTTAAGTGCTTACTCTATGCTGGGCAATGTTCTAACAGCTGGAGATAGTGAACAAAATAAAACATCTATCCTCAGAGATATTCTAGCTGAAGAGACAGAAAATAAGCATGTTTAAAAATAAATGAATATCAGGCAGTGACATGAGATATTTTTAAAAAGTAAAATAGGGTCCAGAAACTGTGGGTGGGAGGTTTATGGCTATTTCACAGGGGGTGGTCAATGAAGGCCTCTCTGCAGAGAGGGCAGTGAGAGCAGGACTGGGTACAGTAAGGGACTGAGCCACAAGAGTAACTGGGAGAAATTCTCCAGGCAAAGCAAACGATCCCCACAGGAGGGGATGCCAGACATAGGGCTTCAACTGAGTGCCCTGAGAAATGGTGAGATGCTGGGGAAGAGGCTGAAGGATCATTCAGAGATCTGGAAAGGATTTTAGACTTTCTTCTAAATGTAATGGGAGGCCACTGCAGGAAGCTAAGCTGGTGAAGTTCATGAATGTACTTAAGTTTTTAAAGAATCATGTTGACTGTTAGGTGGAGAATAGATCTTATTCACTAATAATGATAGTAGCTGACACCCAGCTGTTATTCTAACCACTTGTAACCTTTAAATTATTTCACTGTCACAGCAACCCTATAAAATAAAATACTCTATTATTATCCCCACATGACAAAAATGAGGCATAAAGAAGTTAACTAACTTCCCCCAAAGACACACAGCTCATAAGCAGAGTTAGGCTTCCACTGTTGGCACTCTATCCCAGATTCAGCACATTTACAAGGCTGGGTTACAGGTCCATTGGCTCTCCAGTAACAATGTGATGGTGGTTCAGACCAAATGTGATGGTGGTGGTCAAGGGTGGGCAGATTCAAAGTATATTCTTATAGTGAAACAAACAGGATTGGATACGATGCCTGAGAAAACACAGAAAATCATAGATAATGATGAGATTTTTGGTCTTGGCAACAGGAACATTTCTGTCTTTTACAGAAATCAGGAACATAAGGCAGGAACAAACTGTAGATAGGAGAGCTATATGGAACTCAAGATAATCCCCTAAACTAAGGAAAGATAATGTGTTCATTTTTTATAGCTGCTATAACAAATTACCTAAAACCTGATGGCTTAAAATGATAGCAACTTATTATCTAACAGTTCTAGAGGCCAGAAGTCCAAAATCAGTATTTTGGGGACCAAAATCAAGGTGTCAGCAGAGCTGTACTCCCTCCAGAGACTCTAGAAGAGAATCTGTTCTTCCCTCTTCCAATTTCTCGTAGCTGTTGGTATGCCTTGGCTCATGACCCCACCCCTCTAAATTACAATGCCAAGATGACAATGTATTCTCCTCTTCTAACTACATCCTCAAATTTGTTTTTTATAAGATTATAAGTGATGGCATTTAGGGAGCCACCCAGATTATCCAAGATAATCACATCATCTCAAGATTCTTACTCAGATACTGAAAAACTTTTTCTGTATAAAGGTGACATTCACAGGTTTTAGGAGTTAGGACATGGACATATGTTGGAGGGCCTAACACAGTTAGTTATGAGAATAATAAAATCCCCGGGTGTAGATAAAAAGTTAAGAAACCTTTCCTTTTACATGAGAATCTGATCTTGTTAACTCTTAATTCTATAACCTGGTAAACACTATGTCAACTATAATACAAATCAACTCACTTATTTGAGACTAAAAAATTTTAAACATCTGATAGGAGGAAGAAATATCTGTAGGTTTCCCTGACAGCAGTGGCTCAGTGGGTAAAACAAAAACTATTCCCATAGCACAGAGCAGTGGTGGCGAACCTACAGCACATATGCCGCAACAGGCTATTTGTTTCCACTGAAAGCTCTAAAAGGTTCTCCATCACTGCTTTGCATAAAGCATAGTGGCTTGTTGGCTTTTAAATGAGGAGGATACAAGGCTTTTAAACTAGGGACACACACCCACATAGATCTCATCTCTTGGCATCTAAGCTACCAAGTGGAGAGCTCCTGATGGCTATAAGAACTGTCATATAAATGTGCAGAAGGCACCCAAAAAAGAGAAATACCACCTGCCCTGCCACCAGTTGCAGTCCTTGTTCTACAGTCTTCTGAAGAGACTGAAGCCACCTGTGTCTACTGAGCCTGAATGCTTATTTGAACCCTAGGAGGCCCCAGTATGTGTTTGTTGCCATATGTTATAAATGTCATTTCAGTTCATTATTTCCATTTTTTCCTCCACCACAGTTACCAGCAGGGAAAAGCATTTGTTTCCTCTGTTCATCCTCCCATGGTCTCACTCATAGACAGCAAAGTAGCTGAAAAAAGCAGAGAAAAAGGAAAACCTGAAAAACAAAAATTTGGTAAACTCACAAAAAGTTGACTGTTCCTGGGGGAGAAATGTGTGGTGCCTACCGATGACTGTTCCATGCTGCCTGTGCTGCACCTTCCAGAGGCCCCTCCTGCAGGATTAAATGCAAAATCACAGCCCACATCTCTGCTGGAAATGTGTAAGCAGGCTTGTTACTCAGAGCCAAGATAAAGGATAAATCTTTATGAGTACCGTAAGTATGAGTCATAAAAAATAGGAAACACATGTAGGACATATACACAGTAATAGTACCAAGCTAGGAAAAGTGTTTAGGAAATGTATATAAGAACATGGCAGAAGGGGACCAAAAATTACCCTTGTACACTGCTCCAAAACACATCAAAAAAACTCACAGCAAGTCAAGGGTCTATTACCACTCTGTTCTCTAATAAACATAAGTCATTTCCCTACTTGGAAATACATTGGTTTTTTTTTTTTATGCAAGTAGGAGGAGAACTGAATCAAGAAAAAGTTAACTTGGAGTAGGCTTTGAAAGATTTTATGATTTGGGAAATTTGAACAGCTTCCAACTAAAACAGTGGGAATTAGATATTTAACAGCATTAAAAATGAATAACAAAGATTCTTTCAGAAAAATACTTGTTCACAATCATCCTATTACCATTTCATTTAGATTCTCACTATCTTAACAACCAGTGGAGATAAGGGAAAAAAGAGCAGAATCTTTAAACCTTATTTAAGCAGGAAACAAAAATAAACAGCAACGTGTGCACTAACAACACACAGCAAGAAAGTCAGGCTGAAGCCTCTCAGGGATGCTGGGCTCAGCAGAAAGAAGTCTCAGCAGGGAAGAGTAGAGCCCCGTGCACTGGACCAGATGAAAATAATATAAGGGAGTAAGTAACTGGCTGCTAAAAGCCTGCTGGGGATGGATGACTGAAGCAAAATGCATCATCATAGGAAATTAAGCCTTTCAGTTGCCTTTGATTTTGAAAGATCCCTAAGTTTAAGACTGGTAAACAATATGTCTCACACCAAAGCATGCATGTCCTCATGGATTTGGTTCTCTTGAACTCAGCCTTCTCCTTTATCTTTGGAAACTGCTGGGCCCCAAGGAAACCATTGCTTGCACGTGTATCTACTGGAGGTTGAGAAGACGAAATGTGTATTATTTTGAGCTTCATTAAGCGTAAAATTTACCTAAGGTTCCAATAAAGTCAATGCTCTTGTGGCACTATTCTGAGGCAGAAGTCTCAATATAACTTCCACATCGCACAAATAAAACCAGCTGTAGACCAGTAAAAGAAACGAAGCGGGATACCTCATTCTCTCTCTGTCATTTCTCAGTCCGCAAACAGTTGCAGTTATAGCTTTGCTCCTCTCCCTCAGGGCACCTGGGTATGTGGTCCCTGAAAGCAAGGCCATACTGACGGCAGGAAGGGGCTCAACTCTTAAGACATCAATGCAGTTTCCATTTAAATCAGTACCCAGGTACTGACGAATGACCCTGTGGCAAGCCCAGTGCTAGGCACACAGAACCTCATCATCAACTTTCTGCAGCAAATTCAACAGAATCAGCTGTGTGTACACAAGTATCAACAAACAGAAATTAGATGTTGTGGGCACAATGGGATATTTGAGCTCCAGGCAAGAATCAGGTGATGGTTGTGATCCTGGATCCTAAAGCTGGCTCTGTCCTGTGGTTCCAGGTGAAAAATGCTCTAACTAGAAAACATTATTGGAGGGTATCTTGGACCCTACAAAGAATCATTCCTAGGAACTGAAAGCTGTAGCCACATTAACAGTTTTGGAAAAATCCTATCAGATTACTAAAACAATCTGATAATAAATTTGTAAAAGTCAATTTATCTTTCAAAAACTCAATCCTACTCTTGAGTTTAAAAGGGCTACCTACTATCTGGGATTTTGCTATTTTAGCCTTTGAGACAAGTTCAAGGAGCTCAGGGGAAGGACTTCTTCAAACTGCCCACTGTCTAGTTGAGGTGCCCTGACAGGCTGGAAAGAAAATCGAGGGCACATGAGTGCAATGGAGGTCAGGCAACAGGTCTTCCGAACAGTCAGATTCCTGTGTCTTTAAGACCAGGCCCTCGTAAATGGCTTGCTTCTGCTGGACACCATGCTCTAAATAAACAGACTCTTCTGGCCGACACACAACTTCCTGTAGGGTTGTGGTGGGTAAAGCTTGAAGAGGCTGCCAAATCCAATGACCAGCAACTTCTGAGCTGACTTAGAAAACAAGCTACAAAGACTTGAGTCCAGAGTAAACAAAGGAAAGAGCCACATTAAACAAGGAACAAATTACTATACAGGCAGGGATATTTTAAGTATTCACTGAGCAAAAAACAAAATTTTTAAAAATCAAGTTATTAGGTATTTAATAATACACAGTAGAGTAAAATCCTCTCTTTCAATTGGAGGAATCAAAGTTAATTAATTCCAGCAATATTAAGAATTGACTCAGAGTCACCTCCTACACCACGAGGACAGATCATTCCCAATAGCCCAACTTCAAACTCCGCTCAGATCAAATGAGCTACCCAAGGGAGCAGCATGAAGTCAAAAACCATTTATAGCTCTTTACCCAGCTGAGGAAAAGACTAACTAGTTTACTAGCAGATGACTAAAATCCCTAAGAGTAAAGAAGAATGTAACAGATTCAGACATGTGCTGGGGAAAGACTGAAACAGATCTGCAGAGTTTAGAGTAAGTCGTAAGATGAATTAAAGGAGATTTATTTAGGGAAAAAAAAATCAAAGCAGTAATACGAAATGGAAGGACAGGGGACCACATACCATGTCCACTGATATAATGCAAATCAAATAAAGATGCAATGTGGAAAAGGAGAATAGTTTAAGAAACCTACAGTTATACTTTAAACAACATCCTCCAGCCCAGCCCCGTTAGAACCCAATTGGCATAATGCAAAGGAGGCCCAACACCCAGTTCCTGTCCTTAACAAGTCCACTTACCAGCTGGGTGCACAGAATTATACACATGATTCAGCAGCAAAGAATGTAAGAAAAACTGAATTCTGCCTGGGATTTACCTCAGCGGTTCCGGTGCCTGCCTTACAAGCACAAGGTCCCAAGTTCAATCCCTGGTACCAAAAACAACAACAACAACAACAAAATTGAATTCTGTGCTCTGCAAAGGTTCAGAGTGTGGTAGGGGTAGTGGAGAATTCAGAGCAATGTTTTACAAAGAGAGGGGCAGATAGGGTAAAGGAATCAGAAAAAGGGGTTGCTGAGGCCAGGTGTGGTGGCACTCACCTATAATCCCAGCACTGGGAGCCACAGTGAGCTTGGCCAGCCTCAGCTACTTAGTGAGTGCAGGACCAGTTTAAACCACATAGGGAGACATGGTCTGAAAACAGAGGACTGCTGAAGAGGTAAGACTTAAACAAAGGCTTCTATCAAGCAAGGCCTGGGAGAGTTAAGATAGAAGTTTAGGGGGAAAAAAAGATGGTCTCACTAGGTTGCCCAGGCTGATCTCAAATTCCTAGGTTCAAGCAATCCTCCTGCCTCAGCTTCCTGAATAGCTAGGATTACAGGTGCATGCCATGGCACCCAGGGGTGAGGTCCTAGAATTTGGACTCTTAAGCATCTGCAAGAGATTCAGATAGAGGGGCTTCACATACCATATACACTTTGACAAACACTGATCCACAGGAGTGAGTCCAAATCCTTACTTGTGTGGCCTTTCCAGTTTCATCTTCCACTTCTAAGCTCCAACCCACTCCCACCCACCATTGTCCATCCTCTATCCCGGGGGTTAGCAAGCTCGTTCTGCAAAAGGCCAAACAGTAAATATTTAAAGGCTTTGTATTCATAGTATTCAACTTTGCCCCTGTAGTAAACAAGCAGCCACAGAGAACATATAAACAAATGGGTGTGGTTGCATCCTAATCAAACTTTATTTACAAAAACAGGAATCAGATTGATAAGTGGATAAAGGGAACATGGTACAACCATACAGTAGAATACTATTCAAGAATAAGAAGGAATGAAATAATGGATACATGCTACAACCTAAACAAATCTCAATAAATTATGCTAAGCCTATCACAAAAGAGCACATATTGCACCATTCCATTTATTTGAATGCGCAGAATATGGAAATCCAGAAAGTAGATCAGTGGTTGCCTTGGGGTGGGCAGGGGGCACACAGAAAATAGGGGAATAACTGTTAACAAGTACAAAGTTCCTTTTCAGAGGTAAAGAAAACATCCTAAAATTAGACTGTGGTACTTGCTGCACACCTCTATAAATACGAAAAGCCACTGACTTGTATACTTTAAACAGGTGAACTTTATGGTATATAAATGGTATCTCAATAACTATTTAAAAAATTGAAATAGGCAGCAAGCAGGACTTGGTACAATGACTACAGTCTTCCACTCTCTGTAAATCAACTACACTGTGTACATGGGAGAACTTTCCTCCACACTTGGTTTCTGTTCTTCCCTCTGGATACTGAGGCCTCCAGCTCCAAGCCCTCCCTCAAATGCTCTGTCTTCTGGAAATCTTTCCTTCACCTCCAGGTAGATTTACCACTCCCTTTGTTCAGATTCTGCAAAATTTGGTTAATATGTTAGTCATATTATTTACGATACTGCAATATATTTATTCTCTAATCCCAATATAGGTGCTGAAAACAGAATGAGTAATACTACCAGAGTGGCACACAGTAGGTTCTTAGCAAGTAGCTCATCAACAGGTCTGTGAACAAATGAATTATGGGAGGAGTATTCAGAGAAGATTGGTTTATGAGATGGTTCCCAAGCAAGATGGAAAGAATCAGGGCCTAAGTTGAAAATGCCAGTCCCAGAAGATGGGTGAAGGCTGTGTTGCAGGATAGAGAGGAACAGAGAAATTCAAGGGAAACTGCACAGGGAATGGCAATAAAATTTGGTGATTGATCAAATACAGAGCTTGAATGGGTAAATCCTCAATCGTTCCAAACTCTGAAGAAGGATGGTAAAGGTAACACTGATAGGACAAGGAAACTGCCTGAAAAGCCAGCATTGGAGTAAGGAGAACTGGCTTAGGAAATTCCTTGAATTCTACTTTAAAGACAGTAAGAAGCATTGTTAACTAGCTGTGTGCCAGGCCCAGGTGCCAGCCTTAATTGTACAGAGACGTCTCTCAGTAGTCAGCAAACCCTCTATCATCTCCTTCTCATAGGTGAGGAAGCTGGGGCTCACAGAATTAAATCATGCAACAGGGCCACATGATTGAGAAGTGACAAAAGCTGAGATTAATCCTGTGTCTGAACCATAGTGATAGCCACTCCTATGCCTAGAGTACCCAGGAGTTCAAGAAAAGACCAGGAGGTGGGGTGCTGCAGAGTCCTGACTGGAGCTCTACTTGTAAAGCCCACAGAGAGTTCTGAGAGTCACAGGAAGGTAGTGACGACTAGAATCCTAAGAACAGAAAAAGCCACCTTGGAGAGAGCAGACAGAGGAAAACAGAAGCCAATGACTGTGCTTCAATCAAGAACTCTTGAGAGACAGGCATGGTGGCACCTGTAATACCAGCTACTCAGAAGGCTAAGAAAAGAGGAACTTGAGTTTGAGGTCAGCTTGGGCAACTTAATGAGAGCCTGTCTCAAAATAAAAAATAAAAAGGCTAAGGGATATAGCTCAGTGATAGACCATTCCTGGATTGGATCCTAGCACCACTAGGAAAAAAAAACCCCAAAACAGGTGGAAAGGGAAAAGGAAAACCAGGTAGCAGTGCTTAACAACCCTGAAGATTACACATGGCCTTTGTCCTGAGAGGAAGAAAAGTAAAATAATTAAAATATGTTAATTTGCACACAAATATTTAGAAAACACAGTGGAGGGAAGAATGGAAGGTAACAAATATTTCTGTAGAATATGAATGTTCAAGTTAGAGATATTAGCAGTTAAATTTCCTTTTATTCTCAAACAAAATGTCAAAACAGCAGATAAGCGCTGGAAACAAGAAACACAAGTTGGATAATTGTATCTTCTGCACACACACAAATTGGGCATTTGCCCAATCGGCACATCTGGGTCTCAGATTTGTAGACCTGTTCCTTACTTTGGCTCTTTTTTTATACTCTCCAAAAAAATTCTAAGAGCAAAAAAGTCATATTTTCAAATGTGGAGGGTATTCTTGTAGAAATATTTTTGAACAAGATTTTCAGGAAATTAAGAAAGTCCAGAGCAGTTGCCATGACAACAGCAGTGTGGGTCAGGGTTGTAACCCTGACCTCTAAGGAGACAAAACACTGTGCTGGTTGGGAAATGCTGCTGCTGAACAAATTTTAAAAGGGGTCAGGGCAGTCTCTTCTCCATCCCCAGGAAGAGGCGATAATAAAAGAGCCTTTTTCAATCTGGCAGCCTCTAGCCAGCATACAACATAACCCAGCATTACCTCACACTACAGTGGTAGAGTTCAAACAGGCTCCATCCCCATGGTGGCCCCAGGGGCTGTGGTTTCCTAGGGCTGTGGTTTGCAGCACCTGGATCCTCCTATGGTCAATAACAGGGCCAAAGTGATATAGCTAGCAGGAACACTGTTGACTTAGTCCGGGTCCTTGTTTGTTTGCTAATCCTGACGTTTACTAATATTTAATGTCTGCTTTCACTTTTCTAAAATTTTAAGACTGGGTTTTTAGAGAATTCTTATTTGAGAGTTAGATGTAATTTCAGATCACACATCTCCCCTAGCATGTGAGAAACCATTCTTGACTGACACGGCCAGTCCCAAGCCTGGCTTGCACTGTCCTCTGCTACAACAACTTTGGAACAACCTGTCTTGCTGTTCTCTGATACAACAATCTGTCTTGCTGTCCTCCCCCCTGTTCCTCTATCCAGAACTGGATCGACCCCTTCACACTGCCCAGCAGGGCAGCATCATTTAAACAGCCTGCCGTGTCTTCAAGTGAAGAGGTGGCTCTTTTTAAATGATGTGGATGTCCTATTCATTTAGGTCCTCTGATCCTATGTGAGAGATACAGCTGCCTTTGACAGTAATGAAATCATTTCGACAGGACTACTCAGTGAATACAAGGAGGGGAGGAGAGGACAAAGGGGGTGGGAAAAGGGAGAGCGGGAGAGAGACATCTTTGGGGAAATTCAGTGTATCCAAAGTACATCTGTGACAAAATGGTCAGCTCAGACATCAGCTAACCTGTCACACTGGGGTGATTTCCATAACAACCTTTTTAAACAAACATCAGGCAGAGCTTATATATGAAAGGTACTTGTTTAAAAACTGAATTTCACCCATATTCAGTGTCTGTGTGTGAGGAGTTTACTTTGACACTTGATGTCACAAAATAATTAGCACTGGGGGGGCTAGGGATTTAGCTTAGTGGTTCCACTGGCTGCCTCGAAAGCACAAGGTCCCAAGTTTGATCCCCAGTACCAAAAAAAAAAAAAAATTAGCACTGGAGTTTGGGGATTTTTTCCCCCTGCGTAAATATAAGACTAACATTGGGAATTAACATGAATTAACAACACAGGGAAAAAATGCCCCTGATAAAGAAACATAGCTAGCTTGCTAGTGTTTATTTGATGTTTTTATTCTATATGTGCTTTCTAAAAAGCCAGCCTTGAAACTGTACATCATTTCTTTCAGTGGTGATGGTTACAGGCAAAATACACACCCACTGCCTCCCTCTCTGAGTACTTTCTCTGCTTTGATAACTGAGGGAGAAAAAGAAGAGAAGGCTGACTATCTATTAATATTGTAGAAACAGGAGGAAAGACTATAGATGGACAGATGAGTAAGTAGGAAGATGAGGTAGACAGGTGGACAGGCAGCTATCTCCCAAACTACCAAAATTCTTAAAGTAAGCAGAGATGTTAAATCAGATGGCCAAGTCCCATATTGTAGTTCTTACACTTTATTCTCAGCAGGAAATCTCTCAATGCACCAGTTCTCCCTTCCACAGTTAAAGCAAGTTTGGTTAAAAGAAGTACTGAATTGTAGGCAGAGGACAGGTGACTTATTTTGAAGGCTGCTGAAAGCATTACAGAGCTGATTAACTACAAAAATAGACAAACATCCCCTTGGCGGTGACATTTAGTGTAGAGATTAGCGGCCAAATAAAGATCAATGGCTCTTGAGCTCAGCCCTGCATTTTATAATTACTGACATTTGGAATGATAATCCTAAACCAAAGAAAGGAAAAAAGAGACACTGCCACACACAGACCAACCTTAACACTCTTGAAAATCCCCAGGGGAATAGGAGGGACACCAAGGATTGGAAAGAGCTGTGGCAAGTTTTGAGCTATGACCCAAACCCTCCCCTAAAACCTGCCAGCTCACATAACTAATAGAGCTGATCTGGCTTGGTGAGCAGGTTTGCAGCCTGGAACAAAGTAAAAGAGTGCCATGTCTAGGTATGGAAAAAAAACATGAACTGCACCATCAACATACACCACTCAGAGGCTGGCTCCAAGACTAACCGCCTCCCATAGTGCAAGTGTCCTCTTCTGCCTAAACAGTGTAACCTTCCTTTCAGGTTCTGAGGACTGGCAGAAGTAATGCAAGTGCCCAGCAAGGGGATGGCCCACAACAGGCATGTAATCTCTACCACTGTTACATGGAGAATAAAGAAGCTGATTTAAAAAAAAAAAAAAAGGCAAGCAGAACAGTTAACATTTTAGATGTGCTTACTTCCTTTTCTTTCTCCTAATTGTGGTCTTTTCCTGTCCTCAAAAGAACCAAGAAAGGAACAAGTTCATGCCACAGTCCTCAGAGAAGGTACAAAGTCAAAGTGATTTAGAGCCACATGTGTGATTAACCACACATCCCATTGGGCCATGCCTGCCAAGAAGCTTGGAGCCAAATTTCAAACTCATAGCAACCACATTAACCCACACAGCCAACAAACTACACTCTTCTTTTTTTTTTTGGTTCTCATTTTGTACTTCTGCTGACATTGTTGGTATGTCTGTTGTTGGAACCCATCCCAAATCTTCTGGGACGAAGCAGAGAAGCAAGCATATAAAAGTACGGAAGGCATGGGCTTTCTGATGGGTGAAGTTATTAAACCTGGCCCCTTTCCCATATCAATGGAGCCTCCCAATTCTCACTCCACCCTACAGCGAGCCTCTGGTACACCCATTAACAGTCCCTCCTTTAATGGCAGAACAAATACATAAATGTAAATGCCCATATCTTTCATACTCATGTGTAACGGCTAACTAGGGGCTAGTAGCAGCTTTTCATAATAAGCAAGCAATTAAGACACGATGGAAGCAGAAAAGACACAGACCACTACATAAAAGCAGATCACAAGCAAAAATTGGAAGATAGGAAACAAAATTGTTGCCATTCCAGCAACTAATGAAAGCATGTTACTGTAAACAAGCTTCTGATGGTGCTATAACCCTTCTCAGGAATCCGGGATCAGGGGAGGGACCAAATTTCAGAGGCTCACAGAAAGGGAAGGGGCATATTTTACTACAGGCAAAGGGCACTGGGAGTTTAGAGCTCTTTATTTATTCTAAAAGACAAATCCAATCTATCAGGGCTGTTTACTCTCTTCTTCCCTCCTCTGCCAGAGTCTTTTTCTATTTTCCTGTTCACTTCCAGGGCTGTTGTTTCCAAAACCAATGATTACAAATGAGAAGTGTGGTCTCACATGGAAAATACAACTCTAGGTCTCGCTGTCCTGATGAGAAACCAGCAGACAGGCCAGCGGGAGAGCAGTGCTTTGGTATGGAGGGCTTCCAGACATGGCTGAAACAAGTGTGTTTCTGGTACAAACCCTCTGCCAGCCAATACAATCATTTGTCCAATTTAAGCATAACTATTTCCCCAAATCTTATCCACCTGCTGCAGTTACTCCCTCCCCTTAGGCTCTGTCAATCTCCTCTACTCAGGAAAACAAGAAACTTCTCCTCAGCTGCAGGACCTTAAGGCACCTGGGAGGTAGGAGTTTAGTACAAAGCGAGAAAAGGGGATTTATTACAGATCTGGATGTTGTTCCTGCACCACTGACAAGCCAAGGGGAAATGGGGCTGATTTAGTAACTCCTTCACATAGGATGACATGAAAAACAACTACTGTAGTCACCAGAGTCAAGGTCAAGTGTGGCTTGGAGCCAGCATGGTAATTCTTCTGCTAATTTGTAAGCAACAGTACTTATTTCATCTTAAAAATATCTGCCTTAACTATCTGATAGTGACTGCACAAAGGTTGTCCCAGATCCTCCCACTAATACCCACCCCAAAAGACCAGCTGTCATTTCTAACATAGCTCATATATCTATAAAAATCAAGTTATCCATTAAGAATAATGAAGAGTTGGGTGAGCTTAGGTTGTAGGAGGAAGCAATTTTGTTATTTTTTTAAAAAGTGAACTGAGTGAAGGTAAACTTTACGGGCTAATTATAATGCTGGCAGGTCTAATGTGATCATCAAGTCACTGCTTCATAATTCAACACTTTTTAGTATACTCACAGGATTGTGCAATCGTTACCATAATTTAATTTTAGAATACTTTTACCCCCCACCCCCCCAAAAATCTATATCCATTAGCAGTCAACTCCTACTTCCTCCTTTCCCCCCATTTAGTTCTAAGCCACCACTCATCTCTTTTCTGTCTCTATAAATCTGTGTATTCTGGCTATTCCATACAAATGGAATTATAGAGTTTGCTATGCCCATCTTTTACTTAGCATAGTATTTTTAAGACTCATCTATATTACAGCACATATCAGGTCTCTATTCCTTTGTATTGTCAAATAACATTCCACTGTACAGATATACTACATTATCCATTCATCTGAGGAAAAAACATTCAAGTTGTTTCCACTTTCTGAGTATGATGAATAAGGCTGATATGAATATACACATGAAGGTTATAGTGTGGGATCTATGTTGTTTTTTTTCTCTTGGGTACATACCTAGAGTGGAATCACTGCGTTTCATGACTCAAGTGATTTTTCAAAGTTATTTGCACACAACTGCAGTACTGTCTCTACATACTCAATGGATGAGGGAGTCAGGAGTATGCAACACTTTTCTAGCCCCATCTTGCCATTCACCACCAAACTCTCTCTTTCTTATTCTCTCCTTGTCTGATGTTACCCTCCACATTTACTCTGCCTATGAAAAATACTCTGAGTTCTACAGTATGAGATCACATCAGAGCCGGATGGAATTTCCAAAGTTCTATTATCCCAATCATCTTTTCAAATAGGATTGACCTACAACCATCTAATTCTCAAATGTCCCCAAAAAAGAAATAGTGCAATTTCCCTTAGTTGCCCATTCTCAGAAATGCCGTCAAATCACTAATCCCAAAGTGTACATAGACTATGCAGATACTGAAGAACAATGTTCAGGTTTTCAAACAAGTTTGAGACATCCTCCATAGGCCTTCTTTCTTCTCTTCTCCCTGAACACATTACATCCCTTGATGCCAGCTCATTTTATGCATCTATAGTACTGCCATGTCTTAAACTGAGTTCCAGGGTGGGAGAGTTCTGCTATTCTTGCTTGAGGTGTTTCTCTTCTCCTCCAGGAGTCTTATTAAATTTATTTTCAGAGCCAACAACAGTGCCGCACAATTTAACATCAAGAATTTGGGGCTGATACTGCTTCTGTAACGGCCTGGACTTTCTGTTTCTTCTTAGTTCCTCTGAGAGAAGCATATATAAAATGAGTAATTATTGCTGCTGAAGAATTGCTAGAGTCAGCAACGCCTCATAGGAACTGCATTTCCTCCTCTCCTCCCTTCCCTCCCACCACAAACTCTCCCCCATAAGTTAAGAATTAAAGATGCATTAAGGGGATAAAGAAATCTGACCTGAAATATGTGTTGCAGCAACAATGGCAAGCAACCAAGAGTATTAACAATAATTTCCAGTGGAGCTAGAAAGGTTAGATGATCTGTCTTTGAAATGAGCCAACTCTGCACACTTTCATGAGATTAAACTCCATTTGCTTTCCCTTCTGGATGCCTCATGCCTCTCCTTTTCCTACTCTGCCTAAAAGACAGGGTGGTGGAGGCACATAAACAAATGGTTGTGGAAATTTATTTTCTTGACCAGGAGAAAACTAAAAGATAAATTTCATTCTGCATTAGTTTTCCCATACTTCACCATGATCAGGATTTACTGCGCTTTCTTTCTCCTTAGAAAAATAATGTCTGAGTGATTAACATTTGTGACACACTGAAGCAAAAAAAAAAAAAAAAAAACAGAAAGAATGACAACTGTGTGTTCTTTTGTCAGAAAATCTATCCTCTTAAAGAAGAATCATGACCATTTGCCCATCATCTAGGCCATTTTTTGAGTTACAGAAAAAAGGAGTTCATTTCTTTCTGATAGTGATGACCTGGAGCAACTGAGTTATCTGTGCACCCGTTTTATCACCTGTAAAATGACAGGACCTCATGGAGTAGTGTATAAGTGACTCACAAAGTGCTGAGCTCGGAGTAAATACTGAGTAGCTATGACCTTACACCATCATCCTCACCATCACTACCAAGATCACCACCATCTTCAAGGATCTGCCTGGACAGCAACAGAGAGCTGCCATAGGGGATTTTCATGGAAGCACAAATATTGCCATCCTTCTTTTAGAGTGATCCCATTACCCCCTGACTCCCTGCAGGAGTAACAGGCTCATAAGACAAAGCAAGGAAAGAAGACAAAGAGGTCACAGGCAAGGCTGGGAAGACACCTTACAATTACAGAGAAATGGCCCCTTGTTTTCTCAAAATCATGGGAGAGCTACGTGATCTCTGGTCTTACAGTTGCCCAGGTCACAGAACAATCCATTATTTTAATTCTTGCTCCGTCTTGTGTTCATACATGAGAATCCTTGTTGAGTCCAGAAGAGAAGAAATATAACATTTTCTTCAGAAAAGCATCTTTACAGACTCAGAGGGTAAGAACTGAAGGCTCACACCCACACCTACCTCTTTCTGTGGCTGGCCAGGCCCCTTCTCAGCGGTGCAAAGGTTCAGGACGTGCACCTCCTGCGGCAGCCTGGTGGTGCCTCTGCTGGCACAGCCTGACAGGACACTGAAGGTCTCCAACAAGGCCTGGACAGGGTGGGAGGCATTGACAGGCGACAGTTCACACCGGGCACTGGGCTCTGGACCTGCTTATGGAATCACAGACACAAAGCAGTCAGTGCAATTCTACCTCAAAGGGGATATTTTAGATAATCAAGCCACTGCCCACCCACCAGAGAAGCTCTTAAAGTAAGTTGTTTCCAAGACAAAAATATCTAGCCTATTCTTCTGAAATTCCAAGCTCATACATTTCTTTGGGATGATTCTGATGTATACTTGATTTCCTAAATGCCCATTTAGACTCACTAGTAATGAATATATTCCTCTGGATAGAGGACACTTCCCATTTGACATTTGTGTTTAATTGTTCCTCTCTTGAAAGAAAATCAAAGAAAAGTGGAAGAAATTGCTTAAAGGTCCAATAATACTATGCATAAAAACTGAATGTGAATAATTACATTCTCTGAATAAAAAAAGTATATAATCCAGTCCCTGGCTTTTAAGAGCTTCTCTTTATTGGGCTGGAGATTTAGCTCAGTGGTTCCACCACCTGCCTCGCAAGTGCAAGGTCCCAGGCTCGATCCCCAGTACCAAAAAAAAAAAAGAGCTTCCCTTTATTAAGGAAAGCAGAATAAACTTAAGAACAATACAAAGAAAGATGGCGTGAATTGAGCCAAGTGCTCTATAGCAAAGTTTGAACCAGAAGTTAGAAAAATCCTTCCCCAAGAGGCAGGACACGAGCAGAGCCCCAAATAGAAAATGCAGAACCCTGCTCATAGGTGGCTCTTGCTTCTTCCCTCTCCTTTTCTCTAATGAACCAAGCCTTAAATTCTAAATCCATCCATTTCTCTCTATCTCTACTTCCTTCCTCTCCCCAGGCAGTTACAGATCTTCCTAAAGGGAGCTTCAGGTCTCAAGCTCTGCAGACCACCTTCTATACAAAGGAAGTCTTCCTATCCAGGGGTGCTCAATTGTGCAGAGGGTCCAAGTGTGAATGCCTATCCCTCTTATCTCTGTCTCTGGAGAACTGCAGGCCTAAGGAATAAAGCCTCTCACGTGGCACATATGACCTTGTATCCAGCCCCTTCCCAGCCCTCTAGCTGCACCCTCACCCCACTCTAGCAACATCGACTTGACCTGAGTAAAGATCTCCAAACATGACACGATGGTTCCCAATTCCTTGTCTTTATTCAAGTGTGCCTTAAATTTCTCTTCCACGCTAATTCTACCCCCTCAATAAACATCCCAAGCAGAAGGAGGTACTTCTTTTCTCTATCCGCCCCCCCCATAATTTCTCTGCCATCTGTTTCATTTACACTAGAAGCCACAGATGTACACATCTGTCTTTGACAACTGAATGTGACCTCCTCAGGGGCAGTAAGTTACTCATCTTTGTATCTTCAGGACTCTATAGTGCCAGGCATATAAGAGGTACTCAAAAAGTATTTGTTAAATGAATAAATAAATCATTGTGGTTTTTTTTTAAGTGCTCCCTCTCTGATAAGTGAGTATGACATCATTTTGTAGATAGGAGTTGGCTATAAGAAATGAATTTGAGGGTCAGGGATTTAACTCAGTGTTTCCAGCACCTGCCTCGAAAGCGCAGGGTCCCGAGTTCGATTCCCGGTACCAAAAAAAAATGAATTTGGAAAACAGGTTGCTACAGTGATGTGAGGTACAACACCATGACAATTCAGAGTAGCTAAATGGAGACAGACACAACCAGGAAAAAGGAGGAACTGGGACACTGAAGGGGCCCAGGGACTATCACCCCAAAAGATGGCACCCTGGTGTGTTGACTGCTTTAAATTAAAGGACCGTGGAGAGTGGTAGATTCTGGAAGAGGCTTCCCTCTGAAATCTCTTTGACTGCTTAAACTCTGGAAGTAAGAAAACAATGACCTCTGGTCCCTTCCCTTTTCATTAACTAAACTCATAGGGCAGGAAGAGAGACTGAAGTGTGTCAACACACCTGCACCAACCTTTCTCACACACCACTGTCTTCTGTTTTGGTTCCAGTCAATATTCCAAAGAGAATCATTTACAAACCACTGTCTGTTCTGCAGACCAGAAAAATGTTGTCCAGGCTGCTGTATGTTCTCCAAACCCACTGGGTTCTAATAAACATCATTTTTAAGTTCTCAAAATTGTCTACATTCCCCAACCCTCCCCTGCTCCCTTCCCTATAGATAGGAGGTGTACACATTTCTCAGTCATTCTGAGTTAGTAGTTAATCACACTCCTGTGGGTTTTCCTTTTCCTCTTTTGCAGGTTAACAAATTTGCATGCCGTTTCTCCTATTCAATCTGTCTTTGTCAGTCTACTCCCATGACCCTGAAGAGAGCAGGGGGAAATTACTCTTCACTCTTGTACCACAATACCTCACTTTCACACGCCTCTGTGACTTGGTGCTATTGCTCCTACTCAATAGCAGAGGAATCTGAGGCTTGAACATATAGCCTACTAAACCAACTTTCCAAGTGGAACACAGACAAAAAGCTCTAGCCATTACAAAAATGCAAAGTAAAACAACACTGAGATTTCATCTGACTCCAGAAAGAATGGCTATTATTAAAAAATCAAATAATAACAAGCATAGTGCTGGTGAGCCTATGTACAAAGGAAAAGCAACCCTTCTATATTGCTGATGGGAATGTAAACTAGTACAACCACTATGGAAATCAGCACAGAGAGAATCCTCAAAAAACTAAAAATAGAAATTCTATCTGATCTACCTATTCCCCTTCTAATATCTTCCCAAAAGAGTAAAAGACATCATATCACAGTGACATATGCACACACATGTTTACAGCAGAACTCATAGTAGCTAATCTTAGAATTAGCCCAATATACTCATCAACATAAAGAAAAGTGTGGTATTTACACACAATGAAAGACTACTCTGCCATGAAGAAAGATGAACTGGAATAATTTCTAGAAAAATGGATGCACCTTGAGACCATAATATTAAATGAAATAGATCAGACACATAAGCTTAAATATCACATGGTATCTCTCATGTGAGAAACTCAAAATATAAATAAGGGGTAAAATAAAAGACAGATCATAGGAAATAGGGAGATAGATCTTTTGCAAATGGGAAGGGGACCAAGAGCTGGAGGGAGGAGGAGGGAGGGGAGAGGAGGGTGTGAAAGACAGAATTAAAATGTGCTACGTACATGTACCAACTCCCACAAGGAATGGGATCATTATGTACTGCAAACATGTGCTAATAAGATAATAATAATAAGAAGAAGAGGTTTGCACCACTCCAATGAGTTCTTCCCGACATCTAAATAATAAAGGTCTTCTCCAAAACTGCACCCTCAATCTAAAATGCAAAGTTCAGAATCAGTCATTCCTGTCCCCCACTACTACATCATAAGCAGACACCCAGCCCGGTGGCCCAAGTCTATTTCAGGAGTCAAAGGAAATCTAGGCTGATAATAGGAATTTGGTCTGAATGAAGTATGTGCCTTCTCAAATAATCACTGCCATTCTACATTGCTAGATTGTGCCCAGCTGCTTTCTGAGAAAGCAGAAGGTGGTAAGAGAGGTATCATGGCAGCAACAGTGCATTGCTGGGTACAACCAGAGCCCGAGAGAAAGTCTCCTCTTCCTACTCAATTCTGGGGGCCTGTTCTGGAAGTGGCTACCTACACTGGGAAATCTGAACTGGTTTCAGAGCCTCTGCTGTAAATTTGCAATGATCGCAAATTCAGCCCAGATAAAACTGCTTTCAAGTTCCAATTTGTCTATGTGTGTACAAAGCTGTGACTGGTCTGGCATTCAGCCCTAAAACACATCTGCAAAAAGGCCTTTAATCTGCTTAACTTTCTCACCTCCCTACAATGCCACCATTGCCCACTGGGGTCTTCCTTAATTCACTCAACTGCTCACCTCTCCAACCATGGGTGACACAGTTAGCTCAAAGAGAAGAGAAAGCAATTGCACAGGACACACTCTGATCAAATGGTGGGACAGAGACTCTTTATAGAGACCCACTCAGGTCAATGTTTCAATGTCAGTGTTACGGTTTCTATTTTAAAATATCTTCCCATGTTAAAGACTTGGTCACTCACCTGCTGTACTGGAACATGGTGGTACCTTTAAGAGGTGGTGCCCCATGAAAAATGTTATGCCGTGGGGGAGTAAGGGAACCCCGGCCCCTTTCCTGCTTTTTTTTGTTTCCTGGCTGCTATGATGTGAACTGTTTGCTCTATTACACACTCCTGCCATGAGGTACTGTTTTGCCACTGGCCCAAAGTGACAAGGTCAAGTGATACTGGACTGAAACCTCTGGACACCATGTGCCAAAATAAACCTTTCTTCCTTTTAAGTTGATTGTCTCAGGTGTTTTGTCATAGCAATGGAAAGTTGACTAAGATACTCAGTACACAGTGCTCTTGATCAGCTGACACACTAATTTGGGGGTTCCTTATGGAATTTTTTCCTTCAAGTTTAAAAAGGAAAAAAAAATATAAAACATGACTAAGCTCTTTGTACCCCAAAAAGACAAAAAAAAAAAAACTAGGACTTATCCACCACTGTCACGAAGAGTATATAAGAAATGGTGCCTTCCACAGTTCAACACACAACATCACACTGCTTAAGTAAAAATAATAAATTGCTCTCCTTTACTAAATTCTTCCTATGCTCTGGACAGTGCTAGGTGCAATACATTCTTCCAACACACCATAAGGAGATGGTATTATGCTCATTTTAAAGAAAAGGAAAATGAGCTCAAGGCACTAAATTAACTATTTCAAGTCATCCTAGTCACTGGAGGCCACAGATTGGGACCTTCTTTGAAATCCTTCCTCTTAGCCAGCAGGATTCTGAACAGCATCAATGTGGACTCCTTGGGCTACTATGCTCAGACCTTCTGCAAGGATCAAAAAGCAATCAAAGTATCCTGTGATCTATAACTTACTCTGAAATGCATCCAAAAAATAAAGATGGATTGGTGGGAGAAGAGATATTCTGACAAAGGAACTATTGCAAAATGTTAGTTGTGGAATCTGAATGTTCACTGATCAATGGTTTCAACATCTCTGTATGTTGAAATGTTTCATTAAAAAATGTTCAGGGGGAAGGGATGCTTATGAAAAATAGTAAGGCCAGAAATGCCTCAAGAAACCACACTCTGCTAAGACAGCAAATAGGTATAATTTTTCAATGTATCAAAAACCTAAAGAAATGTGCATATTCTTTGCATCTTTTTTCTTTTTTTTTGTATTAAATTCTTTTATTGGTACATTGTAGGTATACAACACAATTACATTTCTCACTGGGAATTGTACCTTTACATAATGCATCTTGGTTCTTATTTTTTCCCCAATTTGTCTTTTTTTTTTTTTGGTACCGGGGATCGAACACGGGACCTTGCGCTTGCGAGGCAGGTGCCGGAACCTGCATCTTTTTTCTGAGATAAACCCTTACTGTGTTATCAGGCTGGCCATGAACTTGCCATTCTCCTGCCTCAACCTCCCAAATAGCTGGGATCACAGGCATGCGTCATCATGCCCAGTTAATACGTATCTTTTGACCCAGCAACTTCCCCCTAAGGAGTTCATTGTAAAGAAATAACTGAATAAGTGTGCAAAGAGTACAGAATGTACCAAAGAAAATAAATCTTTTAAATATCATAAATCTGATCCTGCCCTAATCTCTGATCTCTCATTGCTCTCTGGATGAAGGCCCTAAACCCCACGGCTTACAAGACCCTTCTGGACCTGGTTCTACCTTCTAGTCCAGTCTCATCTCTCATCAATCTGCACTTGCTCACTGAGTTTCACCCATTCCGGCTGAGGCACAGACCTGCTAGCTATCTCCCAGTATCAATTATCTTCCTTCTTTCTCTGACTGTTAGTCAGGCACATAGCCATCCAAAATGAAGGCAATAAGTCCTAGTCCCCCTTGCAGCAAGATATAACCATGTGACCAGATTCTGGCTGAGATATAACTAGAGGTAACATACACAACTTCCAGGATGATTTATTAGGAAAAGAATGATCTGGGTTTTTTTTTCTCTCCTTCCTGCTGACCACAATGTAGATGTGACAAGGCAGTGCTATAGCAGTCATTTTTTATTATAAGGCAGAAGAAATGCTGAAGAGGGCAACACAAAGTTGCCTGAGTACCTGATGAACATGGAGCCAGTGGATAAGCTCTGAAATGCTTCTTTTTATTAAAACACACACACACACACACACACACACACACGCACGCAAAAACTTTTACTCAAGCCAAAATCATTTTAGGTTTTCTGACACTTGTAGCATAACCCACCCTAATTAACATCCTTGCCTGCCTTCTATTATGCCAACCTTCTTCCCAGGAGCCCCCATATATACACAGTTTCTTTCTCTATGAACACCTCTACCATGTCTGTTCCTTCCCACTGCCCCTGCTCATGCTTCAGATCTCCTGAGGAAGCTTCCTGTGCCTCTCACACAATGTTAGATATCTATTTTTCCACAGTCTCATGGTACTCTCTACTTCCCTTCATAGCACTTCCTGTGACTTGATGTTTGCAGTTATTTACGTAATTCTGTGCTTAATGTCAGCAAACTCCCAAAGATGACTTATACCACAAAAGAATGGAACCCAGCCATTCTGATTATTATTGTATGCCTTACCTTGGCACACAGTAGGCACCCCAATATAACTGAGGAAAGAGAAAAGAAGCATGAGGTGATCCATGCTTAACAAATTTCCAACCAATAAGAGACTATCTATCCTAGACTTCTTCCTTTCACTTTTTCTGGGGAGGGGTGTCCTGGGGATTGAACTCAGGACCTTCATGCTGAGCTGCATCCCCAGCTGTTTTATTGTTTTATTTTATTTTACTTTTGAGACTTACTGTCTCACTAAGTCACTGAGTTGATCAGGGAAAGCTTGAAATTGCAATCCTCCTGCCTCAGCTTCCCAGAGTCCTGAGATTACAAGCATGTGCCACCATACCCCAACTATTCCTTTCATTCTTTACCTAAGAGCCAAAGTTGCAACCTTACACCAAAAGAAAAAAATCACGAAGGAAGGAAGTGGCATTTTTGGTTATTAAGAATCAAGTTTCAGTTGGAGCTTCCTCACCCTCAACTGTCACAGAAGGTAGGAAACCCTAACCAGCTCAGGCCCCCTCTTCCTGAGCACCCTTCTCTCCAGAAGAGTGGCATGCTGATCATAACTGCCCCCTGCCACAACTGCATCAGGCCCAAGCCCCCAATCCCTCTCTTGGCCTTAGGAAGTCCCTCCCATCCTCCTGCTAACTAGATCTGACCCCACTGAGACAAGCTTCCACCTGCCATCAGTGTGCTCCCTCCCCACAGGTACTCCTACATGTGCCTGAGGGCACAAAGTGGTTCTGGTTCGTGCTTTCCAGTGCAGGAATGCCAGCCCCAAAGGTGGCCAGAAACCAGGAAATCTGGTTCTGAAACCAGGTCTGACTCATCTACTCATTTCATGATGCCCAAGAGCTTGGGAGCTGCTGGTGTAGGCCCTCACAGACAGCCCAGAAGGCTGGGAGTTTCTCTTGTGGGCACAGCTGGCAACCCACAGCCCTCCTCTTCCCTACACAATCTCATCCCCATCCCCGAAGTCAAGAGACCAATGAGAAGCTTGCTCCGCTGATGATCCTAATCAGCACAGCCAAAGCTTCTTCACCACAGTTCAGAGCAACCAGGGCACAGAGGACCACAGAGGACAAGGAAAGAAAGGCAGGCTAAGAACAACAGCATTCATGAAGCCCCACACCTTTACCCTCACTCTGTATTTTACAATTAAGAGTCATGTTGCAGATAGCTTATCTGAAGCCTCATAAAAACTGTAAAACTGGCAGAATCAATATTATTACTCCCACTTAAGTGAGTCATTCCAGGCCACAGAGCTGGGTGTGTATTTTAGTACCAAGGTTAGTAACGTGCCTCAGGCAGCAAAGCACTATGGCTTCACCTCCAGGGCATTCCTCACCACTGCCTCCCAATTTGAATATTGCTGTGGTTTCTGGGAATACTGTACACATCCCAGCTAGGATTCTTTGGAGATTATTCCCAAAGAAATCCAACTTGTCTGTGGTCTCAAAGTGTAAATTAAGTTTCTCCTTCCCCACTGACTACTCGAAATCTGGCCTTCTCAAAACTTTTAGTGAATCCTGTACGTTTTTGGAACTGTCCTTTGCCCTTGTGACCTGAAGCCATCTCTGTTGTGTGTGGTACACCCTCCCAGACACCAGGACACACATATGTCCCCTATTCACTGACAATATGATTCCTAATCCTCATAACAATACTGTGAGCACAATGTTAAAACCTGTATTTTAGAAGGATGGAAATTGTGCTCAGAGAGATTAAGCAACTTGCCAAAGGTCACACTGCACCAGTAAGTGGCAGCAGGAAATTTGAACCTGGGTCTGTCAGACTCTAGGTGCAAGCTCTTCCCATGACAAGTTCACCGGCTTTTTTGCCTTGCACTTTCCAGTTCTTCACTTAAGACTACAGGAGCAGACTTAGGGACCAAACACCAGCATTAATTGATGTCTGATAAGATAAAATAAAATAAACTGCTCAATTTACACTTGGTTGACTTAAAAAGACTCCATGGACTCAATGTAGGAGCAAAAGCTCTTTTCCCATTTTATCAAATGTTCTGTCTTTTTCTGTAATGCTTGATTATCTGGACACATGGGAAACGTTCCTAAGATCTGACTATAACATCAATGTCTAAATTCCCCATTCTACTTAGAGAAAAAAATGTAAGTGGACTCACCCTTTCATTATGCGCTTTCGCTGCAACCCAGCATTCTGATCTGTTACAGAACCCCCACGTCCACGCTGGCTGTGGGCCAGCCCTGAGACTTGACAGAAAGCAGACAAGGCATTTGGGAACAGATGCATTTGCTGCACATACTTTAAACTTAATCTATCCCCAAAGAAATTATTAATGTTACACCTCATGCGACACAGAGTAAAATATTGAGGGGAGGGTACTGTTCAGAGGAAAGGATAGTAAGTGATTTTCACATTTAATAAATGTGATCTGCAAGCATTCTAAATACTGGTGTATACCAAGTTGACAAAAACATCTGGTACCTATTCCACATCATTTCCAGCACTCTGATTCCCCGTATCACCCAGGGTACTAATGAGGAGCGTGTGTTTCGCTGTAATAAAAGTGGTAAAGATGCAGAGGGAATTAAGGGGTAACATTATAGCCTGGGACCAAGACACCGCAGTGGGGAGATTTTATTCTAACATCACCATTGGCTAATGAGGGTTTCTGTTATTGTCCCACAGGGAATTCTGCAATGCTGTCAGCTGCAAAGAGGGACAAACTCCCACAGATTGTGAGGCTGGCACAGCAGATCTATTCTGCCCTTGAGCTGAAAAGCTCTTCGACCCCCGTGGGATGCCAGACTCTGTAAGCAAGGGCACCCAAGATGATTCTCAGCCAACAGCACAGTCTGGCTTTCACTGAGCTTTGAGAGGGTGAATGTTACAAATACCAGGATTTGATGCAAAAGCAAAGCTCAAGAAGAAACACCTGGAAGGCCCTGGGCTCCAGAGGGCCTAGCTGTACACAAGTGCTCATGTTTGTACCATCTCAAGTTACAAGTCCCTGGATCTACAGAGCCTTGGGGATAGGGCTGCGGAATGCAATGCCATTAAACTCCAAAAGGGGCCCTTCTACCACTGCCCACACCTGGGCTTTCCAACAATAAAACTTAGCTTGAGGGTGACATTTATCAGTGGTAGGAAAAAGACCAAAGAGTCCTAAAGCATGTAATATGGATTTCTAGGCTGCTGAGCCAGAGGGATTCCAGAGTTTCCTACAGCACAACTCTTTAGATATATCTTACCATTTCTTTCATCTGCCAAGCGAATATCTAAATCCAAGTCTTCCTCTTGACAAACCAATCCTCTTCCAAGAAGTCAAATGCCAATTTGTTGGGCTAAACACCAGTGCATATTTGTACATTGTTATGTTGAAATCATGGTACAACCATGTCAAAAATTTTCCTATTTCAAATTGTTTTTAAATGTTGAAAAGGAAACAAAGGGAAGAGCTGCATTAAGAATGTAAATTCTGCCGGATGGGGATTTAGCTCAGTGGTTTCGCCGCCTGCTGCACAAGCACAAAGATCTGAGTTCAATCCCCGGTACCAAAAAAAAAAAGAATGTAAATTTTAGTTCAGTGGTTCCTCCGCCTGCCTCGCAAGCGCAAGGGCCAGAGTTCGATCCCTGGTACCCCAAAAAGAGAATGTAAATTCTGAGTGTTAGGAAGTGCTAAGCTATACAGGGTATTAGTTCTTCTCCCTAAGTACAAAACCATCATACAACCTCAAGTGCCCACAGAGGGTTTATGTGCAGCTCTGGGAAGCAGGCATCTTGTTTTGTTGGGCAATTTTTATGATCTGAAGAAAAAAGGTAGCATGTCCTACATGTCACCACTAGACACAAAAAGAGGAAGCCCTAAGGTGTAGGGGTATAGCTCAGTGGTAGAGAGGATACTTAGCATGTGCAAGGTTGCACTGCATCCTGAAAGGAGCCCTTACATGAGAAAAGCACAGGGAGCTGGGGCGCAATGACACATGTCTGTAATCCCAGCACTCTAAGGAGGCTGAAGCAGGAGGATTTAACTTGGAGCCTAGTCTGGGCAACTTAACTGAGACCTTGTCTTTAAAAAAAAAAAAAAAGGAACAAGGGAAGGCTAGGGTTATAGCTCAGCACGAAGGCCCCGGGGGGGTTCAATCCCAGCACAAATGGAAGAGGAAGAGGAGGAAGTAGAGGAGAAAGGGGGGAGGGGGAAGGAAAGAAGAGGAAGGTAAAGGAGTGAATGAGAGGGAAGCAGAGAGAGGAGAGGAAGAGGGAGGGGAGGGGAGGGGAAGGAGCAGAGCACAGGGTACTGGACCACCAAGAGATATAGGAACTGGTTTTAAGATCAGACCTGCTGCTTACTGGTTGTTTGACCTTGCTGTTATTTTGTTTTTCCACTGCTAGAGATTGCATCCAGGGCCTTGAGCATGCTAGACAACTGTTCTACTACTGAGCCCCAGCCCCAGCCCTGAACTTCCCACAGTCCCCCTCTCATTCTACAATAGGCTCAATTTGTAGATCAAGTAAAGCACTATATATAAAAAGCTTTACAGATTTAAGTACTCTTAGAGACTTAAAAGTCCTGTGAGGGGAGGAGAAAGAAATGAATGAAAACATTTTCTCCAATTGAAAAATATTTTGTGGGCTTTTAGAATGATTAATAAAATATCCAAGATAAGATGTTCTTATACTACTACTCCCTAGCCATTACTCCTCAAAAAAAAAAAAAAAAAGAAAAGAAAAAAGAAAAATCTAAGAATTGCACTGGGGAGATTTTGAATAAAATATGCACAGTATTGGACCAAACATTT
>NW_004624742.1:5935388-5948315 GCF_000247695.1 Heterocephalus glaber | reverse complement strand
ATTCTGGGTCTCTTCTTGCTCCAAATGAATTTTTGGATTGTTTTCTCAAGGTCCATGAAGTATGCTGCTGGGATCTCAACTGGAATTGCATTAAATCTATATAGCAGTTTTGGAAGTATGGCCATTTTCACTATATTAATATGGATAACATTTTAAAAAAATTTGTTTATCTCTTAAAACTTAGCTTATACCTAAAGTAATTACTAAACTCATTTTCTTTTTCTCACCCCCAACACTGAGGATCGAACCCAGGGTTCAAACTTGCTAAGGTCATGCTCTACTACTGAGCTATAACCCCATCCCTAAATTCCTCTTTGGGCGGGGGGGGGGGTTACCAGGGATCAAACTCTCAGGCCCTTGCACTTGTGAAGCAGGTACCAGAACCACTGAGCTAAATCCCCAGCCCTAAATTCCTCTTTTTAACTCTAGCAAACTGGTGTCTAGCAAGAAAGAAAAGGACAGAAGAAACAGAGGTAAGAATATACACAGAACCATGGAGGATAGTACACTGGGGAGGTTCTATTCTGGAAAGACTGAGCATTCTGTGTAGCTGGTGCACAGGGTCTGGGGTAGACAGTAGGCAGCAAGACAAGATATCAGAGTAGGGATTCTCAGAAAGGACTGAAGGGGGAAACTGCAACTGCTAGGTAGTTGAATTGTAGCCTAAAACCACTAGTCCTGATTACAGATAGGAGACTAGAGATTAAAAAGAGAAAATCAACAAACTTTTGGTTTGGCCATGCAAGATATTACTAATTACAGCCATGTGTATAAACTGGGCCATGAACCGAAACACAATTACTTTAAGGATTTTATATATAATCACAGCACTCAACAATTGGTTTTTAAGGAATGAAGGAAATGCTTAACATGAGTGCCAAATTATCCAGCTTAATGTATATGTCAAATTCTATTACAAAGCTAAACTGTATTCCTTCCTCTTCAGGGTTGCTAGCTTGCTGCCCAGGTGCTTCTATGGTGAGGGAAACTGAGAGTTGACAGTTTGGAGAGAACTTTATGAATACCTGATAACAAATTGCTCCTCTCACAGTGGAGTTTAAAGTTCAGAAGCAGAATTTCCAGAGCTCGTGCAGTTATGGACCAACAATCCAGCAGCACCAGAGAGCTACTCAGTGTAAACTGAGAACCACTGGCCTTAGACACAGAAGGATTGTGCCCAGCCAGCTAAGTAGCCCTGACCCCAAATCATATTTGTGTGCCTGATGAAATTCCAAGACCTCTTCAACCTGTTACACTGATTATATTTTTCTTTTATCACAAATCTCAGCTTTCACAACCTATTGTTTCATTTATTTGGGTGTGTGTTTGTGTGTCCTCTCCTTGGCTGGAAATGCCATGAGGGCAAGGAACGTGTTTCTTTGTTGAGCCTCCATCTCCATGCTTGGGACCATGCCTGGTATATAGCAGGTGTTCATAAGTACTTGTTGAGTGATGGATTCATCAGTCAAACTACCAAAAACCCATGCTGCTAATTCTCACGGATGGTGCAGCCAATCTCCTGCCATATTTCTACTTTAGAAAACCTGAGGTGGTCACTTAACCATTCATTTCATTGCTCTGTGTACAACGAGAATACTAGCAGGTCGGTTCTTAGGATTACTTGTTTTTATTATTGTAGTACTATGATTATTGTTACCATATCTCCATCTACCTTCCTTTGCATAAGAAACCACAGAATTACAGAACTTAAGGGAACCTGGAATACTAGGTAGCTCATTGTCTGTCATTGTCATCCAAAAGGTTTAAGAGACTCCTACAAAATAGCTGGTAAAAAGGCCTTCTCTTCCAAATTCTTCCTAGTTTTTAGGCAAGTTCTACCATTGCTTCTGGTCCTAAAAATTCAAAAATTAATGCACCAAATTAAGTCTAACCAGGATCCCCAGTTTTTGTGGGCTCTAATCCAAGAAATTCCTGATCCAACCAAAATGTCATCATATATATCTATATATCTATATATATATCTAGATATCTAGATATATATATATATTTATTATTTATATTCTCAATTATTTCTAGAAAGGAAATAGAAGGGCTTATAACAAAAAGAAAAGAACAGGCCATAAAACCCACTTTAGCTGCCAATCAATTAAAAAGTCACTACAGCAAAAGGGAAATCTTACCAATAACCTAGCTGAAGGAGACCATTTCATTTGCGTGCCAAACCCAGCTCTAAACTTTCTAGCAGCCAAGATAAAGAGAAAATATGATGCTTACATAGATCTCATAAAAAGGAAGCAAATCAGCTGTTTGGACAAAAAAATACTTTTTTCCCTAGGTTTGAATTTAAAGAGACCTACAAAAATGTATGGATTGATGACTTCGGGAGTCATTTTGTATAAATTACTGTCCTGTCATTTAATAAAATCTCCCCCAAAATCTAAAATTGGATAAATGAGATACCTGTTCCACAGGGCACCTACTGAGCATGTGCATAACAAAACCACACACAGCACCTTACTATAAAATACACATCTGTATCTGACAAAGCAACCCTTCAAAACACATGTGTCATACAATGTTTCAAAGCTGAAGCATTTTTTTTTAAAGTTTGTCACATTCAGTCAAAGCAATTTCTGTTTTTCTAAAATCTGTGTGTATTACTTTGGGGGAAACTTTTCTTCAGTGTTTTTCCACTCTGGATCAACTAGCTCCTCTCTCTTCCTCCCAAGTGAACCTTTGGAAACCACACTGCCACAGGGAATTCACCTTTTCTCACATGGAGACAAGCTCTAATACTTTCAAATGGTCAACCTGAAAATAAAATGCTTTGCATGCCAACTCCTAAAACAAAAGGGGGCTTTGTTTCCAGATTTGCACAGAAAAATATACTACAGCTACATCTATTATTTAAAGTATTAATTAATTCCTTCACACAGTATTACATATCATACTCCCTTCCTCCCCCCTTCCTACCCACAGTCAGCGCCTCATTTATTCAGCACTCACTGGTAATGAGCACAGGCTTTATTCCTCTCAAGAAAGAAGTTTTAGTCATTTTAAAGAGAATTCTACCTAAAACATACCATAATGTATGTGTGTATTTGTGTGTGTGTGTGTATTTACTTTCTAGTCACTTCAAATATTTTGAGCATTCTGAATTATCACATATTATATTTTTCCTTGCCTATATAGGGTAATATAAATACTAATCATGGTTTATTAAAACTTGATATAAGGGGCAGGGATTTAGCTCAGTGGTTCCGTCACCTGCCTCACAAGCGCAAGGTCCCAAGTTCGATCCCCGGTACCAAAAAACAAACAAACAAAAAAAAAACTTGATATATTTCACTTTTTATCTCCACCAAATGGTCCCATATTTCTATACTTTATAGAGTTCTGCCTATACTTTCCATATCATACTTCTGGGTTTTTTTACATCTCTGGCTAAAGATGAGACCCAAAAGATGGTTTCCCATCCCATTTTCTGAGTAATCTATATTGCTTTCTTACATCTATTTTTTTTACATCTATCTTTCTTGTAATTCTCTAAAGTACTTTAGCTTCCTACATGATGCAACAACCTGCTATAAAATGAGACTGTCTAGTAATATTAGGCAATATTAGGGACACTGTCCACATTAATTTATCTTGAATGACAAACCATCAAAGAAAGTAAAGCTTATGTGCTGAATGTAAACTAGTGCGGATTTTGTTCACACCAAAACTGCTAAAAACCAGACTCTCCTATTTCTTCTAAGGCTTCAAGTATTTTAGAAATTCTAAGAGGAAAAAAATATGTAATTAGGTCTGATAAAAGTTCCCCATGGCTGCCCTTCCTAATTTCTCAAGGTGCCCCTCTCTTTTTAGGATGAAGTGATATCTAACCTGCATATCCTAAATTAACTACAATTTTCTCAACACCTGCACATTCTTCCTCTGTAGTTCCTCTGTGGAAGTTGACTTCACCTCCACTCCTTCCCGTCACCACTCTGGAGTCAGAGTCAGTGGGCAGCACCACAGAGAACAGGCACTCCTCCCAGTGGTCCCTGTCCCAGACAATAAAAGTGACCCATGATGTACCGTGTAGTCCAGGGCAGGCTCCGGGTTGGAAAGTGCCATTTCACAAAGAAAGCACACAAATGGACTGCTCAAAAAGCCCCTGTACAGTGCAACACCATCTGTAGCGTTCTAAAATCAAGCCATAACATGTACTCTCCCAGTCTTCCCATGTTAGAAATAAGGATCTGACTATACTATTTGCAAACCAAGATTACATAAGGGAAGACATGGATATATTGAGGACATACAGATATACATACAGACAGACTCTCAAGAGGATCCATTTTTAAATTTTTTTTCTGAAGTAAGAGTTTCTTTACCCTAACGAAAACTTACAATTTATCCTAGATTTTGACCTTTTTTACTGTAAAAAGTATAGGAAGTTGCAGGGAAACAATAAATGGAAGTACACATTTTTGTCAAACAACAACAGGAAACTTTCAGTAGTTTATGGCAAAACTACGTATTTGAGCAGAGAAAAACAAACTATGTTCTTTTAACTCCTAATTTTTACTTTCTCTCATCCAAAACATACAAGAAAATGCACAACTGACAACCATGAAACAAATCTCAACACTAAGAGAAAATTAGTATTTACAGACTTCAAAATACACTTCCCCAAATTATTTAATGACCATCTTCAAACAGGCCTCTGCTTACTTCTATTATTGTATGGCCAAAATGAGTCATAATAAAACTCAGGAACATTAAAGACAATATGTGAGGAAATTCCAGAAAATATAAAAACTATTTCAGAGAGCCAAAACAAAACTATATTTATCTTTCTATCTAAATGCACAGGAATGAGTACGCTAGCAAATAAAGCAGGCCTCACAAAAGTAACCATTATCTGGTTTTGGTTCTACAATGTAAAGTCTTCCAAATTTACCACCTCTTCCATACTAAAGAAAGGATTTCCTGAAATAAAGTTAACCTCCAGCACCTTCCAGACTATAAGAACCTCGACTATACTCTGAGCAATTTAAAGACAAGTATTTGGGAGGCTGAGGGTATAGCTCAGTGGTAAAGTAAATGCTTAGGTGCTCAAGGCCCTGGGTTTGATCCCCAAAACTATTTAAATGGTGGGGGGCTTGCTCAGTATAACAAGGGCTTGGCAAGTACAAAGCCCTGAGTTTTGTCCCCAACACCAAAATAAACAAATAAATGGATTAAAAACTGGTATTTTTGAACCCACAGCATCTAACACAGCATGTGACAAACATGGGCTTCAAACGTGTTACAGAAAGGAAAAGTCTATGTTTAATTCTCTTTCACCTTAGTCTTACCACAATCCAAGCCAGGGTAGGTCTCCACTTCCACTAATAGCTTAATCCTTTCCTGAGCCTCTGTTTTCCCGCCTTTAAAATAGGAACAATACACATCCTAGCTGATACCCAGAGATGTTATGAAAAAAAATGAGCTCTTGCACTCAAAAGGTCTTAATTAAATCAGTTCTACACAAATATAATTATCTTACCAATATATACCTCACTCTCACCATCCAAAAGAGAAGCCCACAACACACAATGAAAACCATGGGAATAGAGAAACAGCCAAACTTAGAAGACCTTGGATCCAGTCTCAATTCTGCCACTAACAACAGCAACAGAAGGAGGGTAAGAGGAGAAAATAGATCAACAAACTACAACAGATTGGTCATTTAGTAATTAAAAAGAAAAGACAAGAACCTATCTTCAAGTTCACCTGTTAGTTTCCTTTACCTGTGCTTCACCTGGGGTTAGTATTCCCTTTCTTGCCAAAATGAACTAAAGAAATGGGTAGCAAAGAACTCAATAAACTGAAAAGTAAGGTAACCAAAGAAGAGATCATTGAATTAGTTTTGCCAACAAATATCTGGGCTTTAATGGCTTATACTCTAAAATCCATTGACAAAGAAAGAAGCCAGCTGTGACCAGAAGACTCTTCCTGAGCACTGCAAAGAAGCAAGCTAACCAAAGATGGGAATGAAGAAATCTCCACAGCATAAACTCAGAAGAGCTGGGTTAGGGTACTTATTGCCTATGAAATGGGGGACTTGAAAAACTGAGATTTCTGCCAGCCATGGTGGCACATACCCATAATCCCAGCACTCGAGAGGCTGAGGCAGGAGGATTGCCATGAGTTCTAGGCCAGCCCAGGCTACATAGTGAGTTCAAGGCTAGCCTGAACTACATAGCGACATCTTGACTCAAAAAACCAAAAAAAAAAAAAATTTTTTTTTGAGATTTTGAGTACATGCCTGTGGAGTAGATAACCTCTGTGTCTATTTAAACCTGTGAACTGAAGTATCAGGTCAGATTTTCTCCATATCTGGTTAGGAGAGAGGCAAACCCTAAGTCCAAATGTGGATGCCCAGCATTTCAGAATAAACAGTAGCTCATGGAGAAAGTAACAGAAGGAGGGTTAGAGGAGAAAATATATCAACTAACTACTACAGATTGGTCACTTAGTAATTAAAAAGAAAACCCACCTTCAGGTTCAACTCAAGGCTGAATTTCTATCTGAAAACTACAAGAGGCCAAAGACTACATCTGGACAGTACTTTAAATCTGAGTCTGCTCTTTGGGAAAACATATGACAGACATTATCAAAACATACATTTTTCTTTCTACTCATTTTTTTCAATTCTTTTCCCCAAACTCTTATACTTTTACTATTCTGCTTTCCCAACAGCAGTAGGCAATTACATATAAAGATGGAATGAACAGACTATTCCTCTTTTATAACTATTCTTTTTTAAAACTGGATACTTCTCTTTTGTAATTATGAATGAACAGCAAACATACAAATAACTAGCACCCAAGAGATTGGCTGGCTCATAGCCATAGGGTCAGAATCATTCCTGAATCCTCCTAGATAAGCAAACATTTACTTAAACCAAGCACCATACCTGTGTCAGTTGTGGGGTCTCTTCCATCTTTGTGGGACTGTATTCTGAAAATGACTAGAGTTTGTGGTTCCCACATATTGGGCTCAACTGAAACTTTAGAATCACACAATAAGTGTTTATATTGAAGTATAACTTTACCTAGTGGGAACATTTCAAAAGCAAAATGAAGCATTTAAAAGTTTATTATACAGGAAGTCCCTGACTTACAAACAAGTTCCGTTCCAGGAGAACATTCGTAAGGCAGATTCATTCATAAGCCCCACAAATCAAGTCTTATATACCTTTGACATAAATACACAATGTAAAGCATAACAAAACCAAACCTTCACATCATCACGGCTTTTCCTCTTACTTCCGGACATCCTGGGACTGAGCACTGTCCTACTGTACACTATTGCACTGTACAGTAAGCACACAGCAGCACGACTGTAACAATGTCCAGCAGACAGGCGAGCTACTTCCATGATTTGTTCACATCTAAAAATGTTTGCAATGGGAGATCCATTCCTATCTGTGAAAGTTTGCAACTCGAATGTTCCTAAATTGGGGGCTTACTCTACATATTCTTTTATATTCCTTTCTATAAGCAAGGTATAAAGTATTTACTCTTTTCCTCCTAAATTAATACAGGATTTCAACTACATTAAGATGATTATTTTAAATTACACCCACATAATACATATTCTCATTAATGAAAACACCAATGTCACCATTATGAATTCATCTAGTTCCTAAGCACCTTACTTTATCACCTCCACAACTACATATCTGACAGAGTCAAACTATGGCCCTTCCTAGTGAAAATTACTCACCTAGCTCAGAAGTCACAAACTCACTATATGGTCTCCAGTTACACATCTACTTTAAAATAACTATTTTTTTTCCTTGCTGGGGATTAAACCTAGACCTCGCACATGCAAGTTCCCTACCACTGTGCTACACCCTAGCCCCAGAACAAAAATTTTTTATTCCTACCTTAGGCTTTGTCCTCACTCAAGCCTGATTTAAAACAAAACAAAACAAAACAAAACACGTGGTCAGCATTAGCAGGCATCCTTAGCCATCTAACAGTATTTTAACAAACAAAACATCAAAAAGAACATATTCAAAAGGCATGCAAAACATGTTTTCCAAGGTCTGTATCTGACGATCTTAAAAAGGATTACACACAGTAGCACAGTATAATAAATGAGATATAATATCCTCTTCAAATCAAGGTCAACTACAAAGAACACTCTGGCCTTGGCAAAGTTCTCAAAGGTTCAGACAAATAGGAACTTCAAGAAGTATGTGCATGTGTGTGTTTTCAAATACTGCCTATCTTAAGTCAGTCACCCCCTTGATTTTTAAGCTAGAAAGATGTAAATGTCTGCATTGCTATAGTCACCTTCCACCCACTGTTTTTAACTCCTCTATAAAGCAGTCCCTGTGGATACCAATCTTTAAGTGTCCCGGCCTCGCCAGGACAAACATTGGCCCATGTATTCCAGTAAGGCCATGAGTATTCTGAAGGTCAAAAAAATATGGATTCTTTCCAAGGAGAAAGGAAGTCTGAGCTTTCTGGAATGAGGCCTCGGGCCCAGCCTTGACTCGGTGCATCATGAGGCAAGTAAATAAAAAACTGGGAACAGCCTTCACTTTTAATCAGTACTTTCTGAAGGATGCTATTGATAACAACAAAAAAATCTGAATCTACTTAATGTTCACATCTCCCTCTGCCTTGGCTGTTTCCTTTTACAGATGCATACACAGATGTTTAAAATAATACTGTCATTAATAAAGGTTTAAACTATGTAATGTAATTTCGGATTCCAGCACCACTCACAAAAAAATAGCTTGATATATTATGTACTTAAGCCTTCTTTTATTTTACCAAGTGAAATTGCCACAAATTCTTTCAGTAACAAACAGTTTGTTGTGATAACTGTGGAAAATGGACAATGGATGGGCGGGCATGCAAAGCATTTTGAAGCTGCTTCTTACAATGGGCTAAAAATTTAGTTATTTCCAAGCACTAAGGCTCATGGCTGGTGGTAATTTGCTGACCTACATCATAAACATATCTCCCTTCTTTCTTTGGCACACTCAAACAGAAAGGAATCTCAGCTATCTTTTTCACAGATGAGGAAAGTGAGGCCCAGAAAAATGAAGTGATGGTTCTGCTTGGGAGTCAGGACTGACACAACAGTGTCCCTCTGAAGCTCCACCATCCAGCAAGGTCTCAAGCTTCCCAGAGCTCTGTCCGTGGGTTCCTGTTCTTCTGTTCTTTGCACTTCCTAACGCACTAATGTCCCACCTCGCCTTTGTGGCCCAGCCCAGTAGTCCTTGCCCTCCATGAAACCTTGCTCAGCAGGATATGACCTTGCCCTCTCCTCTGAATTCCTACAGCAGGTCAGTTCTCTGATGGGCACACATCCTGGCACCATGACTACAAAACAGAGTTGTCATGATTCCCCTGCACCTCAGGGAAAGTGTTTTCTTATGAATCCTACTGAGCACCTCTCACAGGGCCCTGCACGTAAGCATTTAATAAATAATTGCTAAATGGAATTATCTGATATATGAATAAGGTGGTATTTCCAAGTTTAAAGAGTAAGCAAGCAGTAAAAGCAAAATTAAACTCCATACTTCATGATGTCCACAGCAGCATAGCTTGTCCATCCCACAAGGAAAACCCACAGCTGCATTTGTATTTATGTGGTGAGGTGTGTGCCTTGTGCTTGTGTGCATGTATACATACAAATATACACACACACACACATATACACACCCTCACAACCAGGAAAGAGCAGTGAGATACCTTTTTAAATTTATTACTATATGTAACACATAATAATTATATTCATTGTTGGGTATTGGTGTGTATAATTTGGTACATATATACATATATAAACACAAGCACATGTACATATACTGTATATCATATCTTGATCCTTTTTATCTCTCCTCCCCCCCCTCCTTGACTCAGTTTTGACTTTACATGTTCCCATAGCCCTGCTATTTTATATTTTCACTCTTTACTATTAAACATTTGAAAAACTGGATCATTTCTCCTTTGCCCCCAGCTTTTCGTTTTTAAAGAGACATTTAAGCCAGCAGGAAAACTGAGCTGAGGCACAAAGAAAAGCTGACTCTGCACATGCCTCATTGTTTTCTATTTTCATTCCGGCACAGTTGTGGCTGGAAACCAGCATTTAGAATTCCCTGCAGACCTGCCGTCCCTGGTTCCTGGGGTTTCAAAGTGTTGCACTTTATACGCTACTCAGAGAGGTGTGATTCACTTGAGTATGTTCCCTGTGTTTCTAAGTGAAGCTAATATATATTGTATGTCTTTACAGAGGTAATCAAAATACATGTGTAGGGAAGGGCTAGGAGAGGAATAGGATCAAGGGAATATTCAGAGACGTAATTACACATACACAAGTGGGCCCTTTTGTGTGTTTTGGAGGTGGGAGGTTTAATGTAAACACTGACTACATTTGTGCTTTTCATTTTTATATACGCACTGCATCACCACACTTTTGAGTACACATCTGCTAAAAATGCTGACAAGTTCACTTGAAGAATGGCATTTACCCTATTACGGGTTTGGGGGTTTTGGCTTTTTGTTGGTTACCCCCTTCCTTACCCCACCCCTCATTTTCTTAGCTCTCTTTCTTTAAATATACCTGATGGCTTAAGTTTCATTTCAAGGTTAGTTTTTTGGTTTGGTTTTTGGAGTGTTTTGTTTTGGCTTTCTTTGTAGTGCTGAGAATTGAACCCAGGGCTTTGCACATGCTAGGCAAGTGCTTTACTGCTAAGTTGTGCCCTCAGCCCCCTTGATGGCTCATTTTTTTCACTTGAGATTATTTTACTGCTAACAAGAGCCTCCTATGATCCAAGGAAACAGGTCTCTTACTGTGGAATACAACTGATTCTGAAAGGCTGCTCACACCTTTTTCGGGGGCCCTAAATCATAGGGTCCAGGAAGAGATTGGAAATGACCCTTAGAACCTGACCTCATCCAACTCCACCTTCCCTGTTAAGGCAGCCACTGCTCAGAGAGTTAAGCCATCCCACAGGCTGAAAATAACCCTTCGACCCATATAGAAATTAAAACTCAGAGGAAGCTGAGACAATTCCTCTGCTGAAAGCTGTTGTCCCATTGGGAGAGGCTTCCAGGAGTTGTGAGCCTCCAAACAGTGATTTATTTCTTAGCATGACACTAAATCCATGGCTCACAATAGCAGGACATTCCTGCCGGACACCAAGGTCTCTCAGAGTAGCCACTATCATGGCCTCCTAATGTCATGAATCTCATCTCTGAGGCTGATGACAGGGTTAGTGCCTTCACCAGCACCAGGCCCTCTGTTCACCTCTTTTCTGCTCATGCAATGATTCCATTATTCCAAAGAGGTTTTACCTTCTATAATTTTTCTTCTTGAAATTCTTCAAAGAATGGACCAGCTTCACAATAGTGGGGAAAGAAATACTGAAGTGATAATTAGAAGAGGAGGGTTCAAATCCTGAATTGGCTTCTTAGATGATGTGTCACTTTATGCAAGTCACAATTTTTCTGGAGTCTTAGATTCAGTGAATAATAGCAAACTTTTCACAATTGTTGTAAGAGTTAAATGAGAGACTACATAAGTCTCTAGCACATACTGAAGCTCTTACTAACCTTTTACCCATAGAGCAATGATAATGTTTAATTCATATTTTTCAGAGGGTTTGTTCCTTAAATAATAAGGGTCAGTAGTAACTCTAAACTCTTTTCAACTTTTTCAGCTAGATTTGCGTAACAACTGAACTGTCCAACCTCTCTGTAAAGGCATTACATCATAACCATGATTATTTCAAATAATAATTGGAATAATTGTAAATACCAGCTGTATAACACTGTAACTTTATAGCATAAATATAAAGGTATTAAAGAATTATAGGCGTGGGTGTTAACTGCCATAGTATTTACAATAGAGAAATAGTAGAAATAACCTAAGTGTTTATCACTAATGGTACATCTGTTATTATAAAATATAATACTGTATTTAAAAGAGTGCTGTCTCTACTAATAAAAGTATCTTAATGATGTGAAGTTTTTCTTTGTTTTTCTTTTTTTCTTCATTAAGTTTATTGGTATGGTTACATTCATCACTGGGATCTTGTACATTTACATGATGCATCTTGGTTCTTACTTTTCCCCATTCCCCTGCCCTCCCTTCACACCCCCACCCTTCCCTCTTTAAAAAGACTTTGATGCCATTTTTCTTTTTTCATATTTTTCTTTCCCTTTTCTTTACCCTACCCTCCTACTTCCAATACTCCTTTAGACCTTTTATTCCTATTTCACATTATCAATTGTACATTTTGATCCTCTACTCTGTATCTTCTCAAAAGAATTAAAAGAATCATACCACAGTGATATATGCTCAACCACGTTTGTAGTGGCACAGTTTGTAACAGCTGAAACTTGGAAATAGACCAGTTGCCCATCAACTGGAGACTGGATAAAGAAGATGTGTCTTTTTTAATAAAATGGAGTACTACTCAGCCATAAAGAACAAGAAGCAAGAGACATTTATAACTAAATGGACACACATTGAGGCCATACTCTTAAGTGAAATAAATAGGACACACATGTGTAAATACCAAATAGTTTCTCTGGTGGGATAGAGTTCTTGAGTATGGAAAAGGAAACCAGGGCAAGAGCAGGACAATGGATGGAACAAAGAGGAAAAAAGGTCAAAATCAACAAAATTATATTTACTGGATATATCATTTGTCAAACTAAATGGAATAATCATGTATTGAAAACACCCATTAAGAAAGAGTTCACTCCAAACTCTCCTGGGTTGTAAAGTTTGTTTTGAGAAATCTCCTACTGTGATAGGATTGCTCTCATAAGTAATTTGCTCTTTTGTAAACAGCATTTAATGTTCTGACATAGATTTCTTTTTTTTTTTGTATTAAATTCTTTTATTGGTACATTGTAGGTACACAACACAATTACATTTCTCATGGGGAATTGTACCTTTACA
>NW_004624742.1:5914829-5929923 GCF_000247695.1 Heterocephalus glaber | reverse complement strand
ACCTTGGTCTGGTGGTCTGGTGTCCTCTGTGTCTTTGTAATGTGGAATCAGGTGGCTGCCTGTCTGCCGCGGGGTGATTTGGTGTCTTCCGAGCGACTCAGGACCTTGGTAGGGCGTGCACAGACCTGCCTGTCTGCAGTGGGCTGATTCCGTGTGTTCTGTGGGACTCAAGACCTAGATGGGGCATGGGCAGACCTGCCTGTCTGCCGCGGGGTGATTCGGTGTCTTCCGCGAGACTCAGGACCTCGGTAGGGCATGCACAGACCTGCCTGTCTGCAGCGGGCTGATTCGGCGTGTGTTCCGCGGGACTGGGGACCTCGGCAGGGTGTGGGCAGACCTGCCTGTCTGCAGCGGGCTGATTCGGCGTGTGTTCCGTGCAACTGGGGCCTTCGGTAGGGTGTGGGCAGACCTCGAAGTGAAGTTTTTAATTGCAGAAAAAAATACACACTTTTTTGGCCCTCTAAAACTATGTGTATATATATAAATGCATAGAAAAAGGATCCAACTAACTAAATAATCATGGGGTTTTGGGGGGAGGTTGTTTTTTTGTTTGCTTGTTTGTTTTTTACAGTGCCAGGGACTGAATGTAGGGCTTGCTGCATGCTAGACAAGTGCTCTACCACTGAGCTTCAACCCAGGCCTAACTACAAATAGTTTTTTCTTAAGGTAGGAGCAATTCTAAAGAGGGGTTGGTAGGTGAAGGTGAACTCAGACTTTGCTCTCTATCCTTCTATATTATTTAACTCTTTTATCACAGAAATATTTTTGAGTATTACTCATTTAATTAAAAACTAAAACATATACCCTACCTTGTCACACAAATAATTCTGACCAAAGCCAGTCCTCACTGATCAGTTTCTGTTCTGGATGTATCGTTTCAGGACAGTATCGTATGTAGTTCAAAGGAACAATTCCAGTGTCCCTCTAAGAAGTAGAGAACTCTATCTCCTCCACTTGAGGGACAACGTCACCAATTGGAAGGTTTTCATCATCAATTTGAAGGCTTTCACTCAACTCCCTCCTCCTCAGTAGTCAACAATTCTGCAGATCTGGAGTCTTGCCTGGGCTCAACCCAACACTGTCACAAAAATACCTGGCTATGAATCCTAGCTCTGCCTGTACCATCTGAGATTTGGCCTCAGTTCCCTCATTTGTAAAACAGAGATACCTATACTTTTCCCGGAGGAGATAATGTAGGCAAACATATGACTCATAATAAACACTCAACAAATGGCAGCCTATATCTCCACTACTATTAACCCAGAAACTCCCTGAGTTTCACCATCAGTTCTCATCTGTATGATCAGAACCTATCACCTGATTATTTTGAAAGTTCCTAGCTCTAATATTCTATAAATATGTGCTATAGGGAAAAAAATGGACAAATACTTGATAATAGTGTGGCCAGGTGGCAAGATCAAAGAGACCACACAAGACCCTAAGGAGGCCCTTGGCAATGATGGGACTTATGTGACTATTACTATATCCCCAGGTAAGAGCAAAAGAGGGTAAAAAAAAGTCTTTTCCTCTCATCTAAAAGACTTAAGAATTTAGAGAGATGCTAGATAAGCAGACAGACATCTTTCTATTCTTCTGACAAACAGAAAACATTTTCAATGTCACCTAGTGCCTGCTATAGTCTGCGAGTGGCTAGGCACTAAAAAAAAATAAGATGAATCCTTATTACCTCCCAAACACAGCCTTCATTCTCCAGCCTCCTCAACGTTTTGCAACAGAAGATCAAGTCAAATACTTTTAGAACCAATGAACAATACTTCTGCATGCTTAAATATATCATCTGGGGTTCAAATGAAATTCTACCTCCTCTTTAAGCCCTCTCAAATCCACCCCCCCAGAAAGCCATCTCTCTCTTCTAATTCCCATCATCTTTGTCTTTCAATTTTATCAATTTCTACTTTATAGTACAGTTATTTGCATGCCTATTTTACCTCCCTTACAGGACCATATCTCCATATAAAGCCAAATGAAGTCTAATTTGGTCATCTATTTATAACCATTTACTTAGTACCTAACTTAATGGTAAGAATCACACAAGATTATGGGGATACATAATAACACATCTGTCTTCAAAGAGCTTGCAATCTAATGGGGAAGATGGACAAGTGAACACTCAATACCCAAGTGCTTTCTGAGTATAGAGAAGGAGCCTACATAATCCACCTCAAGGAAAGGGAAGAGGATAAGGGTCAAAAGGGATTCCTAGGGAAGGTGATGTCTGAAGTAACTTTTAGGAATTAGCATAAGTTACCCAAGCACAGAAGATAAATCTATCCCAACGAAGGTTAATCCACTTTCAAGAATTTTCTGGCAGTTCTGCATAAAGTTAAGCATACAAGCCAGCAATTACATTTCTCAGTATTTACTCAAGAAAAATAGTAAAATGTAGTTACAAAACACATATTTGCCAATGTTCATTAACTACTTAACTCCATAAGATTCAAAAGAAACAACCCAAACATTCATCAATAGGTGAATGAATAAACAATTGGAGTATATGCACACAGTGAAATGTGCTTAGAATTGAAAAGGAACAATGATTTGGCTATTGACTCCCAAAAACATTTTGCAGAGCCGAAAGAAGCCAGACCCAAGACTATGTAAAATTTCAGAACAGGTAAAAGTAATCAAGAGTGACAGAAAGCAGATCAGTAATGGCCTGGGGCTGAAGACATTGACTACAAAGGGGCAGAAGAGAATTCTGTTTGGGAGAAGTGGAGAGGTGGGTAATAGAAAAATGTTCTGTATCTCGACTACAGTAGTGGGTACACAGGCATATGCAATTCATCAAAACTCATCCAAATGTCCCTTTAAAATATGTATACTTTAATATATGTAAATTATACATCAATTAGGTTTATTTCAAAAGAAAAAAATGTGCAGCACAGTATTTAAGAACACAGACTCTGTAGCCAGACTGCTGCACTATCATTTATTGGTCATTTAAGAGTTAACCAGTAAAGGCATTAGCAGTAATATTCATATTACAAGCAAAGGGAAGAGCACAAGCAAATATCTCAGAGTAAAAAATAGCATGGTAGTGTGAGGACTACAAATAATTTGGTAAATTTGGAACATAAATTAAGAGGAGGGCGGGCCGGGAATTTAGCTCAGTGGTGCCGCCACCTGCTTCGCAAGTACAAGGTCCCAAGTTCTATCCCTGGTACCAAAAAAAAAAAAAAAAAATTAAGAGGAGGGCTACAGGTATACCTCCATGTTAAAGCACTTGCCTAATAGGCCAGAGACCATGGAGCTCAATCCCAACCAACAAAAGACTGAAAGAAAACAAGAATAAAAGAAAAGAGGTGATACCAAAAAAGACACAAAGGGCTGAAGGCTGCCCCTCTCTATCTACATAAAAGAGCTTTTAAATTAGTTTTTTTGTTTTTTTGGTACTAGGGATCGAACTTGGAATCTTGCGCGGCAGGCACCAGAACCACTGAGCTAAATCCCTGGCCCGAAAAGAGCTTTTAAAATGTTATATATACCCAATTAGATGATTTTTTAAAACTGATGAACACAAAAATGACACATCACTTTAACCCATTAGGATGTCTACAGTCAAAAACAAATAATAACAAGAGTTGGAAAGGATGTGAAGAAAATGGAATCCCATAAATGTTGCTGCTAAGAACATAAAACAATACTACCACTTTTGGAAACAGTACAGCTATTCCTCAAAAGATTAAACACAATTACCATATGATCCACCAAATTCTATTACTAGGCATATAGACATGTATAAAAACAAACTCAAAACAATTTGTAAGTAGACAAATGTTCAGAGCAACATTATGCATAGTACCCCAAAACTGAAAACAATGCAAACGTCCTTTGTCTGATAATGGATTAATGAAATAATTTATATCCTCATGATGAAACATTAGTTGGCCATAAAAAATAAAGTACTAAATACATGCTACAACATGATGAACCCTAAAAACATTATGCTAAGAAGCCAAACTCATAAAGCTACATATTATATGGCTTCTTTTATATGGGAAGTTCATAGGAGGCAAATCCATGTAAAAGAAAGTAAATTAATTACTGTTGGGGAAAAGGGAAAATGGTGAAGATCCCTTACTTCTAAGGGATATAGAATTGCTCTGAGGAAGTGATGAAAAATGTTCTAAAATTAATGTGGTAGTGGCTCTGTAACTCTATGAATACAAAAGAAAACAATGAATTATGTGTGAATTATATGATATATGTATATGTATTAATAAAGCTGTTATGTACTATTTAATTAACAAGGATATCAATGGTCCACTTCATGCAATGTTTGACAAAAGTTAAACAAAAGGAATATAAAATATCCCTCTTCAATATAGTCAAGCCCATAGTAAGACTCTAGTATATGCCAGGTACATGATCATAAATATGGAGAGGCACAGAGTACCTTGATGTTACAAAGCTATATTCAAAGAGCAGAGAGAGTGCAGCTCCAGCACATTAAAAAGCCCTCCATGAGGCTGCCCATGGAACTAAAGGAACAAAAACAAAGGCCAAGGCTTTTGCTCTATTACTTTGTCCTTGACCTCTTATCCCTGTGTCATGGTCCTACTGGATATGTTTCTTCTGTTGTAAGTCTCACATTTATTTTTGTTAGGAAGTCCCCATGGTGAGCAGTGCGATTGATTCTCCAGCTGATCAGCCTAAACCAATCATTGTAACTCCATGACTCTTTGCCAGTGACTGATTCAAGGAGGGGCCTGGGCTAAGCCAATTGAACCAATGAATGCAGAGAGATGCATGCTGGGACTTTGGAGAAAGAAGCTGTCTGACTCTTAAGAAAGTTGAAGCCAGCATTGTTCTTCCTCCCTGAGTAAGCACATAGGCCTGTTATCTATGCAGAGAGCCCAGTAGATCTATCTTCAGCTGATGACCCAGTGGTCAGTAAGGTGGGGAGGCAAAACAACATAAGTATTGAATGAAATTCAGTTTTCAATTTTCTCCTGCCCACCAGTAAGTTTAAAAAGCTTCTGACTATGTCACATCATGCGGTCAGGAAGCACCTAAAGAGTCAGGACTAGCAGCACATCTCTATTTCATTTACTCCCCTCATCTCTTAGCACTTAGTCAACCACAGCAAGTGATCTACTCCTTAAAAAAAAAAAGAAAAAAAAAAGAAAAACAATGAACAGTGTTATTCTCATTATACTCAACTCTAAATATTTTTTATTTTTGTTTTTTATTTTAATGTTCTGGTACAATACCCTGTTTATATTTTTGTTTCGTTTTGGGCTTTCTTTTGGGGGGATTAATTTATTGGTACACTTTAAATATACATTATGATCACATTCATCATAGGGAATTTGTACCTGTATGTAATATATCGTGAGTCTTTTTTTTCTCCCCAACCCCCTCCCCTCCCTTTAACCCCTCTTCCCCTCTTTATTTACAAAAGATTTGTTACCATTTTCTCCTTCTATTCTCTTTTTTTCTTTTCCCTTCCTTTCCCTCTCCCCTCTCCCTTGTTTCCCTTCCAATTTGAACATTTTCTTCCTATTTCCCAATATCTATTATACATTTTGGTCCTTATTTACCCTTTTGGTTTGTCACACTAGAGAAAAAAATGTGATATTTAAACATGTGTGTCTAAGTTATTTCACTTAAGAGTATGGTCTTGCAGGGTGTGGTGGTGCATGCCTGTAATCCCAGCATTCAGGAGGCTGAGGCAACAGGATCACAGTGAGTTCAAGGCCAGCCTGGGCTACACAGTGAGTTCAAGATCAGCCTGAACTACATAGCAAGACTGTGTCTCAAAACACCAAAAAAAAAAAAAAGTGTATGGTCTCAAGGTGCATCCATTTACCTAGAAATGTCTCCAGCTCATCCTTTATGGCAGAGCAGTACTCCATTGTATTAAAAAACAAAAACAAACACACACACACATCTTTTCTTTATCCATTCATTGGCTGATAGGAACTTGGGCTATTTCTAAGACTCAGTTATTACAAATTGTGTTTCTATAAATATGGGTGTGCTTACATATCACTGTGGTATGGTGCCTTTAATTCCTTTGGGATGATACCAAGAAGGGGAATATCTGGGTCAAATGGAACCTCTAATTTTAGTTTTTTGAGTAATTTTCATACTGATTTTCACAGTGCCAACCTTAAATATTTTTAAAAGCAGAATTTAACAGGAAAAAAAAAGGCTCTCCCTATTAAAACTGACTAGCAGTACTGATGCAAGTAACAACCACATCTGACAAGAGGAAGGGAATAAGAGAAGCAAGGCAGAGGCTGTGAGGGAGGGATAATCAAAATGTTATATGCATGTATAAAAATACTATATTGAGACCCCATATTTTATAAAATTACTAGGAATAAAAATTATTTTTTAAAAATGATTACATCCTACCAAAGAAAGCTTTCTGTGCTTTTCCCTCCATCACTTCCTGGAGTGTCAATGTAGAAAGATCCTGGGCTTGTAGCAACGATAAGCTTCTTGGGGTAGGGACCCTGCAGGTGTGAAGTAAAGTAACAGACATGCAGCTAGCACTTGTCGCTAAGCATCATAGCAACAATCACAGCAACAGAACCAGGGGGGTGAGTATGGGCTGGCGGTCACAACATGGAATGGTACTGGTTTCTATTCTCAGCATGTGTCACTGACTTAATGACAAGAAATCCAAACCTAAAAAGGGAGCATTATCACCAGTAACTGGAATGGAGTCTCTGGGCTAGGGAGAGTAAGAAAAGTCCAACAGGAAACCTCAAAACTCCTATTTCTCAATAGTTTCAGTTCCATGCTCCAAACCTTTTCTAAAACTGCTAATACCAAAGTAAACTGATTTAAGTTGATGGCTATTTCCTTTCCCTGGTATGAAGGCACCAAAGGATGAGCAAGAAGAAACATCAAGGACTCCAGTTATCCTCCCCTTCTTAAGGCTTCTTTATATGCATGCCATATGAGGTAATTCATGACCTAAGTTTCTGGTTATGATAACACAGACCCTGGCCCAGAGTAGGCACTTGAGAAATGTTTTCAAATGACTACAGGACACTAGAAGAAAACATCTGAATGTGGACAACAAAACAAAGCCTTAACTCTCCCAGGGTCACTTATTTAACCAACCTATTAACAATAATAATGCATGTCATCGAAAAGCTGAAAAAAGTCTGGTCTGGGTAAGGCTGCTGTCACTCACTGCTCACTGAATGAATAAATCTATTCAGTTTCTCTGACCCTCATCCAGAACGCAAGGTAGCTACGGCCTGTACAGGCATAAATGACTTGTTATTGACTCCAAATGACTTGTGATTAACCTCACTGGCTAACAATGAATAGATCCTCCAGAAACCAGCTCAGCTGAAGGCTGTCCAGAACAGCATCTTGGCCACTGGCTTCATCTTTTCCAGGGTACTAGCTTTGCAGTTCACCCTGACGTCTGCTTTCAAAGCCCAACCACGTCAGAATATAAATGCATGATAGCTAAAAAATAAACCTGGAAAAGTTTACTTCTTTCCCTCAATACAATTGCTCAGCATGAAGCACTAGATTCACCTGTACCAATATTCATATCTACAATGAAATCTTAGTATAACCAATCAACCCCACAGCCCACCTCCATCAATATTTAGGCCCCATCAAAAGGCCAGAGGAAAAAGAGTTTGTCAAATGGCAAGCTCACATTTCCCTCCAGGTACCTAAGCCCAGACAGGAAGGAAACATCAAATCCATGGCCCAATGTATAACTGTTCAGCACTGAAATGAATGGAAACCAACAGGACACTTGAGGTTATACTGTAACTTAAATCCTTAGTTAAAGAAAAACTAAAGCTGATTTGATTCAGTTTATCAACATAAAAGTTCATAAGAAATTCTTACAAGTAAACAGGGACAGGGCAGCCACCCCAGTAACTGCACTGGCCTCAAGTACTGGATGGTGAAGCACAGTGGTGGGGTCTCTCTGCATAATCAAGCCCCAGGGCACAATGCAAGTTAGGAAACAGAGGCTGCTCAGGGTAGAAGCAGAACTTAACTCTTCTAGGTTAGAATTCTGGTTAAAGCCCATTCCTATCATTGCAGTTGCAACCAGTAGCCTACACCCTACACCTACGCCTCTCTCCCCTTTTCTCTCCCAACTTCTTGATATCTAGTCAGAGCAGGATGAGCAGGTGAAGGACTTCAAGGTCTCCTCAAATGCAGTGAGTGAATGTTTTAAACTTTATAGCTCAGGTTGACTTACAGGTTTGGGAAGGAGTCTTTTTTTGGGGGGAGGGGGGGTTCTTTGACACAGGATCTCACTATGTAGCCCAGGCTGGCCTTGGACTCACTGTGATCCTCCTGCCTCAGCCTCCCAAGTGCTGGGATGACAGGCGTGTGCCACCACACGCAGCTAGGAGTCCTCTTTCTCTGACCTGTGTTCCTGGGCGTCTGTTCTGTTGGCAAATCCCCAAGGCTTCCACCTCCACCAGGACCCCTGGGCCACAGCTCAAGCAGTCTCAGTGATGAGACATTATACAGGGAAGGAATATCTGGAAGAGCATCAAGACCCAGGCCCTGACTTTGCCAAAGTGAAGTATTCGAATAAGGACAAGACAAAGGACACACATGCTGAAAAAGAGTCCAGCTATAGACTCATGAAAGCTAAGAATGCTAGAAGCACTAATAACACAGCAGAATCTTCAAAGGAAGCTCTGAACTTCAAACTGCTCTAATGTCCATGGCTCACCATCTCCCAAGGAAAGTTAAAACTACCAAAGGTGCTTTAGACAAACGAGACTGTCACTGTGAAAGAAAGGACTCAAAGAGGACAAACTCCAACCTTGGTCCAGACAAAGGTCCATCCTAAAGGTGCAAACCCAAATATGGCTTTGCAGTTTACATGAAGGCAGAACCTAAAAAAAGATTTTCATGGGCCAGATTTTGCTCAGTGGTTCCGCCGTCTGCCTCACAAGCACAAGATCCTCAGTTCAATCCCTGGTACCAAAAAAAAAAAAAAAAAACATTGAAATCTGTAGAATAAAGAACAATAATAACTGATCCTAGCAAATTTTCCCCACTAAATTTGTAAACTGTGGGGGCCGAGGATTTTAGCTCAGTGGTGCCATGCCTGCCTTGCAAGCACAAGATCCTCAGTTCAATCCCTGGTACCAAAAAAAAAAAAAAAAAAGATTACATCAAAAAAGATTTTCACAAAGTCAGATCCTTTGTATTAAAATTGCTTCTATCTAAACCTACAGCTAAAGGCTAGGCCTGTGCAACGCGAGGTTGTACTCTGAAAACTGCCCATGCTAGACCCATGGTCTTTGTCTCTTTCTCTAACACAATCAAGATAAGCTCTCTCCCTGGCATGTTCTGCTTGGTGAAGGAGGATACAGGCAATCAGGTCTTGGTACATGCCCCCAAGGCCAGAATGCTTCCTAACTACTTTTGTTTGGTATGTCTTTGTTTTGGTTTAACCCTGGCAATCTGGCAAGCAGTCTATTTCCAGGGGGAGCTCTGTCCATGGTGTAGATGCCCCAGGCTTGAGGTTCTCATTCATTTTCATAAACAGAGCCCAGTTGCCACAGCAACTGGTGCTGTGTGCAGCTGCTAAATAGCAGAGGTCACCCAGAGCTTTCTTTGGGTTCTATGGTCTATTCCCATGCATTTGTGAACACTGGTCAACAGGAGCTACTGTCATGCCAGCCAGTACTTCATACAGGATCCCGGGCCCTGAGGATGAAGAGCCATGCCCGCTGCTACATATAAATGTCAGGTGGGACATGGACACATCTCAGCCTGGAGCACAGGAACAGTAAAGAGCATAAAAAGTGATAACTTCAGGAGAGGGCACAAGGCTAGAGCTCAGGGGAAAAGGAAAGTGACAGTGGAGCCTGGACAGTGACATTTCTGCATCACATGCACCAATGAGATATTTTCTCCCTTTCCCACTGGAGTAGGACAATGGTTCTCCTCACGCCCACAGCAGGAAGCACATCATACCTCCCCATCCAGCACACAAAGAACTTCTGGAGTGGAGTGCCAAAGAAATTATCACTGCTCTTTCCACATTCCCAAGGCAACCCTGTCGCAAGGCCACTCTAGCCAATGCTAAGCACAATCTGTGTGGAAATGCACCTCTACCCATCTGCCTTGGGGGTGTCCATTTGTGATGATCAGTAACAGTCCGTCCTTCATTCTGTAAACTGCAATTTTAGGTGCTTTCAAACAAAAACAGCTGTAATAATGAGAATGCTCTGTAAGGTAGATCCTCTTCAGTCTGGCAGAGCCAAATCAGCTTGCCTAGGGCCCACAGAACTACAAAATGGAACTGAGCAGAAACCTCACTGAAGTCTTTCTGCCCTATTCCCTCATTAACAACATAGAAGTAATCAACATTTGTCAGGCCCAGCACCACTTTCAGAGACAAGTGATTGTTTAAAACATCAACAAAATTAAGACTTACCCTTCCAAGAAACATGCTGTCTTTATTGATCAGTGACCAATCAGATCACCATAAGGAGAGGAAAATGGAAAGAAAGTTCCCTAATTCATCAGCGTAACTCAAAGGTAAACCTGAAAATGCGGGTCAAATATGCAACAGAAACAACATGTTTTGCATACAGGATTTTTGTTTTGTTTTGTTTTGAGATGGGCTGGTCTGGAACTTCTGGTCTTGAGGGACCTGCCCCCGACCACCTTCCCAGTAGCTGGGACTTCAGGTACATGCCATCACACTCAGCTTACATACAGGATTTTGGCAAGTTATTCCCACCACTGTATTTTGTTATAGGCCAAAGGAAACCTAAACAGTTAAAAAGTTTGTCCTGGGGTCGGGGATTTAGCTCAGCGGTTTCGCCGCCTGCTGCACAAGGCAATGACCCAAGTTTGATTCCCGGTACCAAAAAAAAAAAGAGAGAGAAAAAGAAAAGTTTGTCCTTAGACAAGTTCAATAATTTAGACTTCAAAGGCTCCATATTAACGTCTGATTTACACAAACTAATGTGTTGCCTTTCCCAGCTGAAAATCAAACACTTCACAATTAATTACTTCTATTTTTTAAAAAGTTAAGTCTTGTTAAATATGAACATGCCGATATATTTCAAGCAAGGAAGAAAAAGATGTTGAAACCTTGCTCCATTCTCTGCAGAAACAAAGTCAAAAGACAATATGCATGGAATCTGATTAAGACAGACAAATGAAGAATTATAATTTAAAATTATAATTTTTTTTACTACTTTTTCCATTTTGCCCATGAATGCTGAAAAATCTAGGAATGGAACAGTAGCCTTTTTATTCCCTAACTTACAAATTCAATAAAGTAAAAATTCCAAGTAAAAGTACAGCTTAGAAAATCCAGTTATTTTATTTTTCTAACTAGTCAGTGCTTACATTGCTTATCAGAGCTTTCCTACTTTGCGATTAATGGAGCATCCTAGAAATTAACACATCCTATATAGGGAAGGGTAAATGGAAACACAGCAAGTGATCCTAAGTGGGAGAGAACTTGGCAAATACTAAGAACCCCTTTGATATATGGAGACACATAATCGATACTCCTTTGAATTTGTATAAGGAGTTTTAAATTTGCAAAGTTATTGATGTTTCAGTATAGTATCTTCAAAATATCCACATTTGACAGTAATATCTGTGGAGTCTTACTACAGGCCAGGCTGTCTTCTAAGAACTTTACATATAATAGTGTGTTTACACCTCACATTGAGCCAGGGATTTAGCTCAGTGGTTCCAATGCCTGCCTCGAAACAGCAAGGTCCTGAGTTCGATCCCTGGTACCAAAAAAAAAAAAGAAAAGAAAAGAAAACAACTCACATCAACCTTAATATATACTATTACTGCCCTCATTTTACAGATTTAAAAAACTGCAGTAGGGCCAGGTACAGTAGTGCATATCCCTGCAATCCCTGTCTCAAAAAAAAAAAAAGAGCTGGAGAACTGGAGATGTAGCTTACTGGTAGAGCACTTGCCAAGAATACACAAGGCCCTGGATTCAAGCCCTAGTACAGCCAAAACAAAAACAAAAAACCCTGAAATGAAGTCATATTAAGTAACTCAATCAAAGTCACAAAGTTATTAAATCAAATGATTAAGCCAAGGGCCAGGGATTTAGCTCAGTGGCATGGCGCCTGCCTCACAAGTGCAAGGTCCTGAGTTCAATCCCCGGTACCAAAAAAAAAAATGATTAACCCAAGCCAGGTTGTAGGGCAAGGGTAGAACCCAAATGTGAAAGCAAACCAGCATCCAGTTTCCAAAACCAAAGGATTCTTCCAAAGAAAATGCTGAATCAAGACAGTTCAAGCAATATGCTGATGAGTTCTGCCCTAAATATATACCTTCATTCCATAAAAAGCTCAGTTATTGACATAGTAAGAAGAGCTAAAAACATGAAATAAAAAGGAGGCCCAGATTTCCTTATCTGCTCAAAATTCTCAGTTTATGACATTTTATTTTTACGTATATTTTCTACAGTGTCAGGTTCTTTATAAATTACCTAAGACAATGTTTAAAGCCTCCAGAAAAAGGAAGTATTCAGACATTATATGCTGGAATTTTCACTACTTTTTTCTCCTACACTGTAATGTTTTGATAGCTTTTTACAATTCATGTTTCTGACAAACTTACTTCATTAGTCCTGAAAGTAAAGCTAAGTTCACGTAGTCCATGTTGGGGGGGTGGCAGTTTGAAGCCGCTATCCAGCTGGGCTAATTTCAAAGCCCAATTCTGATAGCACAGTATACTCCTGCCTTTGATAAGATTAGAAGCTTTTCCTTTCTAGAAAATCCTCACACATCAAAAGAGAAAGCATACTTTTTTCTCAACATATTTGAAAGTTGCAAATAATAATAGATGCTTCTCCTGAGATCTCATTTGCTCTCCTCTGAGGGGTTCCTCTTCAGCTCAGGCCTGAAGAACGGGGCCATGACACGCAAATGAAGGTAATGTTTATTTTTCTATACTAAATTGAAAATATATTCACACTTGAGAGATCATGGTCAATCTTAATTCCATTATTTAAATATTGAACTATATGCCAAGTGCTTGCAGCTGTTAGAAAAACAGCAGTACCCAAGAAAAACAGATTCACCTCCATTTTCATGAAGCTTCCCATCTAAATAGGAAGATGAACAGACAATAAACAAATATGCAAAGTAGGATTTTTAAAGCCAAAGAAATCTCATCTCTGGGAAAGGACAAGTATACCAATGTAGATGAAGTTTTGTAAGAGTGGAGTTGAAAGACTCAGGCACTGAATGTGGTTCAATGAGACAACTCTCTACACCAAATGTGTTCCCAAACAGCTCAGAACAGCTCAAACTACAAATCTGACTCTTTCTTCTTCTACCAACACAGAGTAAAGTCCTTTGAACCCCTCAGTTTTGATATCAACCACGTGGTCACTTTTAGACAATATCTAATTGTCCAGAGTCTACGTGCTCACTGTTCCCATCAGAAGGGTTACTTGCTAGCCAAATTCTATGTAGCCCTACAGGGCATATCGAGGGGCTGGGAGCAGAGGTGAACTGCAACACAACATAAAAAAGAATGTCGCAAGAGTCAGAGATTTTTAAAATTCAACCAAAGGCCAGAGGCTCAGTCAACAGGATATTAGTAAGGTGATTTGTGTATGAGGCCAAATTGGGCCAGATAATCTGCAAGAATTCTTAAAATGCCAACATACCACTAGAATTCTACTGTGCCCTATGAGCACAAAATCTCCCTGGATGTAACTTAACCAAAATATTACTTGAGGATAATGTTAATGAGATAAAAATTCAGATATTATGAAGAAATAAGCAACCTAAACATGCCACATTAACCAAGCAATAATTCTAACAGTACACAGATAATAACTCCAATACCATAGCAATACTTAATAAGTGCCAGGCAGGGCTTTGAGCACTTGAAGTATAGTATCTCATTAAATCTTCAAACCAATGCAGTGAGATGGATTCTATTATTATCCCTATTTTTTAAATGGGAATCACGAGTAGACAGAGGTTACACAGCTACCCAATGGCAGACTGGGATTTGCACCCAGGCAGCTGATAGCCAAGTCAATATTCCAGAGCACTATGTTCCATTAGGCTGTCTTAGTAGGGGTGGGGAGCATTTGCCCCTTAGATTTGGGCACAAGAATATATTATGCTCTCATAAAATATAAAAGAAACCTTGAGATGTGATGAGTGAAATTCTGTAAATATATGATAATCATATAATACATACTAAACTTACTTTATCATAATTTACTAAACTGTAGGGGCTCTCAGAAAATTAGTTCAATTTCCAAATCTTAGGTCCAAGTAGTAGCTTAAACACTAAAAGAATCTGGCATAACATTTTCCTATGACAACATAACACACACACAATTAGATATTATATTTCTGCTAAATATCAGAGAAGCTCAAATTGGTGATTATGACAGAACTGACACTCAACTGTGGCAGTTCCCATTACAAAATCCACTTCACAGGAATGCATGATCCTGCTTAAAAACTGATTTAGACTGATACTTACTACGACACTATACTACTGGCCTCCTCCTCCCTTTTGTTTCCTCATTTTAAAAACTCAGCCATCCTTCTCTTTAACCAGGAAAATCACTTCGGCCCAGGATATCTACACCAGTCTGGGCAACACAGTGAGACCCCATTGGAAGGGAAGGAAGGAGGGAAAATGTTAGTTCCAAAGTTGGGAGATTCTTAAAATATCCAGCTGGCATTCTTTAAAGTCTGAAAATACATAAATATTAATGATGTCAAAAGTCTTAGTAAGCAAATTTTTTAAAAGGACAACGTACCAAAATAACTAATTAACTTTCTAAAATGTATAAGAAAATACATAATGAACATAAAATCTGAGCCTGCTTCAACATAGACATCAATGATATATTAAGACACCATTAACAGACCGAATCACCCCGCTGCAGACAGGCAGGTCTGCCCACCCCCTACCGAGGTCCCCAGTCATGCAGAATATAGCGAATCAGCCCGCTGCACAGAGGAAGGTCTGTGCACGCCCTACCGAGGTCCTGAGTCATGCGGAAGACACCGAATCACCCTGCAGCAGACAGGCAGCCACCTGGTTCCACACTACAAAGACGCAGAGGACACCAGACCACCAG
>NW_004624742.1:5868673-5909173 GCF_000247695.1 Heterocephalus glaber | reverse complement strand
CTTTGTAAATAGGGAAGGGTGGAGGGTGTGAAGGGAGGGCTAGGAATGGGGAAAAAATAAGAACCAAGATGCATTATGTAAAGGTACAATTCCCCATGAGAAATGTAATTGTGTTGTATACCTACAATGTACCAATAAAAGAATTTAATACAAAAAAAAGACACCATTAACAAATTTAAATGATTTACACAAAATCAATATTCACATTAAGTTTATATACATTATAGCAAAAAATTCTAGGAAATTAGGTAGTTTTAAATTTGCGATATATGAAAAACTCAGCAATAATTTAAAATATTTCCTTTGTTCATTACAGTAAAATCCAATAATAATTACGCTTCTTTTTTTAAGGCATCTGTGAAAATTATTTTTCAGGCCCAAAAAGTCAGAACAAGGCTCTCTAATCCCTACCTTACAACCATTATTGCTTTATACCCTTCTCTATTTCTAATCTTGCAAATACCGTACTCTAGGTATTAATCCATAATGTCCACCTTGGTAAGATAGCATCTTTATGCAACAGTGATTTATAATCACAGAGTTTGGGGATCAAAGAAACTTGGGGAGACTTGGGCCAATCCCCTTTATCTGTTGGTTGAGTAAACTGATAAAAAGAAGCTGAGTGACATCTCCCATGGCCAAGGCACCTTGGAAAAATCCTTCATTAGATTTTTATTTGGCCAGAAGTAAAGGTTACTTCCACTGAGACATCTCCCTGTAGTATTCACTAATCTTGAAACTTTGGTCTTAAGATTCTTTTGTGCTTTAAAATGACTGAAGACTAGCTGTCCAGGGCTATGCCTGTAGTCCAGCTACAAAGAAGGCTGAGGCCAAAGAATCACTTCAGCTCTGGAGTTCAAGGCTACCCTGGGCAACACAGGAAGAACCTGCCTTAAAAAAAAAAAAAAACAAAACTACTGAGCACTCCAAAGAGATTCTGTTTATAGGAATTATACATATCAATGTTTATTACCACAGTAGAAATTAAAACTGAGAAATTTTTAAAAATGTATACATTCAAATCCAACAATAAAAAAACTTAATGCATGTTATTGTAAACAGTATCTTTCATGAAAAAGTATTATTTTCTGAAACACAACAAAATTTGATGAGAAAAACAGAACTTTTCTACATTTTTGCAAATCCCTTTAATGTCTGGCTTAACAAAAGACAGCTGGGTTTTCAGATGTCCTTCTGCATTCAATTTGTTCTGATACATTGTTCTGGCTGAAGGATATGAAGAAATTTGGCTTTACACAGATAAAGTTGTCCCTAGGTATCCTCAGGAGATTGGTTTCAGGACTCTTAGGATACCAAAATCTGTGGATGTTCAAGTCCCTTACATAACAACACACCATAATATTTGCACAGAACCTTCACACATACTCCCAGATAATTTAAATCATCTCTAGAATATTTCTAATGCCTATGTAAATAGTTGTTCTACTGTATTGTTTGGAAAAAATGACAAAAAAGTACATGTTCAACATAGATTTTTTTCTAAGTATTTTCAATCTGTGATTAGTTAAATCCTCAGATATGGAACCTATACATATGGTGGGCTGACTATATAAGCAGTTGAGAGATGCACATCTAATAGTCCTTTCATACATTTGTGGTTATTTCCTCTTTGATATTATAGCTCTGTTCAACAGTCATTTCTTAAGGTTTGTTGAATGTGGCATCTATATCACAATGAACTTTTCATATCCTGTTACATTAAAATCCATGGTTTTCACCCAAAGCACCAAGTAATTTCAAAGTAAAATAGTAACTTATAGCAGAGAATCTGGGCAGACACCATTCTAACCAAGTGACTAAGGTTAATATCACCAGTATTGTAATAAGTCCTGCCAACATAATAAACCCTTGATCTGATGCTCTGAAAGGGGCTTATCACCGCAGATACCTTTCCTAATCATGCATAACTTCAGAGTAACCATGAAGACAAACCCAGACTGAGGGACATTCTCCAGTACTTTTCCAAAGTATGAAGGTCATTGAAAGACAAGGGAATTTCACAGTGACATAACAACTACAATGTGAGATCACTGGATGGATCCTGGAACAGAAAAAGACCATTAGTAGAAAAACTAATGATATCCAAATAAATTAAATGTTTTAGTTCATAATATTGTACATCCAAGATTAATTTCTTAGTTTTGATAACTGTTCTGTGGTTGTATATAAGACACTATCATAAGCCAAAGCTGAATGAGAGAATAAAAGAATTCGCTATTATTTATGTAACTCTTGTGTAAGTCTAAAACTACTTAAAAACAAAAAGGTATTAAAAATGAATTACTGCATCTTGTACTCTTAAGGTGTGGACTCTTACACATGCATAATTTTATACCATCATGCATTGGTCATCTGGAAAATACTAACTTACGAGGTAGACAAATATGACAAACAAGACATTTCATTATATGATATCCAAAAAAATCACACTTGTTAATATTATTTTCATTGATCTCATCACAAAAGGATTTAACTACTGAGAAATTGGCACAGTCATGGTGAGGATAAAAGTTTTCCAAAATTTTAATTTTGTTTGAAAAGCAAGATTTTATCATTGGCAACAAATACTGTCCATTGTTTTCCTTGAGGTAATAGGCTCACTTTGTACTCTGTCAAAAAATGCCTGCCAGATACCAAAGTCTGGATAACCATCATTTGTCTGTCCATCACCCTTTCAAGTTAAATGGTGCTCCATGAAAAACAGGGCACTTCAGCTCATAAGGCAAACAATTGCATAAGCACTTTTCCTCAAGATAACCATCATACTTTGGAATATATATGTAGTATATGTGTACTTCTCATTTCACCATACAGAATATTAAAAAGACATGAATTTGCATCAAGAACATTTTTTTTAGTGCATCAAGAACATTCTTAGGTGAAACTGGTAATTGTTTTACTGCAAGTGTGTGGCAATGAGGCACAACCTTGATTTTTCCTGAGGTACTAGCAGTTTTATGCAATTGCTTTTATGCCATCAGTGTGATTTTAACCTAATAAAAAAGACATCTTAGTGTCTTTATAAAAATGGTTTGGTCCCACAGACATCCTGAAAAAAATCTCAGATCCATACCACAATCTGAAAACCACTGGATTAGAGTTAATCTGCAACTTTAATATGGCTATGTCAATACCAATCTTGGCATTGTGGTGAACTGCTTTTCATAAATAGAAGTATAACAGTCTAACATAATCACTGCTCACCTTGATAAAATATTCAGACATTATCCATAGTAGAGAATAAAATCTCTACAAAATATTTTAGTTACAAGTCCCAAATAAAGCTTCACTAGAGTGACTGTGCCCCAGTACAGTCAGTACTTGGGAAAGTCTGACAAAAGGATACAACAGTCAATCCTTGGGTTCTGATATGCCCCAACTCTGACCTGTAGACCGAAGGAACATAGATCCTAATTTTAGTGAAATGGAAAGATGCTTTGACTCACCCCCTGCTCAGTAATACTAGTCTTGAGCCTCAGCTCAAGAACATATTCCTTATAGTACACATTGAACTTTGAATTTCTACAATTTAGAGTAAAGCCAGTAAGACCAATATTTAACTTTAGTAACTCGCCTTAGTAGCTTACGTCTGAGATCACTCTTCAGGTGGCCAGAGGTAGCATTAGTTTTCACCATTACTGATGAACTATAGTTAGAAGAGAATAAAATTATAGGTCTTAAATGGGTTTGAGCACCTAAGTCTGAACAGACTTTGTAAATACTGTCCTTATTCAAACACACTATAGTCTTTATAATAAACTTCCAAGAGCTGGAAATGTAGCTCAGTGGTAGAGAACAACATACTTACTATAAGCAAGGCCCTATGTTCCAAAATAAAATAAAATGCTACTGAAAATTACAAATGTACTACAGAAAGAAATTAAATAAAACCTAGACAAATGGAATGGTGTACTATGTTTATGAATATCAAAACAGACACCACATACTACAGATTCTGAGCACATTTCATTCTAACACTGGCAACTCTAATACCTCTTTCCTACTCTAATATATTTTAAATGCAAATAACCATGGTTATTTTGAATAACCTGGAGTACAGTTTTAAAGAAAATAATTTTCTAAAGTCTTCATCTTAACTATTAATTATAAATCATTCTTGGTATCTCACAGCTTATCTGGAACATACCAACAGGTCTTGACATTACTTTCCCAAAAAGTGTGATGAGACTTAAAAAAATAAAATAAACCAACAAAGAAAAATGATAGTAATTTATCAATTCAAACACTTTGTTCTCAACTTTTAAAATACCTTTAATGATCCCTCACATTTCTGAGAGCTTGGATCAACTCCATAAAGATGACCAGGGATCATCTGCAGAGAGGGCTTAAAAGTCCAAAGCTGCTGCTACAGGCCTGCTGGCTGAGGAGCAGCATAGCCAGCCTCGTGCAGAGTAAACATAGAGGCTGCTATGCACTCAGAAACAAATTCCTCTATCAGCACACACTCTCCCAAGGCATTCATGTAAGCTTTTTCCAACAGATTCCAAGTTGAGTAGTAAACAGAAATAATATATTTGGTTGGGCTTTCCTTGAGTCCAGGACAATCTGACAATATCATAAAATGGTCAGCAAAGTCCTCTGAAATTTTTCATTAGAATTCTTTTCTTTTGAATCATGTTAATAAAGTAAGTTTGGCGTGGAATTTGTACATAACTACTTACTCACAGGCTGTCCAAGCCCTAAAGGATGGGAAAAGATGCTAAAGCCTGTTAGTAGGAGGCAGGGCCCAACCCAGGAACTGGAAGATTTCCGGGTGGATATTTCCAAACAGAGGTATACTATACAAAGCTCCCTTATTTAAATAACATTCAACTGGCTCTTAGATAAGCCTAAAATACGCTTCTGTACTTTCTTTTTCAACTGTTCTACATCCCCCTCAGAGTCATTGGAAGCTGGCATTTGGCTCAATAAGCTTCTAATCTCTCCCCTTATTAAAGAAAGGGACATCTATTATATACAATTTGTCAGGCTGAGATAATTCTAGATATTTTTATTCTGTAAGATATGTCAAATGTAGCAATAATGTAAACCTATTTTTTGCTTTGTATATTTCAATTGGCATGTGCTTGGCATATAATTCAAATAAAGGGGGTTTTTTAATCATTTTTCAAGTCCACTAGCAATCAAAAAATTTATTATTTGCTGTTGGGCTACCTAAATAAAGGATATGAGAAATTTGATTTAAGAAAAACAAAAGAAGAAATACTTCTAAAAGGCTTGTCTTGATGGCTTTGAACATTTAACATTTAAATTTTGAATTATTTCACAATAAACTGGAGTTTCCTCTCCTCTCTAAGAAGAGGCCCTTGGGAAGTATTTATTTAGTTAATGAATGTTAAGTGATTATATTTCGCTCACAAAACAAAAAACAGAGAACCTCTTAAAGATGCCCTTTGGGCTCTCTAGATCTACAAGGGTCCACATGAGTCCCATCACCCAAGTGCTGGAGCAGTGAACTGGACATTTAGAGAAGAAATAGCCACATATACTTCTCCCAGAAGAAAAGCAATTCCCCTCTTGGCCCTACTCCAAAAGGCAATTGAGCCGGATAAGGTCCAGGCTAATCTCTGCACCACCTCTCTGCCAACTTTCTCCTACAGGCATTAGGTTTTTCAGCATGGGCTTTGCAAATAATCTAACACAATTAATTAGTGCTTTTGAATTTGCCCTGTATCTTTAATGAAACCTTGCCAGACAGCCTTTGATAGTGTATTTCTAGAGTGAATTAAGCTTGGCAAAAACAGAGGACTAAGCCTCTGGGGCACCCACCAGGGCCAGGCTGAGACCTGTCCATGAGAGACAGTAGTGCTGTCCTCACAGACAATTCTGGAGTGATGAAAGTGGTGGGCAGCTGGGGCCAGGCCTACAGGATCCTCTATAATATGCCAGACCTGAAGTAGGATAGAAAAAATTTCTAAAAGAATAGAAAGGAAATTGGGATTTTAAAATTTTACTTCTAAAAAGAAAAAAACTACAGCTTCAGGACACAAAAGTTACTCAAGCCTTCTTCCTTCCAGGAAACTCACTCAGAAAAATCCCTAATGGCTTTCAAGGTACAATAAGCCTGTTAATTTGGCTCTGGACCTGACCTTCTCACCTGTAAATTGTGCTTCCTCTATCCTCAAGGAAGCAGCATTATTAGTAAGTGGCATATCTCAACTTCTAACACATGTGAATGATTTGTATTCTAACATAGCTTGCTAGATGAGGGACCTGACAGACAAGTAGGAATGCACATCCTAGATCACCCATCTTGAAGACAATTCCAAGGTCCTGTAAATACGCCTAGCTCTGGCTCGTAATGTGCCTCTCTCTCAAGGGCCTGCACTGTTATTTCTCTGAGTATGTACCTTTTCATTTCTGCCTAATAAAACTTTTCCCATTCCTCTTACTAACTAGTCCTGAAAATTCTTTTCCTGTGGCAGGAGTCAGTAAACTTGCAAACTTATTCTACCAGAAGGGCTGGTTAGCTTCCTTATCTCAGCTGCAGGAACCTGCTCAGACTCAATCCAGCGACATCTTCTCTTGGCAAGCAGGCCAGGAGGTAGAAGAACATCAGGACCATGACTTTTAAGTACAACCAAAGGCCTTTCACTTTTTCTTCCCCACTTTCCTCAACCCTTTGCCCTCTGAAGCAGTTTCTCTTTTTCCCTCCTCCTTTTTCTCTCTGTCTACAAACTTCTGCATCCTTAGTTTTGTTTTGTTTTCCTTTTTAGCAGTTAGAGGCTTCCAAGTCCCTAGAAAATCACTGCTTGTATATAGAAGCCCCAAAGACAAGAGGCATTGGCTTTGTCTAACCAGAAATGGAAAGAGGTGTCCAGAGGTATCCTCTATGGCGTGTAGCAGCCTCATTCGGTACTTCCTTAGGTCAACAAACCTTGTTCCTGGGTTAGATGGAACTAAAATTTGTTCACCAGGGAGGCACATAAGTACAGACCCGTCCAGTGTCTCAAGCAAAGTTTCTCATGCAACTGTCATGGGAAACTTAATCCTGAGACACTGTGAAGAGGACCTTTGGTGTGACACCCAAGGAAGCAATCTCCTTAAGTCATACAACTTTGGGTCCTAAACACTTCAGAAATATTTTCAACTACTCTTTTGCCCTCTCTCTCAAAACTGAAGGGTATAAGCTCAGTCACCCAGATGTCATGGCTCCCCTTTGCGGGGTGGTTAAGAACATTTCCTAAGCCATGTAGATTCAAGGGGTCGTTCAGGTGATAACTTGACATTATCCCCTCAACCTGGTGAAGTCTATGGACCCAAACCAAGAAGGAGCCCACTAGTTTTCTGTTTCCTTCTCTCTCTCTCTTCTAAAGAACCCCAATCCCCTTCTTATCTCTTCTCCCCTCCCACTCTGCAGCTTTCATCAGTCAGAAAACTCAAATCCTTTAACATGTTCTAATATTAGTTATCAGAAAGAGGGAGATTGGTGGGAGGGGTAAAGCTCAGGAAGTCTTCTCCTGGCTCTGGGGATAGTTATGCCGCCACTTGGGTGGGGAAGATGAGAGGTACCCCCTCACCATGACGGAGGGGGAGGGGAAGTATGTGGTCTCTGTATCCACCCCCCAGAAGGAGAGACACACTGGAAGGACTCTATTTCACCTTCTTGGCTGTCTACCATGTCGAATTTCAAATAATCTTAACCTAAGGACATTTTTCTTCTTCTAAGGAGCAGAAATTCTCAATTTGATACTTAAAAGTTTGGTATTATTTATATTCTACATCCCCACACCTCTACTCCCCCAAAAAATTGTTTAAGAAAAAAAAAAGATGTATAGTTTTAAATGCACATATCTTAAAATAAGTCTCATCCTAAACTTCCCTTCTTCTGATCAAAGAGTACTAAATCCAAGACTTCTCACTCCTATAAACTTAGCCATGTGGGAAATCTATTTTTTTACTTTTCACTATCTAATGCCACACAGAATTTTAGCTTGCCCCATATGCACAGCCAACAAGATAAACACATTTTGGGGAGGCTTAGGAAAAAAGCAAGCAGGGGGCACAAAGAAAAAAATACTGTTGCATTCCTCTGGACTTCTCTGGTTGAATTTCAAAAACAGAATGACCACCAGCTGGGGCTTGTGGCCAGTTCTAAACTGTACTTAGGTTGTTCATGGCCCCTCTAATAACAGTGAAGAGGCCTGAGAAAGCAAATCAAAAAATCTTAAAAATTACTCAATGGCAAATAAATAAAGTTATTTTAAAACACAACTTTTCAGGCACAGAGATTAAATTTTTTTCACAGTCTTATCCCAACTTATAAGAAATACGGTGTCTGGATGCTTAATAAATATCAGTAAGAACTTAGGTCATTTTTTTCCTTATTAAAAAAAATGTTCATTTTTTGAAGTTTAAGCCTGGAGTCTAATTATAGGAATGAAGTAGGAAGTCAGTGAAGAAAACAGAGTTAAAACTAGAAGTTCCAAAGAAATGGGGTATGCTCCACTTGACATTAAAGTTTAGTCCCTAACTCCCTGAGCTAACTCAACCCCCCTTTTTATCCTATCAACCAGTATTATTCCTCATTACCCAGAGTCTCGCAGCCACAGTTGCCTGTACCAGTGTCCCTGCCCTCACTGAGTCAACATAAGTCTCCTACCTTGGTCTACAGTAAGTCACAAGGCAAGAAGTGGGAAAGGCAAAAGAGGCACTTAAAAGGAAGAAATGTCAGGTTAGAATGACAGCGAGGATTACAACAAGATGTAGGCCCAACTGGTAAAGGTGCACACAGTTTCTGCAGGTGTCCACATGTAGAACCAGGAGTTGAAGGCAAATGGAAAACTCCTTCAAGCTAGTTTCCTCTCCACCCCATGGATCCCTCTGACCCAAGTGAGTTTACAAAAAGGTTTTTAAGGTAGCTGCTTCAGAGACATGCTAAAGCCTAAGAAACTGTCAGGGTATCTGCAGGTTCTGTGTTACAATTTGGCCACTGAGAAAACAGATGATCTATACTGTCAAATGGGGTCCTCAAACCAGTGTATCAGCATCATATGAGCCTATTTTTAAAATGTATACTTTGTGACCTATCAAGACCCGCCACAAAAGAATCTGCATTTCTAACAGGGTCTCTGTTGATTCTGATGCACATTACATTTAGGAAGCACTGGTCTAATGTCTGTGTATAATTCCCAACTATGAAAGCAAAACTTGCTACTCTACAAAAGTATGCTATGTCTCAAACAAAATTAATATGAATATTCATATTGCAAAGCCTATTTAAAAGTGATTATTTTCTTACAGGAGAAAAAACTGTTGTAACACTCCTACCCCCAGATACTCCTTTAGCTCACTTCCTTCAAATATCATCTCAGTGAAACCCTCCTTGATCACTGTGTGCGTGTGTGTGTGTGTGTGTGTGTGTAGTGGGAATTGAACCCAGGGCCTTGTGCATGGTAGGTAACCACTCTAACACTGAGCCACACCCCCACTTCCCAACTATACTCTGCAACACTGTATTTCCTCACTAACAGTCCCTAGCCCTTTTGTTTTTTCTTCAATGAACCTGCTAAAAGATGCATAATATGCATAATTGGTTTTAATCTATCTTTCCCCATGCTTCATGAAGACAATGATTGATGATTGTTTTGTTCACTGCTATATCTCCAACACTTGAAATAGTGTCTGAACTGCAACAGGTGTTCAATAAATGCTTTCTGAAGCCAGGCACAGTAGTTCACTCCTGTAATTCCAGCACTGTGGTAGGCTGAGGCAGGAAGATTGCACATTCAAGCCCCACCTGGGCAACTCTACTTAGTAAGACCTTGTCTCAAATTTTAAGAGGAAAAAAAAAAAAAAACTTAAATGGCTACGCACACATAGTTCAGTGCAAAAGTCCTCAAAAACAAAGTTGTTGAATAAATCAATCAGTTAGCACTTCAAGAAATTTACACTAGAAGATGAAAAATGGAACTCATTCTTTGCACTAACCCTAAAGAACTCTAAAGTCTCTCCTTCCTTTTTTTTCTCCTGAGACCTCAAGCTCACTAGGTAGCCCAGTTCACTATGATCTCGAATTCATGACAGTCCTTTACCTCAGCGTCCTGAGTTCTGGGATTACAGGTGTGCAGCACCATGCCTAGCTTTCTCCTCCCATTCTGTGCCTCAAAAGCTAGCAAAGTACTTGAGATTTGCTGAGTCACTGAAGGTTTACTGAAAGACTACAAGTTTTATCTAAAACATAGCAGTTATTTAAAAGTTTACAGAAATGCAAAACAATAAATAGTTCTTTCCTCTAATTCCAAACGAAAGGGACAAGGTGGGGGCCATGTGGCACTTTGGTTCACTATGCAGTGTTTGTAACTAAGGCTTTCAGCCAGGCAGCCATGGTGCATGCACAAGGGCACCAGCACATGCTGGTGGGAAAGTGCATCACAGAAAGTGCAGAGCAACCCAGCAGTGCCCCCGATGGAAAAGATGGAAAGGATGGTGCCGGGGATAACTCAGCTGGCCCAGGCCTGCGCCACTTGAGAATGCTTTCTCATGGGGCAGGAGTGCAGGAAGGAAGGAAGAAGGTCTCACTCCTCATGGCTCAGATAGCTCTTCTGGCCTAGGACAAAGTTATGCAGGCATGTGAGGACAAAGGGAAAAAACACAAAGTTTTATTGGGACTTTTTCCTTTTGCCATACATGGGCTCTCTCACTGCCAACAGAGAATAACTTTAAAATTTTAAAAAATCAACATTTTCCCTTGAAGGTAGTAAGATTTTCCACATACCACTCTGGGTTTGGTTTTGTTTTAAGATTTCTAAATGCTGGCAGGAGAGAGCGAGAGAATAGCTGGGCTTCAGTCCCCAGAGCACCTGCTGCCTAGTTCTTGGAAGGAACGTTCTAAGAGCAAGTGTGATTTTTTTTATTAGTGCACATTAGTTATAAAGAATAATAGGTTTCATTCTGATATATTCATATGACTATGTATCATTTTATCTCACATTATTCCCTTTCCTTCCTCCTCTATTCCCTTCTTCTCTAGTAGACTCCCTTCTACTTTCATGTCATCTTTTTTTAAGACTCTACATATGAGAGAAAACATGTGGTATTTGTCTTGTAAGTGCATTTTTAAGCCCTCTAGAATTCCACCTGATTTACAGTGCTCATTCAGAAATCAAAAATATGACTAGACTGGACATTAGGATGATTTTTAGACCACTCTGGCAGTGAACATCTTAAAGAAAATAAAAGTCAGCAGCTCACATGGATGTGGTGCAGGGTGGGCCAATCAGTCAAAAGGGACAAGCACTTCATTCAGGCACCCGGGCAGGGTCAGTGCCAAGGGAAGGTCTCCCATGGGGACGCCTCCTGGACACTTTCCCCTCTGACATCGCTTCCAGAACCAACACACTCAGGGCTTGGACACAGGACACAGTGGCAATTGCACAGCACAATAAGGATGCAGAGGGCAAAAAAACAGGCTTCTGTTGTGTTGTCTGATGTCAAATCTATAGATAATCTTACTCACTTTCTTGGTAACCATCTTTCTTATACTATATGTATATCTAGTTATCCAAGTAGCTGTTAGTAAACTCTTCTTGCAAATGAAAAAAAAAGACTTTTTATTTAATAGATACCATATTTCACCCACATAAACAACCTCATCTTTCTCTTGACTGTCACTAACTATAACTGCATGTGTGTATATGTTTGTGTGTATTGCTTCTATGCAAAAAATTGAAGGAAAAGGGAGGAAGAGGAGCCTCCTCACACTTGAGCATGCATGGTATCCCCAAAGAGAATACAGCCTCAAATGCAGGCCACTCAAGCCACTCTGGATCTTTTATGAATAATTCTTTGCTCTTTAAAATAAATAGAAAGTTCAGCACCCTGGTAATAGCTAGCATCACAACTGACAACAGGCTTTCCCTGAGTGTCCAAAAGCAGATTTAAACACAAAAGTAAAGAATTGAAGACAAGGGCCAGGGGTTTGGCTCAGTGGTTCCACCGCCTGCCTTGCAAATGCAGGGTCCTGAGTTTGATCCCCGATACCAAAAAAAAAAAAGACAAGAAAAATCAGAGACCAAATCAACTTAGCTGGGTCTGAAGACCTAAGGGTTGGCCCAGTAAGGCCTCTTGTCAATTTGCTTTGACTATTCAAGAGTACACATCCTCAATTTGTGGTGGTGGGGGGTGGTCGCTGGGGATTGAACCGAGGCCCAGAAACATGCTAACCATGCACTGTACCACTGAGCCACACCACTCAGCCCTCCATCCCCATCACCTTTGATCCTCTACAATCCCCACTGGCAGCTCCAGCAAGCACCCTTCTCTACCTTCCTGCCCTAGGAATTACAGTCTTTGATCATTCAGTTAGCAGAGAAGAGAAAACCATGGCAGAACTACCTCTGCAGTTCTCAGACCATTAACTCAAGTCCAGGAGCAATAGATAAAGAGAATGAGGCATTATGTCCATGGGTGATTACTATACACCCTTGAAAAAGAAAGGAATTCTGTCAACATGGATAAATCTGGAACACCTTATGTTAAATGAAATAAGACAGGCACAGAAAGATAAGCACTGTACAACCTTACTTATATGTGAAATATAAAAAGGTCAAATTCATAGAAACAGTAACATGGTGGTTACCTGAGGCTGAGGTTACTGGAGAGGTTGGTCGAAGGATAGAAAATGTCAGGAAGAATAAGTTTAAGAGCTCCACGGCATGTCATAGGGACTACAGTTGACAACAATGTATCATACACACAGAAACAGTTAAGAAAGTAATTTAAAGTGTTCTCACCACACACACAAAAAGTAGTAAGTATAGGAGGTAACACATATGTTAGCTGATTCAGTCATTTCACAATGGAAACAAGCATATATATAAAATCATGTTGTACATTATCAATACATATGTTTACTTGTCAATTAGAAATACATTTTTTAATTCATTAAATAATTAGTTATTTTTAAAAACGCAAAAAAGTGCTAGTTTTGGGGGGGCAGCATAATAGAAACAGCATGAACTCTGGAGTTGGTGCCTCTCTCTCATTGTATGACTTACTTATGTCCACTTGACTTTTTATTTTTCTCATTATATAGTATATTTATCTTCCCTAAGCCCTAGCCTCTTGATTTTCAGTATGTGTGTTGTAATAATATTAGCCTCAGACAGTAGTAATAGTAACAAAACAATGATAATGATAAATACTGATCTCAGGGGATTTCTGTAAGGATTAAATGAACTGACCTGTGTCACATGCCCAGGACAGTGGCTGGCTGCACTCTCAGGAGGTGCTGAGGGGGCGAGGGCCTAAGGCAGTGACAGCGTACCTTTTAAGAGACTGACAGTCCAAACTGCAACCCAAAACTCACTTATTTATTGTGAGGTGCCAACACTGTGATTAAACCTGAATACTGAGGTTTTAGTCTAGAAAAAAATAACTGTTATATTAACATCCTTTGTCTAAAAAGAAAGACACAATAATACATGTGCCATAGGTTCACCACCATTGGCCTAAGGGATGCAGTGCAGCAAAAAGAGAAGATCTGCTGCAGTTTGTCTGCAGGAGTGTGTTTGAGTTCTAGTTTCATCAAGAGTTGAATCATCTTTTTAAATTACTCACTTGCTGTAAGCCTCATTATTCTCATTCTGAAATGAAGAAAATAATACCTGCTTACCCTAGAGACTGCTGGGAAGGTCAAATGAAATATGAGATATAAAAGCTTTCTGAAAACTATACATATGATATTATTATTACTATTTAATTTAGACTCTCCCCAAGGCTGCCAGCTTGTCCCACTCCAGTCTGAGTAGTGATCAGTTGGTATCTCCACTTGCTGTCCCCAAGACAAAGGGTTTTAGACCTTTCTTAGCAAGATAAAGGCTCAGGCTAAAATCACATCCATGGACTGAACCTGAAATCCAGGTATAACCAACAGAGATGAAAAGAAGTGTGTCTGCTCACCAGGGACACGTGTGCAGGCTGTGGGCAAGCCTCCAGAGGATGCATCTGGGCACTAGATCAACACAGTGGATAAGGGAGCCAGGCATCCCGACCCTGCCCTAGCACAGATGCCAGCAATGTCTCTGCAGAACTCACCTCAGCAGACCTCCCTTGCCAGGGTACAGGGCCCAGCAGATGCAGCCAAGTCCATCCCTTCCAACCAAGCTAACTTCCCTGAATTCTCTGAGCATGCCTCTTTTTCTCATTATTTCAACTCCTGTAAACAGCCCTACCTAACACTGGCAAGCTTCAGAGGCAGCAGTTAATATTTTTTAAAGATGTGAAGAACTGTTTTTAAAGTGAAAACTTAGTAAGTTTAGTAAAAACTTAAGCCTGCAGTAGCAGGCATTTATTTTTCAAACTTTCCACTTTTCGTGCATTAGCTCACAGGATCTAAAATAAGGTGCCAATAAGTAACTTATGGTAATAGCTATTCAGGAGGCATTATGGTTCTTACACAGCATGTTTACCAAAAGCAGGGCCCTCCTTGCCCGCTGGGCTATACAATAACCAAAGAAAGAAAAAAGGGAGGAGAGCCAGTCATGGTGACACATGCCTGCAATCTCAGCACTCAGGAGGCTAGGGCAGGGGGATGGGAGTTCGAGGCCAGTGTAGGCCAGTCTACATACCAAGACCCTATCTCAAAAAAAGAAACAGAGGAAAAAAAAAAAAAAAAAAAAACAAAAGAAAAAACTAAGTTATAAGTTTTGTCAAAACAACCACTAACCATGTGCTGTGACTTGCTGCCCACTGCCATCTTCACCCTCCATCTTGAACAAAGAAAGGCTTCCATGGAAGGCCCAGCCAAATCCATAGGCTGGAATAAGCAGGTGCCCACTAATCTAACCTGGGCCTTTTTTGTGCTCCACTGTCCTTGCCCCACCCCAGGCCATACATACAAGAAGTCTTTCACTTCCTTTATCCCTTCTGCTACCAAAGATTCTACACTTTCTTTCTTATTTAGAGCTTCAAAACTATTTCTGCAAAACAAGAATACAAATAAAGAAGGCTCATTACTCAAGGGTCATTCTGCTCAGATGATCTATGTCCAGCTCTTCTGTAGCCAAAAGGTTTTATCAGATTCCAGGATGCCACACTAGTGGCTACTCACCTGGTACCTGATCGAGCTAAGAGCTTCATTCAATCCACAATGACAGTCTCCCCCCTACAGGAGATTTATTGGAGGGCAAGGAGTTGGACTTGAGCGCCAGGTGCCTGGACTAAGTCCCAGATCTGCCACTTACTAGTCACAGGACTTTGTATAAACCCTTAACCAAACTGAGTCTCAGTTTCCTTTTCTGTAAAATGGACACGATGATGATGATCATAATAATACCCATTGCACAGGGTTGTTTTAGTAACATGAAATAAATGAGCCAGCAGACAGCACGCCCTTGATAAATGTCAGCCTGCATCCCTGGCACTGTCCTGTTTGAGGCTAATGAGGCCTCAGCCTGTTGGAAACCACAGTCTGAATTCTAAGACTGAACAGTCCATGCCTGTTACCTCAGAAGATGGAAGGAGAGAGTCCAAACCTCAGAATGAAATCCACAAAGCTTGTTCTGACATTGAAGGTCCTCTACAGTCTATTCCCACCCTGACTTCCACTCCTGCTGCATTCCCACACCACTCTCCAGGTCATCTATTTTTTTAAAAAGTTTATTATCTAAGTGCCACATACCACACCAGGCATAGTTCTCCCATCTGGCCAGTCCAATGTCTTCCTAGTCCCAGATTCTACCCAGCGGTCGGGACAGAGGTCCACAAAGAGCTTCCACAAAGCCTTCTCTGGTTGCCCTACTCCTTATGAGCTTCCACTACTGAACTCCTCCCAAGTCTTCTGGTTCTTTTGCTACATGACTATAGTTTATAAACCTAAGTAGAGTACAATTAACTCAAAACAAGGGGGAAATCTTATATCTCTTTGTATATCCCTAAGTGACTAGTACTGGGCTTGTGCTTAGCAGAGACTCAGTGAATACATGATTTATATCTCAAGAGGGCTTGATGGCTCAAAGCAAATATAGGATCATTCTTTCAAAACATTCTTAAGATCAATAATATCTCATAGCATAGAAGTTTAAAGGCTTAATCTCCACACCTAGACTAAGTAGGTTTATGGTTAAACCTTCCATTAATTAGCTTCGTGACCTTAAGGAAGTTACTTAACCTCAGTGCTTCAGTTTCTTCAACTATGAACTAAGGATAATCAAAGTACCTACACTTCTTAGGGTAGTTTCAAGGATGAAATAAGATAATACACATGAAGTACAATGGATGGATCCGGGCACACAGTAATTACCTGTAAATATTCAATATTATTATTACTATTATCATTGATGTTATTATTATTACTACCTTCTTGAAGTTCAATTCATCCAAAATGTCCCAAAAAGCATTTGGTAAAGTATCCTGAGCCTAGATAGAGACGCACTGGGTATCAGCACATACAAGTCACTTTTTCCCTCCTCCTTCATTCATTTGGCCCATTAGGTTATAGAAAGCAGTAACAAATTTCTACACCTAAAAGGCATCCCTACCTTTGTGCTATTTATCAGTTGCCTTGTACTGTTATAAAATCTGTGATTCTACAATCCTTTCCACCTCTGCAAAGCTTTAAGTGTGTAAGCAACTCAAAAATACTTTCCCAGGCTAGGGATGCAGCTCAGTGGGAGAGCACTTGCCCAACATGAGCAAAGCCCTGGGTTCAAGCCTAGTACCACAAAAAACTAAAAATATTTTCCTAATGGCTTAAAAAAGAAAGGAAGGTCCAAAGGAAAACTGACTCAGTACCAAAAACATCAGCTGGGCATAGTGGCACACATCTGTAATCCCAGCACTTTTCGAGGCCGAGGCAAGAGGATCCCAAGTTCTAATCTAGCCTAGACAACTTAGTGACTTAGCAAGATATTGTCTCAAAATAGAAAATGGGGCGGGGGGGGGGGCTCAGAACAAAAGCTCAGGGTTCAATCCCCAGTACCACAAAACAAAAAAAAATGAGGTCATACAGAGCCATCAAACTTACTACATTTTCATGAAGTACCTTCTTCAGTGTTTTCCAGTTTGACCCAGGCATTAAGCAAAGCAGAAAGCCTTGCTTCAAACCCACCAGGGATGATTTTACATCTTGTCATCACACAGCAAATTTTCCATCAAAAAAGTGGTTTCTCTTTTCCTCTCTCCCACTCTCTATTACTTTTCAGTGAGATTTTTTTTTTTTTGGTACTGGGGATTGAACTTGGGTTTTAATTAAGATCAGTTTTAATACACAAGCTAAAAGGCAAATAACTCTTCAATAATGAGACAAAATGAAACTGCTGACAGTAATAGAGAAAGAATGGGCAGTTCAGATTCACAAACTGGAATTCAAAAAAAATACAGCAAACTTCTTTCAAGATATCTGCAATGAGGAGAACATCCTGCTTTCCAGTCTCAGAAACTAATTTCTGCCAAGTCATTTTCAATCAGAGTCTGGCCCATGGGAGGGAACCTCTATGGTGAGATGGTTTTTTTAGGGTAACACACAGGTTAAGAGCACAGATGTAGAATTAGGACATAAAATCTGGCTCCTCCACTTCCCAGCAACACCACACTGTACAAGTTACCTAATCTCTCCAAATCTCATCACCCATAAAATGGCAAAAATAACTATGCCTAACTCAGAGTTGTGATTAAGTGAACTCATTAAATAAGAATATCCTCACTCATTTTTAGATTCTATAGTTGTTTAGCCCAGTGGCTGTAGTGAACACTAATAAACGATAACTGTTTTACTCTCATCTGCATGTGCAGCTAACAGCCAAAACCAAGGCTAACCATTTTTAAAGTCAATACTTTTCTTGCTGAGACTTATCAGTTCCCATAATTAACCCAACAAATTAGTTTTGTGGAGCTCATTAGAGAACAGACACAAAGAAAATTATAACAAAATAGAGCAATTTAAGCTTCTAAATGTATTAAGTAATACTGACATGAGCACTAAGATGTTCATAGGGTAGATCTGATACTCTCACTAAGCAACAGCATGCCAACCACTGCTTCTTCTAACTCCAACCTCATTCTCCCAGGGCCTCTAGGAAGCACAAGGCATTTTGATACTTTTCCTGTTCTTTTTTATTCCTTTTTAATTTTATTTATTTATTTATTTGTGGTGCTAGGGATCAAACCTAGGGCCTTACACATGCTAGGAGTGCTCTATCACTTAACTCCATGCCCAGACCTTTTCTCTGCTACTTAGAAAGTTATATATTAAAGTATCTTAATTACACAAAATTAAAACGCTCCCAAGCAGCCCATCCTCTAAATATCACCCCTATCTAGAAGGTGTGTTTATTCTGAAATAAAGAGAAAAAAAAGTTCTTTCTTAAAATTATTTAGAGTAAGAATGCAAGTATAATCTATGCATGTAATAAAATTAAGTGGGATTAATCATTTGCATATTTGTTCTCTACCTACCTCAACCCAGGTTAGGTATCTGTGTCACAGGCATTACAATGCCTAGCACCAGCCTAGTAAAATATAACACAGGCAAACATACCATGTATCTGTATAGTAGTCAAATATTTTATTTATCCTCAGAACATAGGTATTTGGGTTTGACATGAACATCCCATGGTCTAAATCCTTCCAAAGTGAAGACATTGAGAAAAATATATTCAAAATAATATCTTGAATATGCAGTTTATATTATTCAACTTACCTGCAGTGGCTAAACAGGAGCTCATCAGGACAAACACAGTGATCACATAATGGGACGTCATTTCTCTTTCTGCAACAGCACGTCTCCTCCAGTCACGTCAGCCAATAGTTCTTCAGATCACAATCTTTGAAAATCAGAAGTGGCCTGAAAATCCTCTTGGCGATTTTCAAATTTCCTATAAAAATAAACAAATTTCAGTATAAAAACAGTACAGAAACTTTTTATAAATACACATTAAAGTTAAATGGAGAATTTCTGAAAAGCATAAAACAAGAAATTTGTCTTGAAAAAATGCCAAGACAGTACTCAACCAAACTAGGAAGAGGGTTTGGGTGGTAATTACCTAATACAGATTTTACTTACATTTGACACTTAAATCTTTGAGTTGTGGAAGTTTGGCGGTGTTGCTTTTGTGGAACGTTTTGTTTCATTTCTGAGATTCATCTCACTATGTTACCTAGACTTGTTTCAAACTCCTAGGCTCATGCAATTTTCCTGCCTCAACCTCTGGGCCCTGTAGGCCCACAACACCAAACCTGGCAAAATCTTTGGTTTTATATACTTTTCAGGACTATAGAAGAAAATCGAAGTGCACCTGTATCCTCACCAGTGATACCATGGTACTAAAGTAATCAATGATACCTCAAATACACATTCCCTAGTGCCAGCAAGCAAACAGAAATAGCACTGATTACAGACTCAAGTTAATGTTATAATGACAGAGTTATCACAATGATCAAATTAAATTACACTGAGAATCAATCTAAAGAAAGCAAAGAACCATAAAAAAGGAAAAGTTTTTATTTCAACTGTTGGCTGACATTTTAACAGGGGAAAAGTCTCTTTCAGCCCCATCTGAGACTCTCATTACTAGAGTAGATGATCTAGAAGGCCTTTCTAACCTTTTCTTACCCAGTCTTGAATGACAGCTTGGTGCTGGCCTGCTTAACTTGAATATTCTTCCCATGTCCGTAACAGTTACTTTATAGAAACATTCCAAAGTATATTTTCCAGCCCTACAACCCTGAGCCTGGCACAACCCACAGAAGTTGTTCAGTTCAACAAATATTTACTGAGCACCTATTATGATCTAGGTATGGTTCCTTCTCATCAGCAATAAAAGTCATCTAACAAATTGATAAAAGGTCAAAGACCCTGCTTGACCTAAGCCCTGGACAAAACCAGACCGTGGAATTTCTGGGAACCTAAATGGACTGATAGGGACAAACCTCTCTAAAAGAACATGCTATTTTGGCAAACGCTAAGAGTAATTTTTTTGAAACAAAACCCTGTAAGGAGATCTCAGGAGAAGACGGCTTCCTAGAGTATATGGGGCACATAAACCATAGGCAGCAGGGGGCTTGTGGGAATATTTAATGAGCTTGTATCACCCCTGCCCACAGATGGTCTTTGGGCCTTCGAGGCTACGCTGCGTTAATCCAGGGGCTTAAACAAGGTCTGAACAAACCTATGGAAAGAAAGGCAAATGGTTCTATTAAAAAATATAGACTGCAAATTGCTGACAAGAATATTGGGCAATTATTAAAATACAGCAATTACAGATATAATAGAGCCAAGCTAAACAGTTTGATGCCCAAAGGCAAACCACAGTGAGTTTACACCGGATCTTAAAACATCTCCGAGGACGTCCAAGACAAGTTGAAACTACACACTGCTGTTTCTAACAAAGAGAGAGCTTTTCTTCTTTTAGCTTAAAAGTCCTTCCCTAATGTAACTTGTTCAAAAAGAAAATAAACTGCAGAGGGTTTTTATCTAATGTTCCTAGTGTGGTGACAGGATCCTAAAGCAGAAGGGAATATAAAGGGAAGCGTGTGGTTCCCACCCAGCTGAACTCCAGCCTTCACACACAACTTATGGATGGATGCCCTATTGAAAAGAATGCTGGTGACAGCAGGCTTCCAAAAGGTTGCAGCTTTGAAATAAACCAAGGGAGACACAAACTCCCTTCTTCTGTGAGGTTCTATCACACTCACTCTTTATAGACCAAGGACTCCCGGCCTTGGCTTTTTGACCTCACTAAATGTCTTTGGCCTTTATGAACCAAATGCTTCCTTTTGAAATATAAACAGGTCCTCTGAGATCCTGAAAGCACAATTTTGTGGCTATACATTTCAAGGCAATGTGTTCCACTCAAAGGGTATGAAAAATTTAGTATCCACAAAGAAAAGAAAATTCTGAGAGATCATCATGGATTACAAAGACGAATGTACTAGTAATTAATTCAGCTCCTTTCAGAGTTGGCCGGTTTACTTCTGAAGCCATCAAATGGAACATGCTGCCCTGCATTCTTTGGTGATCCAAATAAGCACCCAGGTAAAGACCAGGATTAGTTGCAAAAACCCTACTTAAATGGATCCTAACACCATCAGGGTTTAAACCAATGTCTAAGAGGAATTGGTTGGGACCAATATTTCCTGGGTTGAATTTTTGGTCTTGTTTTTTTAAAGAGTAAATCCTGCTCTATTTGAGAAGAAAAATTATGGCAAAATGGATGTCTGGTGATGAGCTAAGAGCCAGTAAGAAAAACTACTATCCCTCATATGCCTATATACATAAAATTATTAAAATCAGGACTCAGTTAAAAATTATCATATAAAGATATATGAATAGCTTTTAAAAAATGGAAGAGGTCAGCACGCTATTAGTGGCAATGAAAAGCCCCAAATCCCAAGACCTACACTTGTCCTGATGGCAGACAAAGGTTAGAAAGGTCTCTTTCTAAGGCCACCACTCCTCCCAGCTTCAGCTCGGTCATTACAAACTGGGAAGCATTCTCTCTCCTCAACAGTTGCTCTCTGAAAACAGAACTTGTTTTCTAAGAGTGGGGAAGCCTGCATGGCTACTATCAAACATGGCTGTGCCTATTGCACAAATCATTACTGGTCACAATTGTCACTTGACTGCAGGACTATAGGTGTTAGCTATAAAAAATAATTTTTGGTAGTGCTGAACTCAAAGTTCTTTAAAAATTCAAAAGACAGGGCTGGGGATTTAGCTCAGTGGTTCTGGCGCCTGCCTCACAAGTGCAAGGTCCCAAGTTTGATTCCTGGTACCAAAAAAAAAAAAAATTCAAAAGACAAAATGAAGCACAAACCTGTACACTCTCATATCCTAATAGTGTACTGACATGGTTTTTGTCCCCAACTGGGGAGGAAAATTGGGGATTTAACAAATCTGAGGATCTTTAGGACAGAGATACTGAATGGGATTTTAGAAATTACCATCACCTAAACTCAAATACCTAAGCTTCTGGTAGCTTAAATGTAAAATGGTTTCTGAAGATTATTAAAATATTTTAATGTGTCATTTAAGTGCATTTTTTAGAGAAATACATATTTAAGTTTGCAAATGGTGAAGTAAAAGTTCGTAGAGGAATAGTTCTGATGGTCATTCAACATGTTATTCAGGGGATTCAGAAAAGAGGCAATGTGGATGACATCAATATATATTTTAAAAGGGTGTGTGGGATGTAGAACAGATGCTATTATTTGATGATATTTGGATGCCCTTTTAAGATCTGTACACAAAGAAAGTGAAGTCACTTTTATTAAGTCATAGCAGCAACTCCCAGATTTCTCTACCTCACAGGGAAAGTGGATAATTCCCAATCCCCTTATTCAGACAGATTTGGCACAAAGAAAGAAGAAGTCTTGGATTTGGTTGAGAAATCTCTGGAATCATATCCAAGCACAACAGATGCCCAACAAATATTTACCACTACCACATGCCCACCACTGATCAAGAAGTCAATGATACAGCAATGAAAAAAGGAGCCAAAACCCTGCCCTCATAGAGTTTATATCCTAGTAAAAAAAGAGAATCATTTACTGTTTTAAGTGAGACATTTAATTTCCTGGGCTCCATTTCTTCTCGACAAATCTTTAGTTACTGCTTACTCTGTTCCAGGCAATGGAGATATAATGGCCAAGCAGAGACATGTTCTTTGCCTCTCTGGGCTTCAAGTATGGTGAAATAAGCAAACAATCACAAATACATAACCACACAGTATGATAAGAGCTCTAAAGGAAAATCATCTACAGATGATGAAAGATACTTCAAGGAGAGGCACACTGCAAGTCCTTGACATGGAGAGAACAAGGCTGCACAGCGGAGAGAAAGAGAAGAGGAGTAAGGTTCACAGGCCGTGATCAGAGAGGGTTTTAATGTCTCCCTGGAGGCTGTACAGAGAACTGACTGAAAGGAGGCCACAGTGCTTGAGAAAAGATCAGCTGAAGTTTACAAAGGGGTAGACAAGAAAAGATGAACATAGAGGTCAGAATGGAACCTGTTTCTTCCTTTGTAAGGGATGATAATAATACTCTTACCTAGGTCACCAAGCTGTTTCAAGAATCAAATGAAATTGTGCATGTATGGTATAAAAGCCATCATTATTTATCATTAGCAGGTCATATTTACCAAAAAGATTTATTATCCTGAGGCCTAGGATTAACTGAAGTCTCAACATGCTGTGGCTGCCAGTTGCAGGAAATGAAAAGCAGAAGATTACTCCTGAACTCCTCTGTGGGTGGGCAGGAATTCCAGTGAAGACCAGAGGGAGGGGGCCACAGAGAGCACAAGGTAAGCAGAGGCTGAGCCCACTCTCCCGGGCTCCCACCTGCTGTCTTCAGGGGTAGGGAGCTGCCCCTCCTGGCCCTGCAGCCCTTACTTCCACCTGAGAGTGCCAATGTCTGGCCCTGGTATCCTCGGTTTCCTTGGTTGGAACCTCAGTGGGTCTTTAAAGGACCAGACACAATGACCCTCACTCCCAAGCAAAACACATCAAAATGGAAAGAGGGGGTGTGGATACATTTCACAAGGTAGTGAAAGATGTGTTTAGTTTGAGTTCACAAATAGATTTTTCACCCACCTTACAGAACTCAGAGCTATCTTTTCACATTTAAGATTTTTGCATCCAAAGACTTCTGCTGCTTATCATTTATGGGGGCATATTCTTTTAAGCAAGAATTAATAGAGAACTATATTTGGAAGTTTACATCCCAACATACCCACTTAGCCCTCATCATTCTCTCATCCATAAAATGATAACCCTTTATAATACACGGCATACAATATAGGCATGTTACCTAATCTGTGTATCCTGTCCAACACAGTCCTATGTGTAGTGCTGGGACTGCACCCAGAGTCTTGCAAGTACTAGGCAAGCACTCTACCACTGAGCTACACACTCAGCTCCATGGTCTATTTTAAAAGGCGAAAGATTTATGAGATCTGAACTGAAACCAGAGTATCCATGGTCCATTTTAAATCAGTAATTGTCACTGCTGTTTTTATTGTTAAAATACACCTAAGACTTTTTCTAAAACAGAAAATTAACAGTAGCAATATAAATGGTAGTTTGTAGCAGCTTTGTATTAATTTTGAGATATTTATCCAGAACTTCAAAATTTCTCTCAATTATCAAAAAACATGATTCCAAATTCAATGTAAGATATAAATCCTTTCCTAACAATAGTCATAATACTGGAAATTTGTTCCCAAATGGTGAGGGAGCCATTACCTCAACCCATCCAGTATAATTACGGGATCTAGCTGCACTAGCTGCATATTCTTTCTCATTCTACCTTACAATTCCCAAATTAGCTCCAGGGGTTTACAAGGGGCTGCAGAACTCAGCCTGGCACTGCCACCAAACCAATCTACTTAGAATGAGGAACGAGCTGTCTTCAAGAGGGTTTAAATTGTGACCCTATAATTATTCTGGCAAAATTCAGCACACTGAATATTTTCAAGATAACAGTCATCCATTCTTCAGGCCTTAGCAGATACTCAGCCATTGAAAAAATCTTTGGTGGGCTGCAGGAATAACTCAGTGGTAGAGCACATGCCTAGCATGTGGTGGCCCTGGGTTAGATCCCCAGCACCCAAAAAATAAAATACCATTGTGTACATTACAATAGAAGAATGGAAAGCTATAAATTGTTAAAATATCTCTCAATAACAAGTGATAAACCAAAAATTATGAGTTGAATATAAGAAAACCTTCAAGGCTGGGCAGTGGCACAAATCTATAATCCCAACTTCTCAGGAGGCTGAGTGGGAATCATGAGTTGGAGGCTAGTCTGGGCAACAGAGTGATACCCCTATCCTAAAAAAATAAAATTAAATTTAAAAGAACTTCAGGCATCCTCAAAGGAAAAGGAGGCAAGAAAAGTACAGGAATTCTGTCATGAATGTGTTACACATTCAGATTTTGGAGCCTTAGTTTTTAAATTTCTAAATGGAAAGATGTGCGGTGCTGGGGACTGAACCCAGGACCATCCATTGACTGAGCTACATATCCAGCGCCGCCCCCCCTTTTTTTTTACTTTGAGACAGAGCCTCACTAAATTGTTACGTTTCCCAGGTTAGGCTCAAACTTGTGACCCTCCCACCTCAGCCTCCTAAAATGCTAGGATTACAGGTGTGCACCGCCACACTTGACTAAGAAAATCTTTTATTCCATACCTTACATATATTTGTTATCATATGGATAACTAATCTGAATCCCTCCTAGAGAAGGAGACTTCAAACATACCTGTGGAAATTTGAAATGCATAATCATATAATGGCTAGGAGGAACAAAAGAACTGGAAAGTAGTATCCAAGAAAAACAACAACGTAAGAGCACTAAAATGGAAATACCACATTAGTTATTTTTAATCTATTGATAGCTCACATGAACCAAAATATTTACAAGCAATATCTTCCCCAAAATGCAGGCATACATAAAACCTGAATTCTGTCAAATCTGTTCATTTGCTCAAAACCTGCCATTTTTACGCTGTTCTTCAAAGCCCAGAAAATCCCCTCTCCTCATTCCAAAAGCCACTTCTAATTAATCCCATTCCACTTTGAACACTGTCTCCTTAGTGTTCTGTGTATAATTTGTTCCATGCTATCTTCTACTCAGAGACAACTAGGAATGTCAGAAATAGATAACATCTACTCCAACCCCTTAATTTTACAGATTAGCAAACCAAGAATTAGAAAGACTGCAGGACTGCCCCAGTATTATACAGCAAGTCAGGGGCAGAGCCAAGACTTGTCCACATGCTGCTCTGTAATTACTCCGTGATTGTCCAAGTGTTTATAGTTCATTCCCCTCCCATCTGAGGCTCACACCTTCCTTCTCCAAACCCACAGAACATCTCAGTGACTACTGAGCGCTTACTGTATGCTGTACGGCTTCTCACTTAATCCTCTCAGCCACCGAAAGACTGACATGCCCTTTACTTTTCACAGGGAGAAAAGGGAAGTTCCAAGACATTAAGCACCCTCAAGGTCAACAGCTATTAAGTCCTGGCTGGCACCAGGATTTGAACCTATGTCTGTATAACTCCACAGCCCATCCTCTTAGCTGCTACAAAGAAGAGCCCTCCAGAAACAGGTGACTAAAAAACAAAACAAAAAAACCAAACAAAGGCCTGCACCTGAGCACTAAACAACAGTGGATACTAACAAGGCCCTGCATAGATAATCACTCTCTGATGACAGACAGTCTCATGAGAACTGACACAGGGACAAGTTATTTTGTTTTGAAATCAGGATGGCAAAGTTCAATCACTAGTTATATTTCATGTCATTCATTCATTCAGCAAACAGCTATCTAACACGTACTGGGCACTACGGAAGGGACTGGACACAAAAAGTAGTGAATTAAACACATCCATGTTTTCATGGAGCTTACCTGTTAATTGTTGAGGGAGACAACAAATGTATGTAAATGTCAAGGCATGGGCCATCCTATGAAAGAACAATAAAGCAAGTTGGGAAGAGACAGTGATGAGAGGAGGGATGCTGTTTTAGATAACGGATCGAGGATGACCTGGATGCGGTGACACTTAAGCTCAGAGATGAAAGACAAAGCTATAACAATATCTGATGGAAAAGCATCCTGGAGAGAAGAAATACCAAGTGCAAAGGCCCTGTGGTGAGAGCTTGCTGTATGTTCTAGGACCAACAGCATAGTAGAGCAGAGAAGTGTGGGGCCCCCACAGCCTATTTGTGTTCAAATCCCTGCTATGCCTCGCCCAAGCAATGTAATTATGGGAACTTACTCAAACTGCTATGCCAGACCTGTATCCTTTACAGGGTTACTAAGCAGATTAAGTAAACTAGTATCATAGAGGTGCTTAACACCTAAAATGTTGTCAGGGTTTGGTAAATGATGGCATGATTAGGTAAACTAGTCAATGATAACTCAGTTCCATTCAAGATCATGTATTTACAATTTGATAGTTTTGAATTCCAGGGTTAAAGTACACTCCTGGCTCTGTAACTGGCCAATAACTTCCCCCTCAACCTTAGACTTCCATAGCTGGGCTTCCTGACCTAATGAAAATCCATACTGATGGCATCTCACCAAGGGCAGGAGGCACATTATTCCAGCTTCACCATTACACTAACAAAAATTACGCTCTTCAGTCCACATCACCCTACCGCCAAGAAACTGGCACTTCACAATGGAATTTCTTGCCTCTTAGATGCAAGTTATTTTCTGGCTTCCCAGGATGGGGTCCCACCAACCTTCACTGCTCAATGGCGTCACTGGCAGAGCAAGTAGTGACTTTGAACTATAATCCTCTACCTTTGGAAGGTTTAAAAATTTACTTCAAAATCAAGATAGTAACTTAATATCCAAAAAGACCTTTCCTCCAATGTTTTATTCTAAAACAGACATTTCCCCAGGCATGGTGGCAGTGTATGCCTGTAATCCTAGCACTCTGGAGGCTGAGACAGGAAGTTTGCCATGAGTTCAAGGCCAGGCTGGACTACATAGTGAATTCAAGGCCAGCCAGAACTACATAGTGAGACCCTATCGCAAAAAAAAAATTAATTAATTAATTAATTTAAATAAATAAATAAAATGAACGTTTCAAAGAAAACAGGAAAAAAACTCAAGGGTCATCTAGCCTGGCAGTCTCAAGGCTGTTTCTTGCAGTGTAGCCACCAAGCAGGGCAGCTCTAGAAGGTACCCTGAGCCACCAAGGGGAGAGGCTCAGAGCCAAGGGAAGATGTCAGGGCCATGAGGAATTTTTGCCCCCTGCCCCATCCTCTCCCTTAGCTCTTTCCTTTACTATTATGTTTGCTGTTCATCTTTGCAGCCCATTGAGTTAAAGGGCAAAGCACAGTCAGAGAGAAACCACAGCAAACCCCTGCCTGTTAGAGGTAAAATGGGAATCTTCCCAAACCACTTGTAAGGTTGGGGAGCACATGGTTGCTGCTTCCATTCAGACAATTAAAAAGAGATCAGCGCCCTAGCCGGACAAGTCTTAAATGAGGCTTTAAAAATCACATTCTCCCTCTGGGAAGACCTCATGGTTTTCCGTTTCGAATAACGGAAGTATATGTTTAACTGGAGCTGTAAGAGCTCCATAAAATCTTGCTTCTTCTCATTCAGTCATTCAACAAATATTTATTGAGTACTTGGTTCACACTAGCACTGATTGTACTAGATGAGGGAATTCAATAGGAATTTCACAAAATTTTCATATAAATTTCTGCCTGTATGGCGCTTACACTCTAGTTCAAGAAGACAGATTATAAATAAGATATAGAACTGTGTACTAGATAGAGATAAATACTAAGGGAAAAAAAGCAGAGAAGGAGACAGGAAGTATGTATGTCTTTCAAGTTTCTTTAAGTAAGGATCTTCAGGAAATTAAATCAAATAAACTCTGTAGATATTTGGGAGAATACATGCCAAGAAAAGGAAGTAATACATGCAAAGGCCCTGAGACAGAGTATGTCTTGGCATGTGTAGGGACAGCAAGCAGGCTAGACAGCTACAACAAAGTGAGCCTCTTAGAGAGCAAAAGTAACAGGCATGAGGGTGGTAGACTATTGTGGCTTCATGGATCACTGTAAGAATTTTTATTCTGGAAGATAGGCACAGTAAAGAATTTTAACCAAATAAATGATGAGATCTGGCTTAGGCTTTATCAGAATCTTTCTAGCTATTGGGTGGAGACTCAATTGCAGAGAGCCAAGGAGGGAAGCACTCTCACCAGCTACGTGATCTTGGGCAAGCCACCTAACTCTCTCTCTCTCTCTCTCTCTCTCTCTCTCTCTCTCTGGTTGCTCTCAGCATTAGAGGCCTTAAAGAAGATTATTCTATGCCCCACTCTATTCCTAAACTCTATGAATCTAAGTTGACTTCATTTGTGTTGTCTATTGTTAAATTTACCTCAACTATTTAAGTCTGACCTTTCCCCAAAGCTTTAACTGAAGTAGAACTGAGTTGAAGAATTCAATTTGACAACATATACCATATACCAGGCCAATGCTATAGATCCAGGACACAAAGATGGTAAGGTTCTGCTAAGGTCTGGATCCTAAATGTCTCCCAAAGGAAGGACCATGTGTTAAAGGCATGATCCCCAGAGTGCCAATGTTGTATGGGGAGGGGTGGAAACTTTAGGAAGTGGGGCCTCACCAGGCATAGTGGTGAATGCCTGTACTCCCAGCTGTAATCTCAGCTACCCAGGAAGCTGGGGTGAGAGGACTGTGAGTTCAAGGCCAGCCTGGGCAATATAGCAAGACCCCATAGTTTAAAAAAAAAAAAGTAAGGTCTTGTGGAAAGTCTTTAGATCATTTGGGGTATACCTTAGAAGAAGATTATGGGATCCCAGTCTCTTCCCTCTTTTTTGCTTCCCGGCCATGAGGTAGGTAGTTTTGCTCTGGCTTATACGCCTACCATAATATACTGCCTCACCAGAGGCCCAAACCAACAGGGCCAATCAATCGTGTACTTGAATCTCCAAAACTATGAACCAAAATAAATCTTCTTTACAATTTCATTATTTTAAGTATTTTATTATAGTGATGGAATGCTGACTAATACAGACTCAGTTTTCCTCTACAGAATTCCAAATCAGCCAGGGAAAGAAAAAAAAGGTCTTCCACCAGCACAAGTACCTCCTCAGATGCAGTCACCTAATCTTGGAATTCCCAGACTTCGGAACCATGAGATAAACAAACCTTTATTCTGCATAAGTTTCTCAAGCTTCCGTATTTTGTTATAGTAACAGAAAATGGACTCCCACAAAGGGCATTACAGAGGGATAAAGAACTGAAAATGAAGACTGCAGAGAGATCAGGAATGTGAGCAGAACAAGGAGAACTAGCTCAACAGTAAATCAGCAAATGGATCAGGAAGAGAACAATGAAGATGCAGTCTGATAGCAGGCTCGGAATTTTGTACTTTGCACCTTTTCTGACTTGGTCAAGGTGTGGTGGGCATGGGAGCCCTCCTGCAGCAGGCTGAGGTGTAAGTGTGAGGTGAGAAGAAAAGAAGGTGAGAAGAAAAGAACCAAAAGTTCAGACGAGACTAACCCTGACAAGACTACTTGTTATCAAGGACTGCACCATCAGGAAAGTCTTATTCAACACTCTGTGGAGGTGTAAGGTGTGAGAAACAGAACTAAGAGCTGCTGGGAGTGAACTTCTGGTGGTGGAAAGGAGGTTTCTTAGTTATCATCTGGGTCTCATAGAACCACAAATCCTGAAGCTAGTAGCAGACATTCAGAAAAGCCAGTTGCTTCTAACAAATGTTGAGGACAATATGCTCACCCCCACCCTGTCCAACTACTTAAGTCTTCTTGTCTCTGTCCTTTCTTCCTAGTATCCCTAGTTTCTCCCCCACCAGAATACTGCTGAGCAGTAGGGATACAGTTCTGTTGAAAGCATGGCAAAAGTGTATCAGAAAACCTCGTATTCAGCACCAACCACCAGGTGTCATACCCTGAGCCCATAACCTGGCACCATCAGCCAGGAAAAAGCTTTATGGAAAACACAAACTGGGGCCGAGACCCAGTAATGTCAGCAGAAGCTGCCTAACTGCTCTTGGATGTGCTGTTTGAGGAACAAAAAGAAGCCCAAAGAAAGAGGAGAAAATCTTTAATCCTAAAATTATTCTTAATTTCCAATACAGAGCATTTTTAGAAAAATCAGAAAGCCAAGCAAAAAAACTAAGATTCTTTAAAATGTGCATCTACAGTCTTTTCTCCTTTAACCTCTGCAAAAAAGCAAACCAACTCCCAAATGATCATTTTTCTTGGCTTAATTTCACTTCTTTATGATACATAATTGGAAGCAGACTGGTTTTTCCTGGCTTTTAGAGAACAGGATCTTTGGGGTTACAAGAGTTGCCAACTACAGAAACTCAACCCTAGGAAAAAAAGTCGATGCAAAGCTCTTACCTATGTAATACCTACATGAAATATATATTAATTCCAAAAGAACATGTAAATCCTTCATTATGATGCAAAAGTAAACATTCTCCTAATGAATTAGACTCCTCTCTCCCTTTCCTAGCCTCCTTACCCATTTAAATTCAGTGAAATCTTGCTTTGAGTTTAGCTACCTTCCATTCAGACATCACCAAAAAAAAAAAAAAAAAAAACCAACCCTGTCCAGCATGTTATCTACATAGGATACTTTTTGGAGGCAAATTCAAAAATGTAGCAGAACTCTTTCTAAAAGAAATCTCCTTGTTTAGACCACACACTGGATAAAATTAAGACCCTGAACATCTTAGAGAGTAAACACTCTAATAATAAAACATGCCACAGACTAAAAAAAGGCAAATCTACAGAAAACTGTGAAATATACCAAGCAGCTCATCCTTCTGGCTTCTGTCAGAACCATGATGCATTCAATGGCTGTACAGCAACTGCAGTGAACAACAAATATGATGGATTAAAAACAAAAATACAGAGGAGTCTTCACAAAATGAGTTGTTACATCATATAATATGAATAGATGAGAAATAACAATCTTTCTAAACTGACAAAAATAAGAAAACCAATAGAAATGTCTATTCAGAAAGGCTTTGGCAAGAAAGAGAACAGCAATAGTAAATATGCTGATTTAGAAGATCAGAAACTTCTCCCACACACATAGGGAAGACCTTACACTGAGATGATAGAAAATGTATATAATGACTCATTGGTGCTTTCCCTCTGTGTTAAATCTAATGTGCCAGCAAACTACACAAAGTCCGATATGACAAAATGAGATTTATTCAAGGATACTCAGAAGAGTTTTGTGTTTGAGTAAGTTTTGTTTTAAAGAAAAAAAGCCATAAAAGAGATAACTCATAATACACTGAAGATTACACAAAAGTACTTAGGATACCATGTGAATATGGGGTTTTGTGATTAGAATCTAAGAATCTCACTTCATATAACCTTCCAAGTATGAAAAAAGCCACATTCTGCTCTAGTAATTATCATATAGCTAATTTTGAAATGAAATTTGCAAATAGCCATCAGTACATTTTTGCATCCAAGAAGCATTACCAGATTGTCAAAACACATGAATCATTAAAAATGCTAACACAATGATACTCCCCAAAGGGACACTTTCATACACCAAATGGAATTAAGCATTCATCAGCTTTCCATTAATAAAAGAGTAAAAAAGAAATCCAAAGTTCTGTTAAACCCTCCACCTGGCCCGTTGGGTGTCCTCATCCAGCACTAGTGTTAGCCCTCATGCTGTGAAACTGCAGACCATTGCCCAAGGCAATCTGATAAATAATGAAAGCTCAAGGACTCTATCTGTAAAGACTGTTTTCTAGAGATCATTTTTTTCAGGAACTAATCAACTTAAATGTGTTTTTACAAACGGTTCATCTGTAATTTTATACAAAAACCTGGCCTTCAGCATATACCAGAGAAAGGAACTATGTATTTGGAAGGACAGAAAAACAGGTGTTACTTCTTCCTGCAAACAGCACCCGACTCAGAAGGGCCCTTTCATGCTGAGTCCAGTGCCCAAGGGGTAGGGAGAATAGATGCTTCTTTATAATCCTTTCTCTTAAAGCGAAGATAGAGCTAATATTTCAGGCAATTCTAAATTATTATCCTGACAACAGTTTAACATTAAATTCTAAAATTGAACTTTATCAGGCTCTACATATTACTCAGATTCCTCTTTCCAGACTAGAAGCTTTCAACCTAAAGGAATCACTAGCACAAACACTATCATTAACTGTTCTCTTTTCCAGCCATTATCATCAAGTTATATCATGATGGCTGAAGAAATGGTTCTGGGACTCTTATTTCAGACCTTCCATTTTAAATATGGTTTCTAACTCTCATAAGTAGTTGTCAGTTTATTAAGTCTCCATGCTTGGCCTGAAACACTAAAGAATAAAAATTGCAGCATAAGATCCAAATGAGTGTGGCCTTAGACAGAATTTATGTTAATGTTGCTTCAAATATGAAATATTGCACACATCTTGGTTGAGATAGCAAGGGATCAAAATCAGTAGTCTCTAAGGTTGGGAGGGAAAATGGTTGGAAATCTGTGCTAAATCTTAAGCAAAGACTTTGCAAGCAGAGAAAATAAAGCTCAATGTCAGTTAACAAGCAAATGTGTTATTTCAAATAATATAAAACAAGAAATCTAGAAATGGACAGAGCCCAGGAAATGAACCCAAATCTTTTTGTAAAACCCTTCCAACTAGTGTAGATTTATTTCAACTTCACTGGAAACTGAACAAATTAGCAACAGCTTGTGTTTTATGAAATGCTACAAAGAAGCAGTGCTATCACTCCAAGTGTTACTCTGAATATGTGGAACCAGAGAAATTACTTAATGCACTTAATTTTCTCCCAAGACACAAATGCCCTTGCTGAATCTTTTAAAGGCTGGCTTTTCATATAGATTGGATACATTCTTACATTCCTAGTGTCCATATTCCTATGCAAAACTGTTTTTAAGTTAAAGACCCTAAAAGCATTTACCCAGCTCAGGTTATACAAATTTCAAAAAGTAGTTAACATTTTTTAAATTTTAAAAAAGTTCAACAAGTTGACAAATAAAAGGAAAATCTTCCAGTGGACTGATCAAAATGGTAACAAAATTACTGTCAAAACCATTAAAAAAAAAAAAAAGATGGTCCTCTATTAATTAATAGATCTGACAATTTTTCATACAATAACAAGGAAAGGTCAGAAAAAAATATATTTTAAAATGAACTACTGAAAACAGGGACAATTCAAAATGACCACCCAGCAGCACCATCCAGGAAAAATAGTACAGCAAGGTTACTACTTACCCAGCCCTTTTCTAAATTCTGTTTTGCTAGGCTTAAAATGTAAAGACAGACTCTCTCACAGATTTATAATCCCAGGAAATTGGTCATCACTTAGTTATTAAAGAAGTCAACAGTGATCACCTTCTTAGAAGACAAAAGATATTTGAGTTCCCTGGTCTTTTAGGCCCAAAGTCTGCCCTCACAACCACCTGACTTTTATAAGATACAACCAAGTTTGTATGCAAAGGGGAAAGATGAGTTCCCTTTTGACTCTTAAAGAGAATGAGGCCATAGTTTTCCTTCCAGTAAATCAATTTTGTCAATCCTTAAAGGCTTTCTGTGACACCTGGCCTGGTGTAATACCAACACTCAGGAGGCTTAGGCTGGAGGAGTGCCATGAGTTTGAGGCCAGCCTGGGCTACACAGTGAGGTCATAATAAGCCTGAACTACAAAGCAAGACACTGTCTCAAAGGGGAAAAACAAACAAACAAACAAAGCTTTCAGAGACCAAGGCTTTCAGAGCCCTAGGCATCCATCAGGCATCTTGGTCCCCTCCTATCAGAGAACTGAATGTGGACAGCTCATTTGCCAAACTCCAAAACTAGGAACCACAAGCCAATTAGGGGGTATGAGGCTGATAAATATTTGTGGAATTAAGTAAACTACTAAATGAGATCTGAAATAAACACTATTCTGCAGTTTAAGGGCAATGTTGGAATACAGAAATAGGGGGCTAAATTTCAAAGTTATTTTAAAACAGGGTCCATTTGCCCCTAACTTGGTTAATAAATCAATACATTATACAAAAGAAACAAGAAGGGAAACTGGCCTATAAAACTGCAAAGATAGTAAACCTTTTTATAAAGTTAGTTTAACTGGGATTTTTCAAGCAGGTTAATTCTCAAATGTTATTTATACATGTATTTACAGACATGACTGTCAATAGACACATCGCATATATCAAAAGTGTAGCAAATATGATACTTCGAACTATTACTATACATATTGAGCATCACTAATCCAAAAATCCAAAATGTTCCAAAGTCCAAAACTTTTTCAGAACCAATGACACAAGTCATTTCACACCTGATCTCATGTGACAGATCAAAGCCAAAATGCAGGAGCTCTAAACATATTGTATAAAATTACCTGTAGGCTATGGACATAAATTTCACGTTTAAACTTAGGTTGCCTCCCTAAGAGAGCTTATAATGTATATGCATGTAATCTAAACTCCGAATAAATCCATAACACTTCTGGTCCCAAGCATTTCAGATAAAGTATATTCAATCCGTACTAAAATATATGTCTCTGAAGAAGGCACAGTGATCAAATTATTATAATTTAAGGCCAAGAATCCTTTATTGTTTTACATTTGGAAGATGTTAACAGAAGATAATAATGGCAGGATTGTGAGTGAACCAACCTGTAAATAAATCATTACAAACAGTTTTATGCAAAAGATAAATTAGGATCATTATATCAAGATTCACAATGGGGGCTGGGGATTTAGCTCAGTGGTGCTGCTGCCTGCCTCAAAAGCACAAGGTCCTGAGTTTGAAACCCAATACCAAAAAAAAAAAAGATTCACAATGGATTTCTCTGAATTGCCATTTCTCTTAACCTTAACTATTATTCAAACTACACAAAATTATTTCACATGCACACCTCTTAAGGAAAACAAGTTGAAAAAACCCTACATGTTTGTACTTAGTATCTGTCCAGCCACCACAGAGTTCTTGACATGTAGCTAACATACAGGCCCTATCTTTAAGGTCGTTCTTATTTTCATCCGTTGAAATTAAATCTAGTTCTCCATTGCAAATTCAGAAAGAAACTTGATTAATTTGCTAGATAAAAGCACAACCTTTTCTACTTCTGAAGTGTATGTTTAATACCCAACTAACCAGCTTACGTGCCTTACAGACATCAGTGCAGTAGTGTGTTGTGCTCCCCCTATTGGTTAATATTAAAAACAACAATGAATTCCCCAGGGATTGCTTTAAAGTTCTGGGGTTCAAAAGCAAGTTGATGATTTTTATATTTAAAAACATGAGCCAAATCAACAGTTGTTAAGCAAACCTGCCATGCAATAGTCAGATTCCATCACAAGATGAAAAATAAAGGTTGACAAATGACAAATATAAACTAAAGGACAAAAAAATATGCTGAAGTCTTGACTGCTAAACAATGAATAATTAAAGCCAAAAGCAAAGAACACCAAGAAACAGAGCAACATCCTTTAACTAACACAATGGCATGAAATCAATTCCATTTTAATAGCCCTTAAGGGGGTAAGAATTATTTCCCTGCCTCCAGTGCCAACCTCAAGCTGTTTCCTAAGGAAGCCAAGTAATGGCGATCAACAATGTCTGGAGAATTAATAAAAGAAATTAAGACTAAGAGCTATATTAATATAAGTCAGAGAGCTATTTATAACAATTTGGAGCCAGTTTCAGAGGAGCTTCAATTTGGCACCTCATAAGTGTGTGTATATATGTAATATATACAAAATGATCTAGATTCATCACAGATATTTTATATATTTCAAAAGACGTATTCAGCTCAAAAAGGAAGCTGGGCAATGAAAGAAGACCGTGAACTCACTGCACACAAATGTGATTGCACTTGCTGCTCGGGCCCATTGGGTAAACTAGCTCGGGAGTTAGAACTCACAGGTGTGTGTGCTCTTGGGCGAGTAACCTAACCTGTGGTGTATTAGCTGTAAAATGGGGCGGGTGGGGTTTTTATTACAGATTTAATGTGATGCTTAAGTGCGACTGTGCCACTATGAACAGAAGTGTCTGCGCGGAGCAGAGGCTCAACAAACATCAATCAATCATTATTACCCAAAAGAAAGCCTTGTTCACACTGAAGTAACCGTCTGCTGTGAGAAGTACCATTACAGGAAGATTAAAAGCCCTGACCCGGGCCCGGGATTTAGTTCAGTGGTTCTGCTGCCTACTTCGTACGCACAAGGTCCTGAGTTCGATCCCCATTACTTAAAAAAAAAAAAAAAAAAAAGCCCTGTCCCGATTTTACTGCATGTGGAGACCTATCTCCTCCCAGACCGCTCCCCAAGGAACTCAGCAAACACCAGGTTCCTCCTCTGGGCCGCCTCTCCTACAGCTCCCCCCCACACACTCCCCGCTCCTCTCCGGTCTCCGTGGGCCTGGGACAAGCAGTGCCAACACCTGACATGGAAGTCATTCAGTCCTCACAGCAACTTCGTGGGGCTGGTACAGCTAAGGAAATGGGGCGATTTTCTTCTACCAGCTTTCTGGGTAGATATAAAATCCATTAGATTTTACTTAGCGAAGGTAGTTCGTGCTTGACACGCCGGCTCCCTACACTAAATAATTCTAGAAAGTGGGGCAAATGCCCTAATAAGAACAAGCCGCAATCACATTCTTCTAGCGACAGCCCCAAGATTTCCAAGTTTAACCGAAACGAGTTAACACATGAAGAGAGTCTTCCACATACACCGGGGCGCGCGGCTAAGTCAGCCCGGACAGCCGCACCCGAGGGCGCTGCCAGCGGGAAGCGCAGATCGCGAAGGTGCGCAGGTCCCTGAGCTGCGGTCTCTGCCGCCGCAATTCATTGCAAACCCACAACAAACCTTTCCCAGGGACGCTGTCACGCGCCGGGAGAGAAGGGGCCAGCGCGCCCCACAAAGGTCAGAAGGAACCGCGGAGAGGAAGAGTGAGGGCATGCGAGGACTCCTCCCTGGCACTGAGCATCGCCACGAGCGCTGCCCACCCGCGCGTCGCTGGCCACAGGTGCCCGCTCCTCCGAGCGTAAACACCGCAGACAGACACCGCCCTGAGGAGGCCGGAGCTCCGCAGCCAGCCGCAGAGACCCCGGCCGAGAAGCAGACACCGAGCTCGCGCGCCTCGCGGACCCGCACCGCGCACCCTGCAGAGCCCGCGGCCAGCAGCGCTGAGGAGCCTGGGCCCGCACGCACGTACCTCGGAGGCGTGTGTCACGAGCAGATCCACCCGCTGCAAGTTGCAGGACAGCAGAGAAAGTTTCCCCACCCAGCGCTCGCCTCCGGCAGCAGCTGCGCCTCGGCGCAACTACGCCATCCGGACAGGCCGAGGACTTTCACCTCCTGCAGGGAGCTCCAGGAATCGCGCAGGGAAAGTGGCCTGGCGCGAGAGCCGCAGACTTCTCTCCCTCACTCCTTGGGAAGGGGAAAGTGTCTCTCCGCGTCCCCAAAACCCTCGATTTCCCCCATCGGGCCGAGCCAGCGCGCTCCCGCTCCCTCTTACACGCGCGGGCGGGGCCGGGCAGGGCGCCACAGCAATCAGCGCGCGGGGGGAAGGGCGCCTCGCCGCTGCGCCCCCACGGGGGCTCGGGGCCGCCCAGAAACTCCTCCTCCCGCCTCCTGCCTCCCGCCTCTTCTCTCCTCCCCTTCGCCTCCAAGGCTGATGGATGAGCCCCGAGAGCTGCTCTAGCCTACGTCGCCCTTGGGCAGAAAAGGCAGGACAGGCGAGCAGGAGCTTGAGGCCCCCAGGTTGTGGTGGCAAGTGGGGCCCTCTGTCCTGGGAGAAGGGAGGGGGACACGCGGCGCGAAGTCCAGGGAGCGCTCCCCCGAACTGAGTTCTTCAGACTTCCCCGGACTCTCTGGAGAAGGGTTACCTTTTGGTTCCTGGATCTGGACATAAAAATTCTAAAACCTCAATAAGCTGATCATACCTTCTTGCTCACTCCCCAGCACAGCCCCCATGCACACGTTCATTCTGGCCCTGTTTAGTTTTTTTCCCCAACCTCCGATCCTGCTTTTTAACTCAAGATATGCTCTGATGGTGGGCACCGGCAGAGTCTTGCATCTTGCCCTCTTTTACAACTGGGAGTGTATTACCGAGCAGTTTCCCCTGCTAGCTAAATAAATTAATACAAATAATGGAACTAGGTCAGTATTACTGGCATTACGCTAGATCAGCACGATATAAATGACAGGTGCACGGAGTAAGGTCCCGAGTGCATGTGCCTGTGAACTGCACCCTGCAGGAGCTGAATGCAGTAATCAGTTTTCATACTCTTGTTTACACCTCGTTTTTCTATTTAAAAGTATCCTTAAATCACAGAACATTCTTACAAACAGGGAGATGAAATGACCACCAACAGACTGGGGATTCAAACACCAGACTTTCAAACCTGACTCTGCCACTGGAGTGTGGGACTTTCCACAAATGGCTTAAATTCTTCAAATCTTTTTTCACCTCCATAAAATGGGTAGTTTGGCCTAGGAGACTTCTCCCAAAAGTGCTGTGTGGTTCTAGGCCTTTAATATGATGGGAAGTCTAATGGAGAGGATTCTTATACTATGACTTACACTATTATTTCAAAAGTTTTCAGTTACCTATTTTGAGAGAACAGGAAATATTTCTCACCTCTTTCTTTTGTATGAGGTGTGACCAAACTATAAAATGAATATTTAAATTTTTAAAAATTTATCACAGGAAAAGACACATCGCCATTAATACCCCTCAAAACTCACTTTGTGCATTTTTTAGTTTTTGGATTTTTTGTTTGTTTGTTGTGAGACAGCATCTCACTATGGAGTTCAGGCTGGCCTTGAACTCACTATGTAGTCCAAGTTGGCCTCAAACTCCCTGACTCAGTCTCCCAAGTGCAGGGATTACAGGTGTACGCCACCACACCCAGCCAAAACTCACTTTAAACACACTTATCCTATCATTCTTGTCACTTTCTGAAGCAGTTCCAGAAGTCCTACTCTGTCTTATCGGGTGTGATCAACAATACAGTGAAGGCTGCTGCTGAGTGTCATCCTAGGGAAAGGCAGGCTCCCAAAAACATTATGGTGTGTTCTTATCCACCTTATTCACTGGATCTGGTACCAAGTAACTTCTTCTGGCTCTCCCCCAAAGTCAAGATAGTCGTGAAAGGTAAATGTTTTGAATTGATTCAGGATATCACAGCCATGACAGCATAACCAAAGACAAGAAAGAAGACCCTAGAAGTGCTTCAGAAAGTGGCAAGATGGATGGAATTAGCTTGAAGTGGGGGATTAATAGTAATGTGTCTTTTACCTTAACAAATTATTCTAATTTAAAAACATATCCTACAGCCAGGTGTGGTGGTGCGTGCTTGTAATCCCAGCACTCAGGAGGCTGAGGCAGGATGATCACTACAAGTTCAAGACCAGCCTAAGCTACATACAGAGTTCAAGGCCAGTCTGAACACATAGTGAGACCCTGTCTCAAAAAACCAAAACAGGAGGTCCTGAGTCACAAAACACGCCGAATCAGCCCACTGCAGACAGGCAGGTTTGTGCACGCCTTACCAACGTCCTGAGTCACAAAGAAGATGCCTAATCACCCCGCTGCAGACAGGCAGCCACCTGGTTCCACACTACAAAGATGCAGAGGACACGAGACCACTAGACCATGGTACTGAGTCCCGCTGCTCCCAGCCCAGATGTAGGGGCTTCTGAGCCATCGTCCCACTGCTCCTGGTCCAGAGGAAGGGGCTTCCCGGTCACCATCCCTCCAACTGCTCCCAGCCCAGAGGAAAGGGCTTCGGGGCCACATTCTGTCCCGCTGCTCCTGGCCCAGAGGTAGGGGCTTCTGAGCCACGATCCCACTGCTCCTGGTCCAGAGGAAGGGGCTGACCAGCCACCATCCCTCCCGCTGCTCCCAGACTACAGGAAAGGGCTTTTGGGCCACCATCCCTACTGCTGCTCCTGGCCCCTGTCCCACCTCTCCCAGCTCAGAGGAGGTAATC
>NW_004624742.1:5847781-5862907 GCF_000247695.1 Heterocephalus glaber | reverse complement strand
CTAGGAATGGGGAAAAATAAGAACCAAGATGCATTATGTAAAGGTACAATTCCCAATGAGAAATGTAATTGTGTTGTATATCTAAAATGTACCAATAAAAGAATTTAACAACAACAACAACAAAAACATGGTTTCTAGTTTTGTTGCTGTTGTTCTGTTCTGTTCTTGTGTTTATTTCTTCCTTTCTCTTTCCCTCCTGTCTTTTCCACCAGTTTCTCAAAGTTTGTAGGATCTTCCTTTGTCCTCCAGTCTTGCTTCTAATCTCTTCCTCTTCTTCTGTTTCTCTATTCCCCCACTCCCACCCCTTTCGAATCTTCTCCCCATGGGTAAAATCACCTTATTATTTTATTTATGGTAAAATAACCATATTATTTATTGCATATAATTTTCTGGTTCATTTTAGATTTTGATATATAACCACAAATCTAGTTCATATGGTTAAAGGTGGCAAATAAACAATTACCAGTGTTTGTCATTTTCTAGGCTATATTTGATGCTATTGTTATTGCTGATTGTACTACTCTAGCCCAGGTGACATAATTGTGCTAATCAGTTGTCCTTCCCAGTTTACCAAGATTGAGATTGCCTAAGGGTCTTAAACAACAACAGCAACAAAACTATAGGCCAGTGCCAAAGAACCGATGGCTGACCCAACTAGGTAGAAACTTCTCATCTCCAATAAATTGAAGAGGAAGGATCTTGCAACAGACTGAAAACCCAAAAGCCAGCTACACCTGGAAGACATCTTTGAGAAGTAGTCATTTCCTAAGGGTTCTGAGTACTGGCAATAAAGCTACCCCCACCATAAGCAATTTACAAGCATCAACCCAGGAATTAAATTTAAGAAAAAAAATAGAAAATGAGAAGACACATAAACAAGATGTAACCCTCCCAGACTTTCAGTTCACCAAAGGCAAACCCAGGGGGCAATGAGGTGTAACAATCCAAAAGCCACCCACCCAGACTCTCTGAAATGGTAACAGTGGAAGTAACAAACCAGATGAAGGAGGCTCTGAAATTCTAAAATCTAAAGAAGGAGAAACACTTTATAAAGGGTCTGGTTACTCCCCAAGTGAGAGACAGGAAAGAAGCACTCATTAGCTTACACAATACCCTCCCTTCCACTTACTTCTTCCCTTTGAGAAAGGACAGCACACCTCTTTTTCCTCTGCCTTGGGTTCCCTACCCAGCATAGTCCTGCTGGCACTACCTTAAATTTTCTCTATGTCACATTAAAACACCTTCAACTGTGTTTATAAAATCAAACAAACTTAACTATTCAGGCTCTGTGTTTAAAGAGAGGAGAAAAAACTTGGAGTTTTATTTTAGTTAGTTAGTTGGTCAGTTAGTGAGACAAGATCTCACTATGCAGTTGAGGCTGAACTTGAACTCACGATGGAGCCCAGGCTGGCTTAGAACATGCAGTGAACCTCCTACCTCAGTCTCCCTAGTGCTGAGATTACAGGCATGGGCCACCACATTCCACTTTTATATTTTATTTATTTTTTAAAGTGTTTTATCTTTGGTATGGGTGTGTATGTGGTGCTGGGAAGGGAACTCGGGGCCTTACATATGCTAGGCAAATACTCTACCATTGACCTACATTCCCAGTGCTACAGCTCTATGCACTCCTTATGGCTTTTTGTTTCCCCCTCTTTTCTCTTCACCAGATTTTCTCACATGTCTTAGTTCAGGCTACTGTAACAGAAATACCATAGCCTATGTAGCTCAAACAGAAAATATACATCTCTCACAGTTCTGGATGCTGGAAAATTCAAAATCAAGATACCAGATTTGTTAAGAGCCTACTTCCTGATTCCTTGCTGTGTCCTCACATGGAAGAAGGAGTGGAGAGCTTTCTTCAGTCTCTTTTATGAAGCCACTAATCCTACTTATGAGGGCTTCACCCTCAAGACCTAAAGCACCACTCAAAGGCCCAACCCCTAATAACATCACAGGGTTTAATACTTCAAAATATGAATTTAAGGATACACAAATAGTCCATATATCAGGGTTCACTAGAGGAACAGAATAGATAGATAGATAGATAGATAGATAGATAGATAGATAGGTAGATAGTAGATAGATTTACAAGGTAGGCTTAAAATGGGAGACCTAGAGGATCCAATCAAAAGTCAAAGGTTTGTCGCTCATTGCAGAGTCTTATGCGAGTCTCCATCAGGAAGCCTGGAGGCAGATGCCCAAAAGTGATGGTGAAGACTGGAGCTCCTCTGAAGAAGCAGAAATGAGATTTCCTTCTTCTTTCCCCTTTTATTTCATTCAGACTACTAGCTTATTGGTTGCTTATTGGTTGGTTGGTGCCACCCACATCCAGAGTGGGTCTTCCTGCTTCAGCAAGTCAATCATCCAGACACACCCAAAACTGTGCTAAACTAATCCAATAGGCATCTCTTATTCATTCAAGTTAACACCACAATTAACTATCACAATCCATAACATCCTGCTTTTCCTTGAATGTAATGTTGCTCATTTTAAATGCACAAACGGAACATATATATTTATAGAGTTCATATACATTTGTAAAAGTGAATATATAGTATTTAATGACACAGAGCTGTATATTTTTTATTTATTTATTTATTTATTGGTACCAGGGATCGAACTCGGGTCCTTGCGCTTGCACAGCAGGCGGCAAAACCACTAAGCTAAATCCCCAGCTCCAGAACTATGTATTTTTAAATGGTTAAGACAGCAAATTTTATCTTATTTGTATTTTACTACAATTTAGAAACTGAGAAAGATACAGAGAAATCCTATAGGCTTTTACTTATTTTTGCCCAATGTACATTTCACAAAACTATGGTACTATATAACAACCTGGATATTGATACTGATTAGATTCATCAAATTAATTATTTCTTTCTTTTTTCCCCAAGGGTGTAGAAGGGCCCATGGCATGAGCCCACTGGAGCCTTGCACACTTACCTGGCTGAAGCTTCTAGAATATTCTGATCCACAAACAGCCATCCATCTAATCTGTACATTTCCCCCGTTTCACTTGTACTTATTTGTGTGTGTGTTGTGAATATTTAGCTATACACAATTTATCATGTTTGTTCACCAAAGTCAAGGTTCTAAACAATTCTGTCAGTACACAAATCTCTCATGTTGCCATTTTATAACTATGCATGCCTCCTTTTCATGCTTGCTCCCATTTTTAGTCCCAGAAAATCCCTAATTTGTCTACTATTTTTAAAATTATGTTATTTCAAAAATATATATAAATGGGACCACACATTTCATACCCTCTTGGCACTATCTTTCCTTCAGTATAATTCCCTGGATATTTTTACAAGATAATGTGTATATCAGCCATTCACTCCTTTTTATGCTGAATAGTGTTTCATGTAACTTTTTTAGGATGCTAAAACTCTCTATAATCATAATGATAATAATTATTATTCTATAAAATAAGAACAAACATGGGGGAGAAGCCTATTTTCCTGCTAAGTCTGGTCCCAGAGAGAAAGGAAAGGGTGGGCTGTCAGGGGAAAGTGCAAGACTATGAAATCAGCAAAATCTCTTCAGTATGGGCTCTCATGGTAGAGAGAGGTGTATAGGGGGAAGACGTGGTGGGATCTCCAAAGAGACCAGTGTGGCCAAATTCCTTTTACTTACATTGCAATGTCTGTGGTCCTTCCCCTCCTAGTCGCAGGGTCCTGTGTCTTTCTCGGTAGTGGGCACCTGGAGCGGCTGGCTGGGCGCTCCGCGGGGCCCCACCTGGCCTGTCAGCAGGCTATAGAAGCGATCCTGGGCCTGTGCATCCCATATTCCACTCCTCAAGGAAGTGTAACAAATGCAGAGGGCCTGGCGGGGCAGCCTGTAGTCTCTCGGCTCAAAAGCCTCTGGCCCTCTGGACCCTCTGGACCCTGCGGGGCAGCCCCAGAACTGAGTCCTGGGGGTCTCCCACCAGAGGCAAAGTGCACCGGAAATTTTTGCCCACAGGGCTCAGGCCACCCTTTGCTTCCAGGCGCAAGCAAAGAGCGTGCGGGAGAACCTCTGTCCTCATGGGCTGCTCGGGCCAGCCCTGCACCCTGGGGACATGAGGACATCATTAGGCAGAGCTGAGCTGGCTGCTGCAGGCTCCTGTGCTCTCTGGAGCACGCTGGAAGCTCCAGTCTCCCTCCTGGCCTTCTCATTGATGGTCAGGAACACAGCCCTGCTTGGAGAGGCTTAGCCAGTGCCTTGAACTTTCTATCTGACCTTGAAAGGAAGACAGTGTCAGAAAATCTGCAGAGAGCTCTTGACAGAAGGGTGCTGTCTTTCCTCTTTGTTAAAGTGAGCAGAATACACCTAGATGCTTCTTTCTATCTTTCTCATGTAATAAATTTTATACAGTGGGTCTGGCCGCTAATCCTTTGAGGGGCATCTAGGTTGATCCCAGCCCAGCTTTTAGCTATTATGAATATACTGCTATGAAAAAGCTTATATCTAGATTTTTGAAGTTTTATAGGGTTTTTTTCCCCCTCATAAGAATTATTTTCCAACAGTTTGTTGTACCAATTATCTTTGAAACATCACTGGATGTTCTTTCAACTTTTCTCTAACCTTGAATCTTCAAAATACAAAGTCTACAAGGGAGAAAATTTCACTGGAAATGCTGAATTAACTTTGCACTTGACCTGGGATAGTCTCAGGTTTCACTGTGTTGGACAGAAACCCTTTTCAATTCCCTTCCCCCTTCCCCAGAGCTAAGTGTATGTTATCTTTTAATTTTTTTTCTTTAAAAAAAGAAAAAAAGACATATTGAGGCTCCAAAGCTGGCTCTTCAGATATCTGACTTTTGTCAAATAATTCCAGATTCAACTCAGCTGGAATTTTTAATATTGCTTGAGTTCATTTACATACTTGCCTGGTTGCTTTTTCTCATTCACATGGGGTGTGTGTGTGTGTGTGTGTGTGTGTGTGTGTGTGTGTGTGTGTTAGGGGGGTTTTTGCTGGGCAATCTCTACAACTGAGTTACACTCCAGCTCGTGCTCTCTCTCTCTTTTTTTTTTTTTTGCTAACTGGTATTTCTGCTTCTGAGATTCTTTTTTTCAGAGGACATACTAATTTTTACAATAGAATTCTGCAGCTCCACAGTTTTTATGGGTATTGTGCTGTCACACTGGCCTGCTGGGACACTGTGCAGCAAGCAAGTACCATGCTTCTGTGGTGTAGCATCAGCACGTTTTGGGGGAAATGCCCACTTGATTAGGAGAAGAGGTGTATTATTTGGAAAGGCTAAAGGCCTCAAAAGCCTAGTTTGTTGAAAGTTTAGCTAACTTTAGGAAAGCTCGTACACACACACACACACACATGAAATGCATCATGTCTCAAAGACCCTGATGTGACACAGTTCTGATCTGATGATGGAATATTTTCACTGACAGCATAGTGGTTCATTAAGCTCAACTCAACCTCATAATTACATAATTGTGACAAGATTAACTGAGTGGACCATCCAAATGTTCTGAAGGTCAACAGAGGGCCTCTCTGTCCACTAATACTTTCACTCTTCAGTTATTTTTAGGCTGACTTGGTGAGAATGTGCTGTGCAGTCATGCAGAGGATTATACATGTTTTGTTCCAAGACTCATTTATGACTATTGTGTGGACTGAATTGAGCACAACTTACCAACCATAGGCACAAAGTAGAACATTGCTCTTCAAAAGAAAGAACAGGTCTTGTTTTTTTTTTTAATCTTCACAATAGAGAAAAATTCAAAGAATGCTATAAATGCATCAACATGCAGAATTGATCATTGTTAACATTTCGACAAACTATCATTTCTATAAGAAATAAAACATTACAGATAAAATCAAAGTCCCCTTGACCTTTCTCTCAATCCCAATCTAGACCACTTTCCCTCACCATCTCTTCAGAAGCAACCACTTTTATGAATTTATTATGTATCTTTCTAGCGTGTTGTGTTATACTCTTACATATGTGTGTATGTATTGAAAGTCAGAGACAGTGAGAAGAGCACAATGCTATTAGCATGAAAATGTTGCATAAACAGCACATGATGTATAACTTGATTTTTTTAGTTTACACTATACTTTTTTTCTGTGTGGGAGATTGAACTTAGTGCCTCACTCATGCTAAGCAAGCACTCTACCACTGATCTTTATTCTCAGTACTATTGGTACTGGAATGCCAGGATTGGATCCCAAGGTGACAGAGAATCTCAAAACAAGGACAGGGAAGAGGTAGGGTGCAAGAAAATTTATTTAAAAGATAAAAAGTCAAGAAAGTAAAGCTCCTGCTACCTGGGAGGAAGTTCTGAGTAGGATATCTATGAGGGCTCTTTGTCTAGAGGTTTTTAAAGAATTTAGAAGGGACCTCAGGCTGTTGTATTAGCAATACAATCTCTACCCTATAGGAGGAGACTAGGTATTATTTAGGGTCCAATCTGCAGTGTCCATGCAGTACCATGCAGGACCCATGCACCCTTGAGTCAATGGCCCACCTACATGCTCTAGGGAGGTCCTAGACAATTGCAGGACACTTAACAGATGTTGCTATAAGACCACCAAGCAGACTCCATTTTAGGCTTCCCAGATCTACTTTGGGGTCGCTATCCTTACTGCCTAGTAGAATTCTAACTCCTGTCTCACTAATTTCTGTTACACTATGATTTTTAAATCTACTTGTGTTGTATATGTGTACATTTAGCCCTCTATATCCTCAGGTTCTGCCTCAGTGGATTCAAGCAACCAGAGATTGAAATTTTTTAAAAAACTGTATCGGTATTGAACGTGTACAAATTATTTTTCCTATCATTATTCCCTAAACAACACAACGTAAGAACTATTTGCATAGCATTTACATTGTATTCAGTATTATAAGTAATAGAGAGTAGGTTGTGTGCAAATACTAATAAATCATTTTATATAATGGGCTTGAGCTTGTGCAGATTTGTGCCTCTTCACAGGATCACAGAACCAATCCCACACCGATAGTAAGTGATGACAGTACTTGGTTCATTTCTCTTAACTGTTATGTAATATTCCTATATTAAAATACCAATTTTATAAGTTCCCTTAAAGATGGCCATTTGAATGGTTTCTACTTTCTACTATTACAATGTTTCTGTAAACAAGAGGTGTCTATACCTGTATCACAGTTCACTTGTACGACAATTTCTCCAGCCTATGATACTTAACTAGGAGTGGAATTGTTAGGTTGAAAGGTACAAACAATTAAACCTTTACAGATACTGCCAACACATACCCCTCTCCTTGGGGCTGTATTAATTTAGATTTCCTGTGATAGATTGAGACATTCTACTTTTCCACAACCACCCCAACATTGATACTGTTAGACTTTACAACTTTTTAAATTTGAAGGGCCATTTGCCTTTCTCAGACTCCTGGTAAAGTTTAACATAGTTTCAGATTTGTTAACCATTTGGTTTTACTCCCAGGATACTTGTTAAATTTTTAGACAAAGCAAATCTTAAAAGAAATGTAAGGAGAGGAGTAAGGAGATTTTGGTCAAAGGATGCAAGTTTAAATTAAACAGGAGAAATAAGTTTTTGAGATCTATCACATGATAAATAAGTATTTGAGTTAATAGTAATTATTGTATATTTCAAAATTGTTAAGAGAGTAAACTTCATATGTGTTCATCACAAAGAATAAATATGTTAGGTGATGGATATATCAACTAGCTTGATTTAATTATTTCACAATATACACATTACACTTTGTAAAAATAACCAATTACTATTGGCCAATTAATCTTTTTATTTAAAAAAAGGAAATTTGAAAAGCAGTTTCGATAAAAACCAGTAGCACTAAAAAATTTTGGGTACAGTATATAGGTAGTTAATATCAATGTTAGTACTTTAAATTTTTGTACTTTGGGGCATCATGGGGTATAAAATGTGTTGAATTTTCTTCAACAATAAGTCAAAATAATTTCCAAAAAAGCATTTCCGAAATAGTACTCTGCTGAAGAGAACATCAGACACTAAGAGTTTAAAAATACACAGTAAAGAAAAACAACAAAATACACAGTCAGTACTTATTTCTACTAATCAGTATTTCTTGTGGGGTTTTTTGTAGGGACTTTTCAGGTTCAAAATCAAATACTTTTAATGCATGTCTTGTCTCAGGTGACTTTTCTGAGAACTTGCCAGCAAGGTCTACACGCAAAACTTCTCCGCCGTCTCTCTGATGTATCCTGGTGTTTTGTTTTGTTTTTATCAACAAACATTTGCAATATATCATAGTTACATTTGGGGGGTTGCTATATGGATATAGCCTTATATAGCATGTTTTGATCATTTTCAATCCCTTTATCTCCCCTCCCTGACCTCCCTTCTATCCCTACCGGAGTCCCTCCATCTCCAACAAATTTGCCTTTTTGTTTCCTATCATTCTCCTTTTTAAACTCTTTTATGTATTTACGTTATAGGTTTCTTATATAAGAAAAACCATGAGATATTTAACTTTCTGTACCTGACTTATTTCACTTAACATTATGGTCTCAAGTTCCACCCATTTTCCTGTATAAGGCAAGATTTCATTCACCTTTTTGACTGAATAGTATTCAATTGTGTATATACTCCACATTTTCTTTATCCATTCACCTCTTTATGGGCATCTAGGCTGTTTTCAGAGTTACAGAACCATAACCAGAAGAAATACAGAATAGCCAAAACTATCCTGAGTAAGAACAAAACAAGAGGTATCACAATTCCAGATTTCAAATTATACCTCCAAGCTATTGTAACAAGAACAGCATGGTACCAGCACAGAAACAGATATGTTTTTTCCATGGTGTAGACCAATGGAACAGAACAGAAGACACAGAAACAACCCCCTGTACCTTCAGCCATCTGATTTTTCATAAAGGGTCAAAAACATACATTGGAGAAAAGATAGTGTCTTTAATAACAAAAGGTGCTGGAAAAACTGGTTATTTGCTTGCAGAAGACTAAATCTAGACCCGTATCTCTCACCCTGTACTACTATCAAATCAAAATGGATCAAAGACTTAGATATAAAAACAGAAACATTGAAACTGCTAAAGATAACTTCAGGGAAACACTTGAAGCCATAGACACAGGCAAAGACTGGACAGGGGATTTAGCTCAGTGGTTCCGCTGCCTGCCTTGCAAGTGCAAGGTCCTGAGTTCCATCCCCGGAACCAAAACAAACAAACAAACAAAAAGACACAGGCAAAGACTTCCTGAACAGAATTCCAATAGCATGGGAAATGATACCTAGAATCAACAAACAGGATTTCATCAAAGTGTTCTGGTTTTGACTACAATTTTAAAAAAGAATATTGAGTGAAGTTGTACCAACCTTGAGTTTTCAACTGGAAAGTAACACATACAACTCTTGAATATCAAGAAACTGCTTTTACTCTTTTCTTGCTCTGTTGAATTGAATTCTGTGTGAAGTTAGGTAGTATAGTAGGTGTTACTTTCTTTTGTCTTGGTTTTCTTGAAACAGAGTTTCACTATGTAGGCTATACCAGCTTTGAATGAGCTATATAGTCCAGACTGGCCTTGAACTTGTGATCCTCCTGCTTCAGCCTCCCAAGTACTGGGATTATAGGTGTGCACCACCACACTTGGCTAAATGTTATATTAAAAAAAAGGTTCTGGGGCCAGGGATTTAGCTCAGTGGTTCTGGCACCTGCCGTGCAAACACAAGGTCCTGAGTTCAATCCCCGGTTCCAAAAAACAAAACAGAAAAGTATCACATAAGAAAAACTACACTTTGACTATTTCCACCTTGCAATATATATATATTCTTGTGGGTTTCTTTTTTTTTCTGGAGATTGAATTTGAGGCCTTTGCATTGAGCTACATCACTAGATTTTAAAATTTTTAAATTTTAAAACAGGGTGTCAGTCGCTAAACTGCCCAGGGTGGGTTTGAACTTGTGATGGTCCTGCCTCAGCCTCTCAGAGTGCCGGGGTTACAGGCCTGCTCCACTATGCCCAACTGTAAAATGGATTCTTAACTCACTCTTTGTTATGCTTTGTGTCTAGATGTCACCCCAAAGACTCATGTGGTCACAGGGCTTTTTCAAAGGTGGCTGAATCTAGAGGTGTGATGCTGGGATTAAGGGTGTGGTGTGTCACTACTAAATCAGTCCACTGATTGGTAGACTGCATAAGATAAAAAGGGGCAGAAAGATGGTGTTAGGCTCCCTTGTTGCTTTTGCTACTGTGTAGGCATCACAAACTGTTTCTCTTCTTCGATGCCCCTCTGCCATGTGCCACTCTGCCTTAGAGTCAACCAATTACGGGCTGAAACCGCTACAAACTGTGAGCTAAATAAACCCTTTCCTCTTTAACTTTGGATGTTGGGTATTTTGAGAGAAGTCAAAGGATGAGAGAGGGAGATAGACCCTTTAGGCCTCTCTCCCAGTGACCCACCTCCTCCAACCAGGCTTCACCTCCCAAAATCACATTTAGCTGTAAACTCTTCAGTGGACTAATCCACCCCCATGATCCATTCACCTCCCCAAAGCTCCACCAATGGGTACATGAGGCTTTGGGGGGCATATAGTTATAAACCATAACAAACATTAACCAAAAACATTAAATATAAAATGTCTGATATTTAATATCAGCATAATAACCTCAATATTAACATGAACATAGTAAAGCCTTTGAGAGATTCTGAAGTAAAGAATCCCATCTAACATTTCGGGGGCTCACTTTGTTACCCAGGCAGGTCTTAAACTTGTGAGCTCAAGTGACACTCCTGCCTCAGTCTCCCCAGTGGCTGGGACTACAAGCTCACAATAACACTCTGGACTCCCATTTATTTATTTATTTTTAAGAGTAGGAAAAACTTATTAGGAGAAAGAAAGGTTCTGCCTAAGAGAGACAGAAGGGGAACCAGAAAGTGGGTTGACCGCCCACCCCACTTTTCAAGGATGTTTTGTACAGCAAAGCCATGTGGTGAGGCGAGTAAAAGGGGGACAAACCTATAAGACCCAATGGAAATTTACAAGGCGGGCATGAGGTGGGGTAAAACCACAACCAACCAATAAGGTTACAAGTACAGCCACCCAGGTAACATTGATTAAACTCCCATTTATTTTTAACCCTAAATATTCCAAACTTTTTAAAATCCCAGCACACTTTTTTAAAAGGTAATACCTATAGAAGTAATGCTCTGTAGAGCATGGTTAGGGAAATTCAGATAAAAGATAATAAAAAGGATTTATTATTTGATTTAAACAATCCATTTCACTAATGTATTTCATCTACCATCATTTCCCCTACTGGTGACAGACACCTACTAAAATTAAGTTCCAGAATGTTGACTCATCAGTGTCTGAAAAATGGTTCAAGATTCAAGCCCTAGTTCCCGTATGTATCACTTACCTCCTACAAACAGCCTTGGATTTAGCCCTTAAAAACTGATAAGAAACTCTGACCTAAGACCCTACCCTCAACCCCAGCCCCACCTTGAGTCAAGTGCTGGCTTTGTAATCTGAGTCAAATATCTTGAGTGACTTCTCCAGAGCCCCAGTGTGAAGATGAAGTCCTGTTAAGTTTCACAACATAATAAAGAAGCTTGCTGAAATATCACTATATACAGTGTATTCGTCAGTTTTCCCACTGCTAGAACCTGATACCTGCAACTTGAAGGATGAGAGGATTATTTTAGCTCACAGTCTCCCAGAGGTTTCAGTTCATTGCTAGCTGGCTCCAAGGAAGGAATATCGTGGCGGAAGGGCCTGGTAGAGGAAAACTGTTCACCTTATGACATCAGGGAAGAAGAAAACAGAGGAAGAGCACAGTAAGACAGGGCAGGGATCAGATTTAGTCCCTACAGTCACACCTCCATGACCACCCAGACTCACCCAAAAGACACACACATCTCTGAAGCAATCATGGTGACAATCAAGACATAGCTTTTCAAAATATGTGATAAAAAAACACATGACAAAATTTACCAATTTATCTATTTTTAAGTATAAAGTTTAGTAGTACTGTTATGCATATTTATTGTGTAACAGACCTCCAGAACTTTTTATCTTGAAAAACTGAAACTCTAAACCCACTGATACACATTCTATTTCCCCGTTCCTTCTAGTCCCAGCCAACCACCATTCTATTTGCTGTTCCTGTGAAGCTGTTTATTTTAGATACCTGGTATAAGTGAAATCACAAATATTTTTTGTGACTTGTTTCACTTAGCATAATGTTCTTTGGTACATCCATGCTACAGTATGTAACAAAATTCCTTTTCTTAAGAATGAATGAGGGGCTGGGGATTTAGCTCAGTGGTTCCGGTGCCTGCCTCGCAAACGCAAGGTCCAGAGTTTGATCCCTGGTACCAAAAAAAAGCTTCTGCTAGAATTCATGAATAAACCGAACATTAACTCTTAGGCAGCTCCTTGCCCCAAACAGTCCAGCAGTGCAGCCTCTCACTGCTCCAAGTCCCAGGGCAAGACTCTCTGCTCGTTCAACGATGAAGATGAGAAAGATGATGAGGATTCCTCTTCTCCAGATTAAAGACGAGAGAAAAGTAAATAGCCACCTCAGTAAAAACCTGGGAGACCTGGGCCAACCAAACTTCAATTGAAAACAAATTCAGAAAACATTGGGTCAGAAGCAGTGAAGGCCACTTGGTTAAGAAAACCCCATTGAGGGAGGGAGACTTGACTTTGTCAAATTCCTCTTCTTCTCCTTCTCCTCCTTTTTCTCCTTTTCCTCCTCCTCCCCCCTCTTATTTTTTCCTTCTTCTTCTTCTTCTACTTCATTTTCCTCTTCATCATCTTGTTCTCACTCTCCCACCTCCTCTTCCCCTTTATAAAAAGGCCCATTGGATGACTTGAAAGCTACTGAGAGTCCTGGATACGCAGGGGATGGTGTAAGAACCATGGGAAACGAGGGCACACTGGCTAAACAAGAAGATGCAGAAGGAGAGGAACCCTGGCAAATTTTAAGAAATCTTCTGCCTTAGCCTCTCAGGGTGCTGAGATTACAGGCATGAGCCACCACGCCTAACCTAGTCAAACATAATTTATATTAGATGTATTTGTATTGGTTCTTATTCTATGAAAAATATATAACAACTCCTCATTAACTCAAATATTCAATCCCCTTGAACAAATACAAGTAGCTGCCAAAGAACAGTAAGTAGCTTCTCCAGCAGAAGGAAGGCACAATAAGAGCCAATATCTGAAAATATACAATTAAGTAAAACTATATCCAAAAATCAGAATACGAGCTCGTGGGGAGGTTCTAGCAGAGGAGCATAGCTGCTCAGTTTCCCTTGACTGAAGAATGGCCCTCCTCCATCGGAAAAGGTCTTTGACCAAGTTCACAGACACACATGGAACAGTGAGGAAGTAAAAAACACCTGCCTAGCCAGCTAGATCAGCTGAATCAACCCTGGCAATCATCAAGGTGGCAGACAACACAGCCAGATTGCCTGTATCTCCAGCTAATATTTGCAAATATACAAGCAAGAGGAGCTACATCCCAAAGTCAGAGTGAAATGAGGCAACCTTTGTGCAATTGCTTAATCATCTATATGATTAAGATATAAGGATTTATATGTTTTTCCAGTTATTTGCTTATATAATAGAATTGTATATTTGAATATTATGAGCAATATTTCTATTTGTATAAGTACTATATATTTAAAGATATTAAGATAAACTTTTCAATTATTAAAAGTTTAAAGAAATAAATCAGAATGAATGGTGTGTGTCCACTGATACTCAAGGAATTCTTAGGGAATCTTCTTTCAATATCGGTAGGACCTATTAATTTATAACAATTTAGTGCTCTTAAACTTACAAAGTACTAGCATGCATGTGTTTTATTTAATTGTTTCTACATCCTATGAGTTAAATATTTTTACTGAAACACAGACACAAAAATTAACCAAAGACATATATTTAATAAGAGGCTAGCTGAAATTCAAAGCCAGACTTTGTCTCCAGATTCCTACCTCTTTTCACTCCTCTGTTAGAGTACATATTTCCATTTCAATTAGTGTTTTCAAAATATTTTCTTCATGTATGTTTAGGGCCTCTAAACACACAGAGTTTTTTTTTAACATAAGGCCTCAATTAATTACATTCTAGATTTGGTCAATGTGTAAGAAGTTGAAACGAGCAAGCAGTACCAATCTATGTCCAGCTGTAAATACTCAGCATGAAAACAGGAATTTTGTCACACACTCAGATGATGGATGTCAGGGGCCAGGGCCAGGGTCTTCCTGCCTGTTGTCCTGAGGGTCTCATTACAGAACAGAGATGCCCTCCAAGTCCTCCAAAACCACCAAGCAGTCGTGCATTTTTGGAAAAGCAGCAATATTAGATTTTGCTAGAAGACTACTAGCACTTCACTTGTTTTTTTAGACAGGGTCTTGCTAGGTCATTAAGTTGCCCAGGCTGGGCTTGAACTTGCAATCCTTCTGCCTCAGCCTCCCAGAGTGCTGGGATTACAGGCATTTTATTTTTAATGCCAGTCTGGGCCTCTTCTTCTCATAAAAAAAAGCATTTAAAATTCCAGATAACAAATTATTGAAGTAAATTCTTTTTAAGAATTTTGAAATAAGATTTCCATAGGATTAGAAATTCATATACCTAGCTCATAGTAAGTACAGTGTAAGAAAAATATACATTTTTTTAAAAAAATATGTTGATAAATTGATAATTGAATGGATTCTTACAAACTGATGCTTATATATGGTTGGTAAATTTACAGAATCGGACTCGGAAGGAAGCTCCCGGCCTCCATCCCAGGCTCCTAGGGCAGTGAAGCTCAGCAGGTCCCAGTACCTGGAAGGAAGCTCTCTGCCTCCATCCCAGGTTCCTAGGGCAGAGAGGGTGACCTGGTCCCAGCACCTGGAAGGAAGCTCCTCTACCGCCATCCCAGGCTCCTAGGGCAGAGAAGCTGAGCTGGTCCCAGCACCTGGAAGGAAGCTACCCTGCTGCCATCCCAAGCTCCTAGGGCACAGAAGGTGAGCCACGTGGGTGCCAGAAGCATCCCCACCCCACCCCATGGAAATGAGAAGACACATAAACAAGCCTCAAAAACAGACTTCTGGATCACCTACAGCAACCCCAAAGGGAAACAAGATGGAACACTCTGATACTCAACCACCTGCACTCTCTGAACTG
>NW_004624742.1:5831822-5844826 GCF_000247695.1 Heterocephalus glaber | reverse complement strand
AAAAAAATAAGAACCAAGAGACTCATGTAATGGTACAAGATCCCAGTGATGAATGTAAGTGTATTGTATACCTAAAATGTACCAATAAAGTTAATGGGGAAAAAATAAGAAAAATTTAAAAAAAATTTACAGAATCAATCTAGCATATCTAACATTAAAACTATAGTAAAGCCCTGCTAATTTAAAAACATATTTGGGAAAGCCCAGAAAGACCAGTGCTTAAATTTGGTTTCTGCTGCTGGTCAGCTGTGCAAAGCCCCATTCTTCAGCACATTACTGAGCCTCTCTAAGATTCCGTATTTGCCAAAGGGGAACAATAACATCTACCTTTTAGGGCTTCTATGAGGATTAAATGTAAAATAATGGCAGTTTTTGCATACTTCTGGCACAAAGAATGGTCCAATGTGTTGTAGCTATTATTAATTAGTACAGAGAACTGGTATAATTTCTTTTAGCTTTAATTCTTATTGAAAAATCCTATTAATTTGGATATGTAGATTTAGATAACTCAGTTTACATTTACATTCTGACATCACCTGAAATTACGTCTTTGGTTAATTCTTGGAATCAGTTGATTTATTTGACACTTATCTGTATCTGTAAAATGTTAGTTATTTGAGCTTTCTAAATTTAGGATTCCAAACCAATATAAACTTATTACTTATCCAAAAGTAATTTCAATAAGATTTTCTATTACCCAGAACTGTTGACCAGTCACTTTTACTTACACCACTTTTACTTACACCAGTGAAAATTGTCATTCTCACCTCTAGACAAAATGCAGTATCAAACCTCTTTTGGCTGCCAGTAATAGAAATTCAACTCAAATTAGCTTAAGCAAAAGAGAATATATTGGTTCCAGGAACTGGGAACTTTAAGGGTAGATCTACCTTCAGAGCAAAGTCCTGCCAGAATTCTGTTCCCACTGTGTGTGGAACATCACAGATAGATTCTTCTCTGAATTTGGAGTTAGGACCATGGGAAGATTTATGCAGTTCTTTCAGTTCGAGGATCCAAAGAGAAAGGAATTCCCCTTCTTTCCTAGTAGCTATAAATCTTAGAAAGACAAATCTTAAAGAAGATTCTTATTAGTCTGAGTAGATGGGGCACTGTGTACATCTCACTAGAACCACATGGCTAGAGGTGGGGTGAGTCCCCCTAAAGAAAAGCAAAATCTAATTCCTGGAAAAGGGGGTTAGTAACATAAGCAGATAAAAACAACAGATATCTCCAGCAGGGAGTTTGGATTGGGTTGCCTGAAAATAAAGACTTCAGTATGGCTGTCATGACATCTATTAATATATGCATCTATTTCATGAAACCACATAAAAATGTTTCAAAAGGGAATCAGAGTGGGTCATTCTTGACTCATGCTTATTCTTCTTGCTAACTAAACTCCACATGTGGTGAACATCTGCCAAAAAAAAAGTTATCCTCATATGTTCTGCATCCTAACAGTACAGTATAGAATGTACATGATTACATGGAAAAAAAGGGAAAATTATCTTTCCACATTGAAAAAGCAAATCAGATCATTAACAAATAATAATCATGTACAATTACATGAAAATGTAACAAAGGAGAAATTTTGTCTGTATTTTAAAAAGGGAGTCAGTAAGCTCAAGACTCAGCTCAGTGGTAGAATACTTACTTCCCTGGCATGTGTAAGACCCTTGGTCCAATCCCTGTACCTCAAAAAATAAAATAACGGTGTCAGGCAATTAATAAGTAAGTATGGGTTCTTCATAAAATTTTAACCAATTTCAAAATAAGAACAAAAGAGTTACCATCATAATGAGTTTCCATAATACTAAAAAGAAAAGAAAAGGAATACATTAGCATATGACTATTGTTGGTTAAGTTAATGTTTCTACATGAAACATATTTGCAAGGGACAATAAGTTATTTTGAACATTAAAAAATACAAAAAGGAAAATCCTATGTCCTTTGTTTGGTCTTTATGCCAAAAATTTCTTTTAAGTTGATTTCATTTTTCTTCATTTTAGTATATGAGCATGTATAATACTGATGTCTCCCAAATGAGAAGATTCTTGCTGTGACCTCACTGTGCTCTGCAAACATGATCTCATTTTTCAGCTTGGTTACGTTCCAAGTCCAGGAGTGAAGGCAAGTTTATGAACAGAGAAGAAAAAAAGGAAAATATTTACATAAGTTCCATAATACAACTTTTTTAAAACCTAAAGAAACTCATGATGAAAAGCACGCACACACACACACATCCTTTGAATTTAGTACATGGGAGGTACATAACTCAAATAGGGCATAGTCATAGAATGTGAGGAATAAGTTAGAAAATAGGCAAAACCATTCCTTGCAATAGAAATGCACAAAGAATGAGATGAGCCATCTGAAAATATCATCCCCAAAGTGACACACCCAAAGTTTGAAATATTATTGTTAATAATACTTGGGTGTTTTTCTAAATATCCAGGATATTGTGTAAAAATCTCATCTGGAAGGCCTCAAATTCAAATGTTAGCTAATTAATTAATATATAATAAACTGAAAACAAAACATTGCAATGATGGAAGCTTTTGCAACAACTGAGTTGAACATCTTTTGTTGTATTTCATGAGCCAGTAGGAAGGACAGTGGACTTTGTATACTCTATTGTACATGGTATCTAAGTAGAATCATTTTATAAGTCTAAGTTTTTCTCTAATATTATCAAAATATTAACTAAGCACTATTATCAGAATTTCAGTAACTTACCTGTACCATTCCAACTTTTTAACTAAATGAAGTATAAATATAACATCACAGTTCTTTAGTCATGTTATCAATATAACCAAAAATGAAATAACTAAATGTATTGTGTCAATATAACTAAAATAGATACTTATTCTATTCTAGAAAACTTAAATGTCAGATCTGTGCTTAAATGATCAAGTTTCTTTTCTAAACATTCTCATTTCATTGTGAACTCACTCTTCTACTTTTGCTATTTAAATTTGGATTACGAGTCAATCCATTGCAGACTTTTCACTTACAATGAATGTCCTGGAAAGTATACCTTCATGTCCCTCCATTTCACCTAGCACAGCCACTTGCACTCAAGGTGTTTGGAAAATATCCCTAAGAGAATGACTAAAATCCCTGAAAATAGGGTATTGTTCTCAGCATCTATTTTTAGCGAGCACTCACACTATGCCAATCCCCCCATTTTACTAAGGACAAGAGAAAGCCAGTTTCTGTTCTTTTTCTGTATTGAGGAAATGCTCATCACACAGCAGATAGTGCTGGTTTCCTTCACCTTCAACATAACCCCATCGTAGGTCCACTCTACCCTTCTCAAGTCACAACAGCAAGCCCTCAGTGAAGGTGCCTTTTCTCAGGTCCCCCTGAGTTAGATCAGGGTTGGAAAGAGAGGGATGGCTACCTCTCTTAGCATCCTGCTGGGGACCACTGGAAGTGTTAGAGTATCCTGAGGAATAGGTGACAGCACAAGCAATGTTGTCCCAGAGGTAGCAGTGTCCTGTCAGTTAGCCCTTCTCACTGTTTACTTCGGGTGGCATTTATTAAAGAAACTGATCAGAAGTCTGGCACTACTATGTCACAATCTCCAGTTTAAATTCTGACTCTTCCAATATGCTAACCATATGAACAAAGGCCATATAACCACCTAAACCTCAGTTTTCTCATCTATAAAACAGGATTTAATAATTGTTGTAAAGATTAAATGATATAATTGATTTAAAACACAGAATACAGTCTGTTATTAAATGTTGGCTGTCTTGAAAGTCTATCGTTGGACAGTAACAATCTTGATTGTTATCCTTATTTTGGATTTAAAAGATAATTTAAATTTAAATGCAATACTGTTTTCATTTAGCTATAGCTTAGCACAGGAGAAAGCTCTCAAGATCTCAACTTCAATCCCTTCACCTATTGTCTATATACATTCAGAAAGTCTCCTCATGGAATGGGAGTGTAGAGCAGGGATAGAGTACTTGCCTAGCATGTACGAGGCCCTAGGTTTAATCCCCAGCACCACAAAAAGAGAAAGAAAATATAAAGATCTCACATGAATTAGATGTGATCATACTTGCCTTTATACATATGTCAAGTACTGTACAGTACCTGGTTCATACTAAGTGTTTAGTAAATGTTAGTTTCTTCTCTTTCATTCAGAACAGATCACTCTAACAATGTTCTGCTTTTGAATTAAATGCATTCTTACAAGATTCAAGCCACTATTCAATTAAATTTAAAATAATGTGATAATAAGATCAAAGCGCAGCAGATAAAACATCAAATTTTATTACCAGCTCTGCCACTAACAACTAGGTAGCCTTCAACTCTTTGGATTTCCTTTATAAAAATATAGATAAAAGCATAGTATTCTAAGGAGATGTAAAAATGTTAATCATAGAGAAAAACAATCACGATAATCTTTAAGTGAGCTAACAGGATGAACTGTTACACTACTTCACAACCAGAAAAATAATATATTTTGATACAATATTTATTCTAGAGTTTTTTTCCCACCCTTCACACTGAACTACATTCCGAGCACTTTTTTTATTTTTGTCTTGATATGATGTCTCTCTAGATTGCCCAGGCTGGGCTCAAATTTGCAATCCTCCTGCCTCAGGCCTTCCAGAGTACCTGGGATTACAGGCATGCACCACCACACCCAGCTTTCAGTAGATATTCTTTAAAGCAATCTGTGATAAAGGTCTGGGGATTATTTTAATGGCAGGTAGTGTGTGTGTGCACGTACATGCTCATGCATGCACCCACATTTGGGGCTCAAACTCAGGGCCTTGTACACACTAAGCAGATACTCTACTACTGATCTGCACCACCGGTCCCAGGATTTATTCTTAGAATAAGAAAAGATCTGGCTAAGTATTAAGTATTTCACTTCCATCTATCAGCATAGAAACTTTCTGAGGCTAAGATTTTGATCTCTTTTGTTTGCTTGTGTATTTCCCAATACTTTGAATATTATGGAAGGCACTTAAGTACTTGCTCCTTAGTGACTGAAAGAATGATGGAGGGCTGAAGATGTGATTCAGTGCCAGAGTGCTTGCCTCACATGGTTGAGGTTTTGGATTCAAATCTGAGGAGAGAGAGAGAGGGAGAGAGAGAGAGTTTTGTTTTTTGGTACTAGGGCTTGAACCCAGGGCCTTAACACTGAACTAGAAATCCAGGCCCTTGCCCTTTTTTCATTCTTCTTTTTTAAATTTTGAGACAGAGTCTAAGTTCCTAAGTTGCCGAAGCTGTGTTGGAACTTGGAATCCTTTTGCCTCAGACTCCCAGAATGCTGGGATTACAGGTGTGTGCAACCACGTTTTACTGAAAAACATGTCATGTTCTTCATGGCATGTTTTTAAGACCCCTATTCAGATCACTGAAATAATTATGTTATAATAATATGTTATAATAATTATAAGTTGTTAACTTTCCATTTTTAGGGATTCCCTTAAATCCCTAAGTATCTGTTAGGCCAACAGTCTGTATTGCACTAAAACTACTTTAAATTATGTCTAGCTTGGGATTGTTAACCTAAGAATTCTGTTTTGTTTCAGATATACCTTTTTCATATGCTTATCTAGAATCATGTCGTCTTGTTTCTCTGTTCAGACAACTACTAATAAGCAGCTAGTTATCTGTGCTCCAAACACTTTAAATAGACCTCAAACAATGAGATCTATGAAATGGCAGTGAAGCTTTGAAAAAATATGTATATCAAAGATAATTATGATTCTAGATTATTTGCTGTAAGCATTCAATGTTTTCTCATCCATACTGTTATTTCTAAAGTTCTCTGATTACTAAAAAACCTTTTTGTTTCAAGTTCCAACTGCTGACTAAAAATACTAGTTGACACAGAAGTAAACATTTTGAAATTTATGTTTCTACATGCACAAACACATAGAAAATATAACGTATATGTTCAGAATTTTTTAAAAGAAAGAAATGTGTCCATAGAAGGATGTCTCTTATATTTATATTAAAATCAGTGTAGATTTAATCTCTCACAGGGTCTCAAGACTTCCTTTCTGAGACAAAAGGGAATCTTCTGATTTAATACTTAGGTTGTTCATTTATCATCATTGCAGCCTATTTTAAAAAATAAAGTCCAATATATTTTACAAGGCAAAAGCTGCTGACTTTGTTTACTTAAAATATGCGTGAATCAAATATGCTTGAATCAAACATGACTGAATCACAGAATATAAATTTAGTTGATCATAATAAAAAAGATTAAAAACATATTCTGTCTATGGTAATAAAACTTTCAAAGAGATCGCAACCAATTCTGTCAAAGCCTTAGAAGTTCCTGTTTTGTCAGTTAAAAGAGAAGAACATAAAACATTTTGTGAAGTTTTTTGTGTGTGGATAATTAAACACAAGCCATGAGAAAACAAATGTACAGATGTAAACCATATTTTCATCACTCCAAAGACTAGCGCCATGTATCGGACACTTAATATTTGGAAGAAACATTGAACTACATTTGGGACATGTTACTGACTGTTTTCCTAAATTTTGGTAATCTTTTTCAAGGTTTGCCTATGTGTCTTTCTTTTTATTTAAAAGGATTGAGTTTAGCTCTCATCTTTCTTCTATCAGGGAGGCCAAATATTTTCAAATAAACTGTGCACATTATTTTTTTTGTGCACATTATTAAAGTGTGTTCACATAACACTTCTATACACGTTATTGAAGTGTATTTGCAATTTGTCTTCTTTGATGTAGATATCATCTCTCACTGAACTTTCTCTTCATTCATAAACCAATCATGGAGAAATCCTTTCTATCACAGCAGCAGCAGGCCTGCAAGAATTTCTCTCCTTTTATCTAGGGATGAGTATTAATGCTTATAAGGGAAACTAAGAGATGACATTCCCCTTTCTGTGCTCAAGGAGTGAACATTCTTCAATAGAAGTTGAATAAGACAGCTTCCCTAATAAAGGGTGGGTGGCACATTCCAGAATAAGGGAGCACTGAGGAAAGACCTCGTAGAGCTAGAGAAAGTGAATGAATTTCAGTGCAGCTGGATCTCAGAGAGCAAAGCTGGAAATAGAGGGCAAAAGTTAGAATAAGCAGTGCTTTATAGTTTTCTATACAAGGAGCAGTGGGAAGACACTGCAGGGCAATCAGCATATTTGCATAAGATCTTCCCAGGGGAGATCTGGGGTAGCTGTAGGGGGTGTGGGGCATCTGTTCCAGTCACAATTGGGTTGGTGCTAGCCTTATCAGGGAAGCGAGGAAATAACACCGAAGGGCCAATGAAGTAACCTCACCTGGGAGAAGGCAGAAACTTCAGAACAGCCTTTAACAAAACATTCTGGAGTCCTGTGCGATAGATGTCTTTTCGTAATCTCTGGCATTTCTTCCACTTGTCTTTACCTCAGATTCTGTCAGAGGTACACCAGGTGCCAAGGGAAGAAAGTTTGGTCAGTGAGCATTTAGGTTATGACCCAGTAGTGAAGAATCCTTCTCTAGATGCTTTTGCCTGCCCATGCAAAGCTGTGAAGCACAGCTGGTCAGCCTCACGGTCCCGTGTTCTCCTGATTTCTCTTTTCTATTCAGCCTGACTGGTTTATGTCCAAAGCCTCAGGTCTTTGTTTGCTCCTGCTCCTGATCTAAGGTTGTCATCATAATGTGCTCTGAGAAAAGTACAATATCTGATAAACAAATCCTTACTAAAATATAAATAAAAATTTAGGAATGACTTTTCCCAAACCATATTTATGTGTTAGTATGTAAAGGAAAGAGTTTCTAATTACAGAGGGACTGTCCATCAACAAAATATGTGAGAAATGTGCCAGTTCTCAATTTATAACTGCTTTACCATTTATTATCATCTCTCCATACTACATAGAGGATGGTAGGAACCAAATCGCTTTTTGTTCAGTACTCTGATTACAGAGCCCAGCTGAGTATACCACCTGGTAGCAGCCTAACAATTTTTTGCTCAACTAATTACTTAATTAATTAATATTTCCCATTGTAGATTATAGAATGCAGAACAAACCTTGCCTCATCATTAAGGTCCAGCCTATAGACCTGGTCTATGACCTCCCCTGCTTCATTTGACACTTCTTAATGTGGTTTCTTAATTTTTTTTTTTTGATACTGGGGATCGAACTCAGGACCTTGCACTTGCGAAGCAGGCAGTGGCACCACTGAGGTAAATCCCTGGCCCCCACTTCTTAATGTGAAGCCTCAGCTTCTGTAAATTCAGTCTTTCTTCCTCTCCTCTTTGATGTATTTTTTTCCTTCTTGAATATCCATTCCCTCCTTTGACTTACCACATCTGAGTAGTTTTTCTTTTTTCTTTATTTTTTTATAAGTATGTGGTTGTCATACATAATGATCATATTCATCATAGGGAATTTCTACTAGCATGTAATATATATTAATTTTTCATTTTTTTCCCATTCCACTCCCCACACTTCAACACTTCACCCCCTCATTTACAAAAGCTTTTTTTTTTCTTTTTTTTTCCTTCCATTCTCTTTTTTGGATCCTTTTCTCCCTTCCTTCTCTTGCCCATCCACGCTCCCTTATTACCCTTCCCATTTGAACAAGTTTTTCCTACTACCCAATATCCATGATCTATCTTGCTCCTTGTTTACCCTTTGGGTTTCTCACACAACAAAAACAATGCAATATTTAAATTTGTGTGTCTGACAGATTTCACTGAAAATTCTGGTCTCAAGATGCATCCACTTTCCTACACATGACTCAAGTTTATCCTTCTGTATGGCAGATTGGTTCTCTATTGTATATAAATATCACATTTTCTTTATCTATCCATACATTGATGGGAATATGGGTTGTTTCCAAGACTTAGCTATTAAAAATTGTGCTGCTATAAAGGTGGGTATGCATATATCACTGTGGCATGATGCTTTTAACTCTTTTGGGAAGATAACTACAAGGAAAATAGCTGGGCCAAATGGAACCTCTAGTTTTAGTTTTTTGAGGAATCTCCAGACTGATTTCCATAGTGGTTGTATCATTGTACACTCTCCCACCAACAGCAGAGAAGGGTTCCTCTTTCCCCACAACCCCTCCAGCATTTGTTATTGGTTGATTTCTTAATGATAGCCATTCTTTCTGGAGAGAGATGGAACCTCAGTATTGTTTTAATTTGCATTTCTTGAATGACAAGTGATGTTGAACATTTTTCATATATTAATTTTCTGTTCGCACTTCTTCATTTGAGAAATGTCTATTCATTTCAGATTTCCATTTTTGGATTGGGTTTTTTAATTTTTCCTATTCTGCAGGGTGTCTCTTCACACTGTTGGTGGTTTCTTTTGCTGTGCAAAAGCTTTTTAATTTGATATGGTCCCAGTTGTTGATTCTTCGTAATATTTTCTGTGTGGTTGGGTTTTGATCATGAAGTCTTTGCCTGCATCTATGGCTTCTAGAGTTTTACCTGTTCTATCTTCCAGATGATAAGTGTTTCTGTCTTTATATTTAGATCTTTGGTACATTTTGATTTTAGTTTAGAGTGTGGTAAGAGATACGGGTCTAGGTTCAATTTTCAGCATGGGAAAAGCTAATTTTCCCAGCACCATTTATTAAAGGGGCTCTTTCTTCCAGCGATGGTATTTGGTCTCTTAGTTAAAGATAAGGTAGCTGAATGTGCTTGGAGTTGTTTCTTCATTTTCTAATCTATTCCACTGATCCTCAGGTCTGTACTTCTGCCACTACTGTGCTGGGGGTTTTTTTTCTTTTTTTTAATCACAGTAACTTTGTGCTATAACTTCAGATCAGAGATTGTGATGCCCTCTGCCTTGCCCTTGTTGCCCAGAACTGCTTTTGCTATTCTAAGTTTCTTCTGGTTCCATATCAATTTTAGGATTGTTTTCTCTACTTCTGTGAGGTATGCTGTAGGTATTTTGATTGGGATTGCATTAAATCTATATAATAGTTTTGGAAATATGGCCATTTTCATTATATTGGTTCTGTCTATGCAAGAACAAGGGATATCTTTCTATATTCTGTTATCCTCTTTGATCTCCTTTTTCAGAGTGCTATAGTTTTCAATGTATAGATCCTTCAGTTCCTTCATTAGATTGATTCTTAAGTATTTAAATTTTCTTGATGCTATTGTAAAAGGTGTTGTTTCCCTAATTTCTCTCAGTGAGTTTGTTATTTGTGCACAGGAATGCTACTGATTTTTGGGTGTTGACTTTGAATCCTGCTATGCTGCTAAAATTGGTTATTAAATCTAGGAGTTTTCTTGGTGGAATTTTTGGGGTCAGTCTGCTATGTAGGGTATCATATCATCAGTAAATAATGATAATTTAACTTCTTCCTTTCCTATCCTTATTCCTTTTATTTCTTTCTCTTGTCTAATTGCTCTGACTAATGTTTACAGAACTATATCAAATAAGAATGGTGATAGTGGACATCCCCGTCTTGTTCTTGATTTTAGAATGAAAGTTTTCAGTTTTTGTCCATTTAGTATGATGTCAGCTGTTGCTTTGTCATAGGTGGCTTTTATCAGATTGAAATGAAGACCATGAATTCCAACTTTCTGTAGGGTTTTTATCATTAATGGGTGTTGGACTTAGTCAAATGCTTTTTCTACATCTACTGAGATGATTATGACATTTTATCCTTGGTTCTGTTAATGTGGTGTACTACATTTATTAATGTGCATATATTGAACCATCCCTGCATCCCTGGGATGAATCCAACTTGGTCATGATGATATAGGGGGAAGAGATGTAACTCCCAAACCTACTAGATATCTGAAATGCGAGTTCAAGTTCTCTAAAATTGAAGAATGAATTCTAGAAACAATGGAGGTTAAGAGTAGGAAAAATTTATTGAGAGAAAGAAAGCTTCTGTCTAAGAGAGACAGAAGGGGGACTGGAAAGTGGGCTGCCCACTCACCCCACTTTTCAAAGATGTTTTATACAGCATAGCCATGTGGTGAGGTGGGTACCAAGTGGGACAAAACTATAAGACCCAATAGAAACTTACAAAGTGGGCATGAGGTGAGATAAAACCACAACCAACCAATAAAATTACAAGTACAGTCACCCAAGTAATATTGATTAAATGGGAGTCAAATGGAAGAGCAAGTCATGTAGCAAGCATACAAGGATTTTCAGTAAGGGTGGGCCAGGGATATTTCCCAGGAAGTTGGGGTTAAGAACTTGGTCCCCCACCCAGGTATTACCTGTTTAGAATATCAATCACTAGGCCAGAAGGGCATGCCCCGCTGGAGACCACACAGCCCAGATGCCTTGTGCCGTGCAGCATCTGAATCCTCACAGCAGAGGCACCAGGGGGAACACAAAGGCCATGGTTATAAGCTCCAGAAGATAGAGCAGAAGTGAGCAACAGAGAGGGCCATTCTGACTCTCCTCAATGAAAACTGAAGACCACTGGGAAAGTGAAGAAGAACTCTTCAATAAAAGCACACTGGACCATTGTGGTTGGTAAATTGGTGGGTCAGCACCTCCCATAGGAGCCCAGACTTGCTTGAGGGGAGGACAGCTGGAACCTGCAGTAGAACCTTGCAGAGTTTAATCCTGCAGGAGGTCAGGGACCTCAACTTGGACCTTGCAGCCAGAAATCATTCTGAATCTCAGCAGACTACAGCTGACTTGCTGAGACTAATCGACTTAGACCTGTACACTACTGCCCACATTGCCTACCAGGAAAACAGAGACATATCCTGAGGGAGACCTTTTGTTTGTTTGTTTGTTTGTTTGATATATCTTTTCTTTTCTTTTCTTTTTCTCTCTATACCTTCTGGCTCTATATTTCTCTCCCTCTTTGTTCCTGTTCCTGTCCCATTTGGAATTTTTTCTCTCTGTCCTCTTGACTGTCACTTTTATAGGAAAGTGAATACAATTTCTAGCTTCCCTATTGTTGTCAGTTTGCTTTGTACTTGTCTCTGTTCTTTTGCTCCGTCTTCTACTCCTGTCTTCAACAGATCCCTGCAATTTGCATGATCTTCCCATGTCCTCTAGCCTTACCTCTAACCTTTCCCTCTCCCTCTATCTCTCTACCCCTCCCTCCCCAACCCCTGCTAAATTCTTATCCTGAAGGGTAAATTTGCCATATTGGAGGGTCTACTTACTACAAATATACTTTGGGCTGGCCCTAGATTTTGATCTAGCTCACACAGTTAAAGGTGACAAATTAACTACTACCGCAAATTGTCATTTTCTAAGCTGTTTGATGCTGATTATGTCAATTGGGCTGAAGTGTTGTGATTAATCTAATCAGTTGTCCTCCCTGGTAGGAGAGGACTGCCTAAGAGTCATTAGAGACTCAAAGCCTAAAAAGTCCAGCTATACCTGGAAGATATCTCTGAGAAGCAATCACTCCAAAGGGCCTCTAAACACCAGTAATAAAGATACTCAAACTAAGAAATATTGGAGTATCAGCTCAGGAATTAAAGCATAAACAGCACCAAAAACAGAATTAAAATTGAGAAGACACCTTGGTAGGACACAAACACAGACTTCCAGCTCACCAAAGGCAAATACTGGGGGAAATGAGGTGGAAAAATAAGATAATCAACCAACAAAACAGATGAATGAGGCTCTAGAAAAATTCAAAACAGAAATAATTTCCCAGATAACTACAGAGACAGTGAGCAGAGTGAAAGACATGCTTAGAGGTTCTAGAATAGAAACAGATAAAAAAAATAGATGAGGTCAGAACCATGCTGGAAGCCATGAATGCGCAGCATAAGAAAGAAATGCGGCACTCCCTACAGAGGTCCCGAGTAACAAGAAAGATGCTGAATCACCCTGCTGCAGACAGGCAGGTCTGCCCATGACTTACCAAGGTCCTGAGTCACGTGGAACACACTGAATCAGCCCCCTGCAGACAGGCAAGTCTGCAGACACCCTACCAAGGTTCCGAGTCACGCGGAAGACACCCAATCATCCCGCTGCAGACAGGCAGCCACCTGGTTCCACACTACAAAGACGCAGAGGACACCAGACCACCAGACCAAGGTACTGAGTCCTGCTGCTCCCGGC